>JAWQEG010000552.1:0-197500 GCA_033782935.1 Petrolisthes cinctipes | reverse complement strand
TTATTTCTTTTCATGTGTTATTTTTTCAGGTGTTATTTCTTTTCAGGTGTTATTTCTTTTCAGGTGGAATTTCTTTTCAGGTGGAATTTCTTTTCAGGTGGAATTTCTTTTTCATGTGGAATTTCTTTTTCAGGTGGAATTTCTTTTTCATGTGGAATTTCTATTTCAGGTGGGATTTCTTTTTCAGGTGGAATTTCTTTTTTAGGTGAAATTTCTTTTTCAGGTGGAATTTCTTTTTCAGGTGGAATTTCTTTTATTATTATTATTATTATTACTATTTTTATTATAATCATTATTATTATCATTATCATTATTATTATTATTATTTTTATTTTTATATTTTATTTACATATTTATTTATTATTTGGTTGACGACCACAGTCATTGGCGGGGAGGGGCCAATGCACTGTGATGGTGAAATACAGCTAATGCAATTTCACCACACAGTTCCCTGTGGATGGAGGTCGTTTTTTTTTTTTTTTTTTTTTTTTTTTTTAGGTGGCATTTTTTTTCAGGTGTTATTTTTTTTATTCATGTAATCTTTTTTTCCAGGTGTAATTTTCTTTCAGGTCTATTTTTTATGGCAGGTGCAATTTTCTTTCAGGAGTAGTTTTTTTCATGTGTTATTTTATTCCAGCTGTTATTTTTTTCAGATGTTATTTTTTCAGGTGTTATTTTTTCAGGTGTTATTTCTATTATGGTGTAATTTCTATTATGGTGTAATTTCTTTTCAGGTGTTATTTTTTTCCCAGGTATTATGTTTTTTAGGTGCCATTTTTTTAGGTGTTATTTTTTTGTTGTTTTTAGGTGTTTTTTTAGGTGTTTTTTTAGGTGTTTTCTTTAGGCCTTTTTTTCAGGTGGAATTTCTTTTTCAGGTGGAATTTCTTTTTCAGGTGGAATTTCTTTTTCAGGTAGAAATTCTTTTTCAGGTGGAATTTCTTTTTCAAGTGGAATTTCTTTTTCAAGTGGAATTTCTTTTTCAAGTGGAATTTCTTTTTTAGGTGGAATTTCTTTTTCAGGTGGAATTTCTTTTTCAGGTGGAATTTCTTTTATTATTATTATTATTATTATTACTATTTTTATTATAATCATTATTATTATCATTATCATTATTATTATTATTATTTTTATTTTTATATTATTTTATTTACATATTTATTTATTATTTGGTTGACGACCACAGTCATTGGCGGGGAGGGGCCAATGCACTGTGATGGTGAAATACAGCTAATGCAATTTCACCACACAGTTCCCTGTGGATGGAGGTCGTTTTTTTTTTTTTTTTTTTTTTTTTTTTTAGGTGGCATTTTTTTTCAGGTGTTATTTTTTTTATTCATGTAATCTTTTTTTCCAGGTGTAATTTTCTTTCAGGTCTATTTTTTATGGCAGGTGCAATTTTCTTTCAGGAGTAGTTTTTTTCATGTGTTATTTTATTCCAGCTGTTATTTTTTTCAGATGTTATTTTTTCAGGTGTTATTTTTTCAGGTGTTATTTCTATTATGGTGTAATTTCTATTATGGTGTAATTTCTTTTCAGGTGTTATTTTTTTCCCAGGTATTATGTTTTTCAGCTGCTATTTTTTTAGGTGTTATTTTTTTGTTGTTTTTAGGTGTTTTTTTAGGTGTTTTTTTAGGTGTTTTCTTTAGGCCTTTTTTTCAGGTGGAATTTCTTTTTCAGGTGAAATTTCTTTTTCAGGTGGAATTTCTTTTTCAGGTAGAAATTCTTTTTCAGGTGGAATTTCTTTTTCAAGTGGAATTTCTTTTTCAAGTGGAATTTCTTTTTCAAGTGGAATTTCTTTTTCAGGTGGAATTTCTTTTTCAGGTGGAATTTCTTTATCAGGTGGAATTTCTTTCATTATTATTGTTATTATTATTATTATTATTATTTTTATTATTATTATTATTATTATTATTTTTATTATTTTTATATTCTATTTACATATTTATTATTTGGTTGACGACCACAGTCATTGGCGGGGAGGGGCCAATGCGTTGTGATGGTGAAATACAGCCAATGCAATTTCACCACACAGTTCCCTGTGGATGGTGGTCGTTTTCTTTTTTCTTTTCTTTTTTGTTTTTTAGGTGGCATTTTTTTCAGGTGTTATTTTTTTTATTCATGTAATCTTTTTTTCCAGGTGTAATTTTCTTTCAGGTCTATTTTTTTTGGCAGGTGCAATTTTCTTTCAGGAGTAGTTTTTTCAGGTGTTTTTATAATTCAGCTGTTATTTTTTTCAGGTGTTATTTTTTTCAGGTGTTATTTCTATTCAGGTGTAATTTCTTTTCAGGTGTTATTTTTCTCCCAGGTATTATGGGTTTTTTTAGGTGTTATTATTTTAGGTGTTTTTTTTTTTAGATTTTCTTAGGTGTTTTTTCAGGTGTTTTTTTAGGTGTTTTTGTCAGGTGGAATATCTTTTTCAGGTGTAATTTCTTTTTCAGGTGGAATTTCTTTTTCATGTGGAATTTCTTTTTCAGCTGGAATTTCATTTTCAGGTGGAATTTCTTTTTCAGGTGGAATTTCTTTTTCAGGTGGAATTTCTTTTTCAGGTGGAATTTCTTTTTCAGGTGGAATTTCTTTTTCAGGTGGAATTTCTATTTCAGGTGGAATTTCTTTTAATATTATTTTTATTATTATCATTATTATTATCATTATTATTATTATTAGTTTTATTATTTTTATATTATTTTATTAACATATTTATTTATTTGGTTGACGACCACAGTCATTGGTGGGGAGGGGCCAATGCACTGTGATGGTGAAATACAGCCAATGCAATTTAACCACACAGTTCCCTGTGGATGGAGGTCGTTTTTTAGGTGGTATTTTTTTCAGGTGGTATTTTTTTATTCACGTTATTTTTTTTTCAAGGTGTAATTTTCTTTCAGGTCTGTTTTTTTTAGCTGGTGCAATTTTTTTTCAGGAGTAGTTTTTTTCAGGTGTTATTTTATTCCACTGTTATTTTTTTCAGGTGTTATTTCTTTTCAGGTGTAATTTCTATTCAGGTGTTATTTTTTTCCCATGTATTATGTTTTTTTAGGTGCTATTTTTTAGGTGTTTTTTTTTTTGTTTTTTTTTAGGTGTTTTTTCAGGTGTGTTTTATTTAGGTATTGTTGTCAGGTGGAATTTCTTTTTCAGGTGGAATTTCTTTTTCAGGTGGAATTTCTTTTTCAGGTGGAATTTCTTTTTCAGGTTGAATTTCTTTTTCAGGTGGAATTTCTTTTTCAGGTGGAATTTCTCTTTCAGGTGGAATTTCTTTTATTATTATTATTATCATCATTATTATTATCATTAATATTATCATTATTATTATTATTTTTATTTATTTATTTTTTTTTTTTTTTTTTTTTTTTTTTTTTTTTACATATTTATTTATTATTTGGTTGACGACCACAGTCATTGGCGGGGAGGGGCCAATGCACTGTGATGGTGAAATACAGCTAATGCAATTTCACCACACAGTTCCCTGTGGATGGAGGTCGTTTTTTTTTTTTTTTTTTTTTTTAAGTGGCATTTTTTTCAGGTGGTATTTGTTTTATTCATGTAAATTTTTTTCCATGTGTAATTTTCTTTCAGGTCTATTTTTTTGGTCAGGTGCAATTTTCTTTCAGGAGTAGTTTTTTTCAGGTTATTTTATTCCAGCTGTTATTTTTTTCATGTGTCATTTTTTCAGGTGTTATTTTTTCAGGTGTTATTTTTTCAGGTGTTATTTTTTCAGGTGTTATTTTTTCAGGTGTTATTTTTTCAGGTGTTATTTTTTCAGGTGTTATTTTTTTCAGCTGTTATTTTTTTCAGCTGTTATTCTTTTCAGCTGTTACTTTTTTAGGTGTTATTTCTATTCGAGTGTAATTTCTTTTCAGGTGTTATTTTTTTCCCAGGTATTATGTTTTTTTAGGTTGTTTTTTTTTAGGTGTTTTTTTCAGGGTTTTTTCAGAGTTTTTTATTGATTTTTTTTATTTGTCATTTTTTTCTTTTGTTATTTTTTACATGCATTATTTTTTTCCAGGTGTAATTTTCTTTCAGGTCTATTTTATTTCAGGTGCAGTTTTATTTCAGGTTTAATTTTTTTCAGGTGTTATTTTATTCCAGCTGTTATTTTTTTTAGGTGTTATTTCTTTTCAGTTGTTATTTCTTTTCATGTGTTATATTTTCAGGTGTTATATTTTCAGTTGCTATTTTTTCATTTTTTTTTTCAGGTATTATTTTTTCAGGTGTTATTTCTTTTCAGGTGATTTTTCTTTTCAGTTGTTATTTCTTTTTCAGGTGTAATTTCTTTTCAGGTGTAATATTTTTTTCAGGTGTTTATGTTTTTTTCAGGTGCTATTTTTTTTCCAGGTATTTTTTATAGTTTTTTTTTAGGTGTTATTTTTATCAGGGGTTATTTTTTTCAGGTGTTACTTCTTTTTTCAGGTGTTATTTCTTTTCAGGTATAATTTCTTTTATTATCAGGGTCCAAATTGAAAAGATATTGCTTAAACCAATTACTTGGGAAATCATTTATTATGCTGTGAATCCTTGAACTCGTGCAACACATAAGTCTCCTAATTTACTGTGCTTACACTATATACTCAATATTACTCGAGTATGTGTGAGAATGGCACTAAATTTTATTGTGTGATGAGCGATATATTATGTCATGGTCCTATTTCTCGGATAAGTTTATTATTTCATTCTGAGGAAATCTATACTATCTTCGTTGGTCATCACATTGGAGTGGTTCCCTATAGGCCTACTATACACTCTTTCTCAGTAGTCTCTCCAATAACAACAAAGTGGTTCTCTTTGGTAATACAGCCAAAAAGTATATAATCCTTATGCTTTTTGGTACAGCCGAGTTGATTTATCATGTTTTCTACGATGTTCGGTGTCATAACTCCACTTAGGGCTGCCTGGGGGTTGTCCTAAATCCAAGCGCCCTAACTTAGGACAAGATGGCTGCCAAAGGTTTTGAGTATGCTGTCGTAAGTGTTTTGAGTTTACCGTCATAAGCACACTGGGGAAGTTATTAATTTAAATTAGGGCTCCCTAGCCGAGATAGGATGTCCTAAGTTGTTTTGAGTATCCGGCCCCTGATCACTGGAATGAATAGCAGAATGGCGGTGGTGGTGGTACAATTCACTGAGAGTTAAGGGGGTGTGGTAGTGTTGGCAAATTTGGAGCGACTGGTTCCTCCACACGTAGCCTACTATTCCAAGCAACAGGACACACCACAAATAGTTCGCCATTATCAGCCATACAAGGACCACTCGTGTGATTTTTGCATGGCGACCACCAAAGCGCCCGTGTACGTGTCACGGGCCGCCTTATTTAAACTACCTTAATAAAGCTTACAATATTCCAAATTGGACTTACAGTATATATAGATCGGTTTATATAAAAGCATGTTGCATCTCATCAATGACGCCACAGGATAAAATAGAGACGTAATATTAGGCTACATCGATTTTCTCTCTGCTGATCCAAAGGTAATTGCAATATTTATAAAATCATAATTCCGGGTTGCTTGATATATAACAACACGATAGCCTTACTCTTCTTCCTGTATTGTATCACTGATCGAATAAAAAAAAATATATATATATTGTTATCTATAGAAATATTATTATATAGATTGTAAGATTTAAAGCTATTACTCCATTAAATATTTGTCGGGAAATGGTGGTTAGATTGACGTTCTCTCACTTCTCTGTCACTGCCACCAAGGCCAATAAGACTAGTTAGTCTTATTGGCCTTGACTGCCACAACCAGTTGATACGACTGTCCAGTGAAGAGAGATACACTTTCCAGACGACGTACTGAATATCCACTTTTCCCTAAGTAATCATGATCTAATAATGAAATCCTCGACACTAATTTATAATCCTCGACACGAATTTATCGCCTATTGGTAGGTATAATGTACAAAAATAGTAGAAATGCTAAAGGTCCAGGTAAGCTGATGTTCTTTCTCAATAAAGTTGGTTTTCGGAAGATAATGAAATAGTATTATATGATTGAACTAATCGTAAGAACCAAGCACTATTGAATGATAAGGATATTTTCTCGTTTTTATCTAAGCATATCCTTTACCATCAAACTCATTCGTTTTCTCAAGATTAGTCTTCAGAGAAAACATATCTTTATATTTAACGATGGTATTTCTATCCGCAATATTGTAGTATCAAACTACTTCATGGCCTTCAGCGGCATCGTTCCCAGAGTGTTGGGGCATGTACTAAAGGTAAATAAAGAATTTAAAAAAAAAATTGTAGTAGCATATTGCGTATAGTGACACTTGAGGTCTTCGTTCACAGGGTTGACTTCATTCAAATAAAGTTAAACACCAACATGACAATATAATATAATGCATGCTTGATGGAGTTACCTCTCGAAGGGAAGAGTAAAGTGGCAAATATTAATTGATTGAGAATAAGAGAAGAGAAGGGACAGCAAGTACGAAGTAAATACTGTATAAAGAAAGGAGGTCTCCACTTGAGGCCACCTGTTGACATCCATTTGTTCTTGTTATACTAGGAAGATTATTGTCACTCAGTGTCGTGGTAGGCTACAGGTTCAGTATGCGATTACTCTTCTACATAGTTATATACCTAGTGCAGCATACATACATAATGAAGGTAATTTTTCTTAACCCGTGTATATCCAAGTTTCAGTTCAAGTTGCTAAGAGGATATACTTCAGCAAATCACCATTAGTATCACTGAGGTCGTCTGTTTTCTGGCATAGTTTGGAGGAATCGGTACGTAGCCTACCTTCCATAAGCTGATGATGTTCATTAATCATCTTATCATTTGGGTGCATAAGAATGATAATGAGCAACTTACTGACAATTTGTAAAACTTATAATCTTAAATTGATACAAGCCTAAAAATAAAATAACAACCCAACGAGAATATGATTAGTAATGTCTTCAATGGATTCTTGACTGACTGTCCACTGGTGAATCTGGCATCCTTCCCTGTATGGAGTAGGAGACAGTGAGCTCCAACGAGGGTAGCCTACCAGTGCCAGCCAGCCAGAACTCCTCTCAGTGCCACGTACGGGAGGGTCCAAGGTCAGAGGCACTGTTGTTATTGCTGCTGTCGGCCATGAGTCAGGCAGAGCAAGATCTTGAGGCTGTGTGCCACTGTGACCTGACTCAACCCAAGCTTTGAGATCACGGGGACACACATACACACACACACACACAGTTGCATTCAGAGACTTTGCTTTTGTATACACACACACACACACACACCACACACAAACACAGGTGCATTCAGATACCTTGCTTTTGTACACACACACACACACACACACACACACACAGAGTTGCATTCAGAAATCCTGCTTTTGTACACACACAAAAAACAAATCTACTCGACGGAAAGGACAAACTAGTGACTATACATACAACCACCAGAGATATTTGACGGCTACAGTACACAAGTGCAAGAAAAAGAAATCGTCAGGTAGAAATTAACTGGTCCAGAGTCACTTCCCCTCCAACAACACAACACAACACAACCTATCAAACTCCAGCAGGGATCAGAGCATGAATGGTGGCAGTAGACGCGAGACATCGAGGTTTAGCGAGGACACAAGACCCTTCTGCTTTATCCAGGTGAGGTTTTGTATTCATGTCGGTAATGAGGAAGAGGTTGTATGATTTTTTTTTTTATTATTTACTTATTTCTTTCTTTTTATGCTTTATGTTAGGTAGACAATGTGTTATGACTGTGTGACGTGGAAACTACTTTATCCCTGCATGCAAACACATTACACATTACATAGCAACACACACACAGCAACACTCATTAACACCCACTGTCACCTGAACATGAAGGAAGACAGTAACAAGTACCAGGAATCATAATGAAATCAGACAAGTTTATTCACCACACATGGGGGTTTGTTTTGATACAGTTAAAAGAGATGATAAAATTATAGTAGATGAATTATTGACTCCTCTAAACTATGCCACAGCCCACAGAACGCCTTAAGGGGGTGCGGGAATAGGGGGACAGGCTTGGGGGGATTAGAGGGGTGCGGGGGGGTTTTGGGGGGTGCGGGAGTAGGGGGACAGGCTTGGGGGGTTTAGGGGGGGTGCGGGAAAAGGTTACAGGCTTTCTACCCACCCCAAGCCTGTCCCCTTATTCCCGCACCCCCCCAGTCCCCCCCCCCAAGCCTGTCCCCTACTCCCGCACCCCCTTAATTGTCTATATACCGAAGGAGTCTGTTTCATATCCTAGTTTGCATGCAGTTGTAAAGTAGTTTCCACGTCACACAGTCATAACACATGGTCTACCTAACGTAAAGTAAAATAAGGAAGGAACAAGAGTAAAAGTATAGACGTAGGAAAGAGAGGACGTATCTATGGGGCTTCAAACGGTATACACTTGGACAGCTGCATGGTTTCAGGATGTCTTGACGGCTGGCTGGCATTAGAAGGGTGAGAGGATGATAGTTTTGGGTGTGGGGCCTGCAATTTACCAGTCAACCAGCCAGCCAGCCAAGGTCACTATTAAGGGGGTGCGGGAATAGGGGGACAGGCTTGGTGGGGGGGGGGTTAAGGGGGGTGCGGGAGTAGGTGGACAGGCTGGGGGGGTGTTTAGGAGGGTGCGGGAGTATGGGACAGGCTTGGGGAGTTTTGGGGGGTGCGGGAGTAGGGGGACAGGCTTGGGGGTGGGGGGGAGTTAGGGGTGTGCTGGAATAGGGGACAGGCTTTCTACCCACCCCAAGCCTGTCCCCCTATTCCCGCACCCCTCAACCCCCCCCCAAGCCTGTCCCCTACTCCCGCACCCCCTTAAAGGCTACGACACTCCTATACCCAAGCACTGTGGCTGTTATATGGATGCATGTATGTATGTATGTATGTATGTACAGTCACGAGTCATAATAGGTATCAAGGTGTTGAAGTCTGGAATAATTTGACTTACCAGTGAACCAATTACAAAGCTTATCCTTTCTACATACATACATACATTATAATCATACATACATACATTATAATCATACATACATACATACTTGCTGGAACTCTTAAATTAATATTCCATTAGACAAATCGAAGCAGACCTGGATACTAATTATGACCTCACGTATGTATGTAATGTTTATATGTATGTTTATATGTATGTATGTCTGCCACAGGATGAGTATGAGACGTCACTTGTCATGGAGGGCTCGGCAGGGGAGTCAGCGCCTGAGAGAGGGGAGTCGTCGGGCTGCTGTAACCTGTTGGGGGGATTGTACCACCCTCAAACTCGTCCCTCTCAAGCTGACCTTCTTCATCATCATGGGAGGTACTGTACATGTGAACTCTAGTACTGTTATTGTTATTATTGTTCTCATTCCTGTATTTTCTCCTACGTTGTACTTGGTCATATTGGCTTGCTACTGTATATTATTCACACACACACTGTCTTAGCAATGACTAGTATTTCTCTTTCCCTCTCTCCCTCTCTCTCTCTATCTCTCTCTCTCTCTCTCTCTCTCTCTCTCTCTCTCTCTCTCTCTCTCTCTCTCTCTCTCTCTCTCTCTCTCTCTCTCTCTACTCTATATATATATATATATATATATATATATATATATATATATAATATATATATATATATATATAATATATATATATATATATATATATATATATATATATATATATAAATTAAACTAGTAAGTTTCAGGACATAACTTGGAGGAATAAGTACCCATATAATATGACCCATTGAGACCCATTGACCTTCAGCGACCCAGTGCATGTCCCCCTTCATCCCACTCCTGGTGAAGGCGCTGGGCTTCACGTTGCTGGAGGCTGGTATTATCTTCGCCATCGGACCCCTCATTCCCATCGTGGCACCTCTCATTGCCAACCTCATCGCTGATAAACTCGGCAACTTCCGGGTGAGACGCCCCTCATTATTATTTACACACACACACACACACATACACATCGAACTGACCTCATATACATTTTATAAACATACATTTCACACTCATAGAACACACACGCATCGAACTATTAACCTCACATACAATTTTCATGCAAACACATGACGCTCACCGTACACACACGCATCGAACTAATCTCTCATTCATTTCACACTCACAAGTAAGATTGAGAAGTAGTGACTGAAAAAAAAAAAAAAAAAAAAAAAAAAACTTCTGGCAGTGTAATTCCAGCCTAACCTTATCTCAAATTCTGTTCCAATGCAGTGTATCCTGGTGTTCACGGTGGCCCTGAGTGGGTTTGTGGCCCTCATCAACATGGCCATCCCACCAGCACGCACCACGCCCTCTTACTCTGACACACTCTCCTTCGGCATCACCTGCAGTCCCGACTTCGTTCTCACGCCCCAACTCTCAAAGGAAGACGAGTGTGACTTCCTTGACAAGACCGTAGAGATATCATCAGTGGAGGCTAAAAACTGTGGGTACAAGTGCAGCCCCAGAGCAGTCAGTATTCCCCACGAGGTACTCAAACACGTCAAGAAACTCAGACTGAAGCAGGTGATTAACGACACTATGTACCACATCTGCAAAGTCAAGCTGAACGAGGACAAAACTGAGGAACAAAAATGCTTCAGAGTGAATCTCAATAAGTCTTTGGCTCACGAGAACATGCCCAAAGCTTTCCAGATACACAACTTGGAGCTTCCGTTGGCAAAGAAGACGATGATTAATGATGGCTTCCCCGTCACCAACTACACCATGCGATCCAGCGACCTCAACAGCTTCGAATGCTACACAGGCAAAGTTCCCAAGAATGTCAAGATACCAAAGCTCACCATCAGCGAGGAGACGCCGCCCCTCAAAGACGAGATGGCGGTGGCCTGTGAGTTCCACTGCCACGCCAGCATTTCACACAACCTCACCTGTAAGGACCGAGCACACAGCGTGGAACACAACGTGGCCCTCAGCTTGTGGTTCTTCGTCTCCATCAACGCCCTCAACAAGTTCCTCATCGGGTTGACCTACACACTGTTCGAGGTGGCTGTGGTGTCCGTCCTTAGGGAACACGACAACGACTATGGCCTTCAGAGGATCTACGGTTCCATTGGTGGTATGCTGTTCGCCCCGCTCTCTGGCTTCCTCATTGACTACTTCGCGAAGAACACTTACAAGGATTTTTAGTAAGTCTTGATATTGCGAGTTTATAACACTTGGGGGATAATTTTGAAATCATAGCCATGAACTGACACATATTTATAAGTATGACTGCAGTTGGTATTATTTATAAATTCATTACATATTGTTCTTATTACTTGCACACTTTTACTTTTGCATTATGATTGTTTACTCGAACATCATAACTATTACCCCTTATCATAAATAGGTTTATAGTTGCTTGTCTCTCCTTGTATTCACCAATTAGGAGATGAAATTGTTACATGTACAGTATCACCAGCTGTCGTACGTTGAACTGCCTTTAATTAACTGTTACCATCAAAACACTCTTGAATGTTTCCTTTAAACAAGCTCTATTCCACAAGAATACCATTAAGCATCAGTATTAGTGATATTTGCAGAGAGAGTGCTGTATGAAATAATTTAGGATATATACATTTTAATCGAACAGTAACAACGAAGTGATACACATACATACATACATACATACATAGTGCCGTTCTAAACACAGTGTGATGTTCGTGTTGTACTGCGCCCTGAAGATGTTGTGTGCCCTCATGTTGGTGAAGCTGCATCTGGGCTTCAAAACACACGTCCCCAGCGCCCGCAAGAACAGATGTAAAGTGCTCACCAACCTTGAGGTACTTCTGCTCCTCCTCATCGTCTTCATTGCTGGTAAGAAGCATGTTATTGTGTATCCCTGTCTGTCTGTTTGGCATGACTGGATTTCATTAGTGCACGCATGGATATGAGTCTCGTGTGTGTGTGTGAAAGAGTCGTGGCAGTGTGTGTGTGTGTATGTGTGCTATACCATACACATAATCAGGCGAGGATACACCACCTATACATAGACAAATACCCTTTATTAAGAGACAACGTGACTGACTAGCTGCATCAACAAAAGAACAACAACAACCGTGTATGTGAGTGTTACAGGTATGTGCTATGGCTTCATCAAGAACTTACTACCGTGGCACCTGGACACCATGAAGGCCCCTAAATGGTTCATAGGCCTGCTGACCACTGTGGCGTCCCTCTCCGCCCTCCCCTTCCTCGGTTTCTCAGGGAGCATCTGCAAGAAGTTTGGCTATTTCCAGTCCATCGCCTTCGGTCTCGTCTGCTACTCCATCCGCTTCATTGGTGAGTCAGTTCAGCATCTTTGTTATCGTTTGTTTACCTTTGTTCGTTTCCATTCTATTTTTTTTTATTTATTATTATTATTATTATTATTATTACTGTATTAACATTATTATTATTATTGTTATTATTATATTTATTATTATTATGCTACTGTATTAACAATATTATTATTATTATTATTATTATCATATTTATTTAATTTATTTTTTCTAAGCATGAGGATAGCATGACTTGGTGTGAGTCCAAATTGAGTTCATTTAAATACATTCTCATACATTACTGCATTCATTTCTTCCCTGCGTCTCGTATATCATCCTCGTTTATTCATATATTTTCATTGTTTTGAGAGGGAACTTATATTATCTATGAGAGGTGAATGTCTGCTCCATCTTCATTTATATCATCGACTCGACGGTACATTCAAGTTAAGAAATCAATCATGCAATCACTTCATTGACGAAAAGACAAAACAAGACATGAATAAAATGAAATACAATGTTTGTGTTTCTTCCTCCCCAAAACAATAACTATATACCTTACTGAAAATCTTACGTAAGGTACTCTTGACTCATCAGAGAAGATTTTACTCGTCACAGAGAACGCTTATGTTATTCAAAGAAGCTGAGACGAGGATCAATGGGGCAGTTTGATGAAGAGTGATGGCATCGTCTTATAAGCCACTAAGACCAACCACCAATCCTGCCTAAAGAACACACACACACATTGGCACACAAGTTATAAGCTGTTCCGGCACACACACACACACACACACACACACACACACACACACACACACATTGGCACACAAGTTATAAGCTGTTCCGGCACACACACATACACACACATTGGCACACAAGTATAAGCTGTTCCGGCACACACACACACACACACACACACACATTGGCACACAAGTTATAAGCTGTTCCGGAACACACACACACACCCACACCCACACACAGCCTAGTACGTTATTCACACACACACACACACACACACACACACACACACACACACAGACTAGTACGTTATTCACACACACACACACACACACACAGACTAGTACACGTTATACACACACACACACACACACACACACACAGACTAGTACACGTTATTCACACACACACACACACACACACACAGACTAGTACACGTTATTCACACACACACACACACAGACTAGTACACGTTATTCACACACACACACACACACACACACACACACACACACCACCACCACCACTGGGGCAAAAAAGTGAGTGTGGTGCATTATGTTCATTTCGTCATGTGGTGGAGTGCACGAATCCTGTTCTGGTTGTGACGTCACTAAACAAGCTATGATAACCTCACACATTACTGTCCACCACTTCTCGTCATTCCGGCTCTAAGGAAATGTTTTGCACGCATACACTGTTTTATAAGACTCTCCCTACGACTCTCCCCAAGACGCTCCCTAAGACTCTCTTTAAAGTTCTCCCTAAGACGCTCCCCACGACTCTCTTTAAAGTTCTACCCAAGACTCTCCCTACGACTCTCCCAAAGACACTCCCCACGACTCTCTTCAAAGTTCTACCTAGGACTCTCACAAAGCCTCTCCCCACGGCTCTCTTTAAAGTTCTACCCAAGACTCTCCCTACGACTTTCCCCTAAAGACTCTTTAAAGTTCTCCCCAAGACTCTCCCTACGACTCTCCCCAAGATTCTCTTTAAAGTTCAACACAAGACTCTCCTACGACTTTCCCCTAAAGACTCTCCCCAAGACTCTTTAAAGTTCTACCCAAGACTCTCCCCACTGCTCTCTTTAAACACTCTCCCCAAGACCAAACCATAACAAGTGTCTATAAGAACACATAAATGGTTTAGTGGGTGTGTATATATTGGTACACATAATATATACCAGCAGGTGTATTGTGCTGTCAAGTAGGAATGATGAGGCAGGAGGAGGGGTATGCCACTTTGCTCTTCCTTTCATCACAAGGTTGTCTGTGTGTGTGTGTGTGTAACGTATACTAGACTGTGTGTGTGTGTCTGTGTGTGTGTGTGTGTGTGTGTGAATAACGTGTACCAGGCTCTGTGTGTGTGTGTGTGTGTGTGTGTGTGTGTGTGACCCGTGGCTGTGTCTCGAGAGGACCTACCTCTTATCATTACATAACCCACACTACTCACTCACCCACCTACCCACGTGCATGTTTTTGTTTGTATCGAATAAGAATCCAGCCAGACAGTGTAAACCTCAAGGGAATTTCTCCAATGAGAGGCTGAACTATATAACGTCTCCACCATCTGCTCAGCCAATGAGGAGTAATTTAGACTATCACGCCGGCAGGATGGAGGCGCACCAACTGCACCTCCTGTGTGGGTGTCATCTCCAGCCTCCTTCACTATATAGCTTCCTCACACGCCCTCTACATATTGACACATGCTTCCCTATACTTTCATTTCACCTGTCCTGATTGATAAGTAGGTCGGACTGTATTCTCACGTGTACGAGTACTGGAGGGTTAGTTTTTGTCTTTCATTATGCTTTCAGTGTTTTTTTTTTTTTTTTTTCAATAGCTTAATCACATCTACTGAACTTCTGACTCTCTCCACAGGTTTTATGCCTTTATAAAATCTAGATCAACACCAACATAAACATACGTCATGGCTTGTAAACCGTAATGACACCAGCGAAGGTGTTATATGACGTGATTTGCCGATAGACTTACTACCAATCCAGGAGAATAAGTGATACACACAACCAGCCATAAACTGTACTGGGGAATATCATAGTATGGATTCAGACACATTAAATCACTGAAGGTATCATCCTGAATCTTACTAAACAACACTGGATCGTTCCTGGTTGAGTTGAAGGGAAGTGCTGAGCTGTATGGAAGTGGCGCTCCCATTGCCCAACATTCTTACGATGGTGTAGTCAGCCTCGTATCCCCTACTATTGGGAGGTAGTGAGGGACAGGGACCCCGCTCTCTAACAATGACCCCACCAAAGGCTCAAATAGCCTCGGAGCTGGACCCTTTGCCTGTCATGGGCCCTGCACTCCCCACCTCTTGTAAAAAGGGAAATGTGCATTGATTATTATTTATTATTATTATTGAAGGTGCAACACAATAGTCAAATCAGCAGTTATGGAAGTGAGAAGGTCAACAAACTATTAGTAACATTTTGTATTTGGAGGGAGGAGACACGCCCCTCAGGGTTACCACTAGAGACAGTCCCGGTATGAAGACTGGCAGAAATAATCATTTGTCATTGTTTACATGCAGCGGGAGGGAGGGTACATGGATGGATGGACGGGTGTTACTGGGCACGGCACCGGAGTGACACACCCACCCATCCCATGCAGTCTGTTGGTATCATTTTACACACAAGTAGCTTTAATGGGGCGACACACATTCACCTCCATGCAGCAAGCAACGAACGTCTGCCACACCCACTCTCAGATGCAGCGTCTGTTCCTGATTTACTGAAACAGATTTATTTTTATGCCTGTAAACTTAATTATGGGGGAAATAATTTTTTTGTTACATTAGAGCGCCTTGATTCCTCCACCAGAGTATGCCAGAAAATAAGACCAGATTAACAAAAAATAATGATGTCCTGTTTGGAATGGATCGTAGAAATCAGCTGCTCCAGATTTAACAACACTATACGATCCCCTTAACAGTTCAGTGGGTGTTAGTTTTAAATATCATGAAAAGTCAATTAAGTCTCGAGATGACAGGCACATGACCTAAACTCTGTAGGATCACTTCTCTGCTCCACCAAGGTCACAAATTAATTGAAGTATAGGACAGTCATGTATGAGTCTCCCACAATACTCACTTGCAAATGTAGACTAAACCTGGATTTAATAGCTTAATTGAACTTAAAAGGGGGAAGATGAGCAATGCAATAATGATAATAATAACCTCTCGTCACGAAATGGAAATGTATACTACCTGATTATGAGTCATGTAGCTTGTATATACTTAGGTTACCAGCTGACACTACCACCACCACCACCTCCCCACCTGGTGCTGTATAATATATACGTACAGTACAATGACGAGCCTCGAACTCCGGCCAATCTGGTACGAGACAAAACGCTAACCACTGCACCAACTCAGACTCGAACTTTGTACTCTCTGAAGTCGGTAATCTCAGCCTAAACCAAAGTACCACAACTCCCTTTTTCACAGGTCGCCTCGTCATACTGTTGACCCCTTTCCCTAAACAACCATTAGACTTAATATTGTGTGTCCATTGCCACACAAAGTCAGTTTAGTTGCATGCTTGGCGAGACTGAAAATCAACAACTGACCTCTTCTCTCAACAGCTGACTTCTTCTCCCATGCACCCGGCCGCTATCATGAAGCTGAAGATACAGTGAAAGTTTTATAGCCACGCGCTGATGAAAAGCAATACAGCCTATTCATGCGCACATTCACACACATCCTGCAGCCGCACTCATGCAGCCACATACACATGCTTGCTCTTAACACTCGTCAATAAACACGGGTAGCAGCGTGCATAGCTTTGAAGGACGATCATGGAGAGAAGGGAGGGACAAAAATAGAGAGGATAATATACGACCTTGAGCAAATGAAGCTACAAAATTATTATAAATATGATGGACAACTGGGTGTATTAATTGGGATTATGGGGTATTCGGCAATGACTCCCTCCTCCGCTTTGACAATACTCTGTGCTGGGCAATGACGATGACTGTTACGATGGCTCCATATAATAGACACTTCATGGAGCCATTCTAGTACATGTTATCGTCATCGTTTAAATTGGTATATCAAGTCGCCTCAATCAAGTGGTAACGCTATACTCTGGGGTCCACATTCCTTTATTATATACGGTGTGAAGCTACTTTAATTTTCAGGATAGGCTACACTCTATCCGTTAGATTAGACCAGATTTCTATAAACTAGATCAACCAACTAATAGCAAGCCACACTGGAATATTATACAGAAGAGTAAGTGCATAAAAACAACTGATAATAGCAATAATATATACATACCGTAATCTCCATCAAACTATAAGTCTCCTGGGACCCCAAGACAACTATAGTGACTTCCTGACCTCGCGTGACGTATATAATTGCTCGTCGAGTTAACAGGGACTGGGGTCTTCTGAGTGGTGACTGTGTGTGTGTGTGTGTGTAGAATGGTACGTGGGGAGCAGACTTGTTGCGAGTTACTGCACCCTCTTCCTCACCCTTCTTTATATCCTACCAGTTCTTGTGGGTACGGATTGTAGGTCTTCGATAGCATGGCAATATTTTTATACTATAGTTCCATGCAGGCTGTATAGTAAGTCCCTGTGACACTGTGCATGAGGAGGCTGACTAAGAAATCATTCGTAGGAGTGAATGGATGAGCGTTGCGGGTAATATCCCTAAAGTTATTCTACTAATAAAAGGTGTTTATGGTTTAGCACAGTAGTTGACTAGTCGTTTAATATATGGAGCACATGTTCAGCCTTAATTGGGATAACAACAACAATAATATGAGAGAGAGAGAGAGAGAGAGAGAGAGAGCTATCAGAATAATGTACAGTACACTTAGGGTTTAGGATAACCTAGCAAACAATAAACGAGGACCACATACATACACATACACACACTGAGACACGATGGTAAGGGAGGGACATCAAATAGTGTAACTACATACCATCCCGGGCCTCGAGAGATCATTGAGTAATAAGTTGTGTAATGGAGGGGACGTGCTACCGTGAACTGGTATATATCTCGGGACTCAGAACTGTGGTGGAAGTGGGTAGAAAGAGGAGCTATAATAATAAATATATTATAAAAATAATTATAGTACTATTAGAACTAGTACCAAGTATCATTATCCTCTAATTTATAATTTTTTATCACCCCTTAACATATAATGCCTGCGACAAATTAATTAAAGTGTGTGTGTGTAGTAAACGATAACGAGTAGTGAAAAAAACTCAATATAATGCGTTCTCTCCTTCTGGATGGGACTGGCAGCAAGCGAAGGGGACCACAGTTTAAGACTCACGGTCATCAAGCATTTGCCCTTGTTACTATGATATGATTCTCTCTCTCTCTCCACAGACCAAGAAATTGTTTACAGCAGATATGTAATTCCTCCTCCTTTCGCTATACATTCCATCTTATGTTAGTCAGTAGTTGCAGAACAAAGAAAACCATCAAATATATATATATCAAAACTTGCATTAACGATACACCATCTGTCTTTAGTGTGTTTAAAATATTTCGAGAGAGCAAATTCAGTCACAGAATTTCTTGTAAATGTGTACTGTAAGCAGAGATACGTTACTTACGTTTACAGGTTACTCTCTGGTGAAGAAGTACTACTGGGTGGCGCCCTTCGAGGTTCTGGAGGGTGTGACTACAGGATTGCTCTTCACGGCCGCTGTGGTGTATGGCGGCCAGTTGTCCTCCAGGTCCAACTTGGCCACACTGCAGGGTATCCTCGCCACCTGCCACTACGGTCTTGGTATGCTCTAATAAGCATAGTGTCAGACTCTTTTCTAGCAAACAGACCCCACAAGCCATCCATAAGTACAGGAACTCTCCTCATTGGCGTGATTTATTTATTTTATATACGGTACATTAAGTTGTCCGTGGGAAAAACTCGTCTTCTTATATTCATATACATTTTCAGATGAATGCAATAGTTCATTTATAGCCTAAAAAAGTAATAATACCCCTCGCATTAAATCAGTAGAATTTATTCAAATGTTGGCGTCACCGCAATACACTTTCATGCCCGCTACACACATAAGTGTTTAACCTCCCTTGAAACTGGGTTGAGGTTGTGTTACTATTTACGATAATGCTGCATTTCTCTCCTCTTCGTCTCCAACAGGGAAGAGTGCAGGCAGTATGCTGGGCAGCTTCCTGATGCATCACTTCAAAACACCAATAGCCTTCCAAATATTCAGTGGACTGTCACTGATCTCGGCATTTTTCTACTACCTGGTTGGAAAACTTGTCATTCTGCCACGCCACAACAAGATAATGCAGCGAAGGAAGGCAGTAATGAAGATGCCAATAGAGACTATTTCTCGCAATGAATACAAGAAACGCAACAAACTATACTCACTACCAGAAGTTGAAACTTACAGGTTATCCTCGAAAAGGAAGGGACAGTCACCCATGCCACCCAGGGAGAATGATGACACTACCGTGGAAGAAAATGGTAACCTTAACCAGACTCAGATGACAGAATTGCCGCCTGATGAGGTATCAGTTCAGAATATCACAGCTGAAGACATGCCGACAAATGAAGTATCTCCTCACAATTCGACTGCAACAACTGTGCCTGATGAAGAGGGATCGGATAAACTCCCACCTGGTGAAGATAAACCTGAGAATTCACCTTCTGAGAAATTATCGTGTGAAAACAATACCCAAGATCTCCATGGGGAATTATCGGATCAGAGATTACCAAATGAAAACAAACTTCAGTCTCATCCCATCGGCGACTCAATACCAAATGATAACCTTAATCCGTCTTCCGATGAGGCTTCAGCCCAGGATGGGACTAACATGGAAGCCAAATCTGACTCGTAATTTTCTTTTTGTACTAATAATCCTATAATATCATTGGTAAGGTATAGGGATGAATTTTATCATTTACTTCCTTCTCCATGTTGTACAGTAGGTCTAAGAATGAGAGTACAGTATTCATTAAATAAATGGGTATAAGATAAATTATATACATGCATCCAATAATATATACTCTACATCCATAAATGTCAATAGGAACAATATGTGACAGTTCTTGTGGAATTACAACACAATTCATTGAGGCTGGTCAATTGAGAGGTAGCAACTGCAATTTTACTTGGAATTATTATAAAAGGATATTTTGTGGGAAGAGTTGTATCTACCACATCATTCAATTGAGCTGGTCTTCTGTAAGTTTGCAATACAACTGAATAATTGGTTGGAAATCTGATACTATTACAGTATTTCTGAATGTAAGTTGACAAGCTATAAATATTAAATTACTAAATTACAAGCTGTACATATTCAATACAATATAATTATATCTTCTTATGTCAAGGGTTTCTCATACTGTACCTGGAGTTAGACCACCCTCATGACATGATGCTTTATGAGACTTCTAGATTACACCGGATTAGATTAATCCTGACTTCAGAATAACACATAAAAGGTGACACCCACTTCACTCTGCTGGTATAGGTATATTCCATTGCAAAAGAGAAGATGGGTTACACACCTTGACACCTATCACAATAACAACAAACTCTGAGCCTGATCAGACCCAGTTTGCCCTGATAAAGGAGAACGTCATAACATTACCCGAACGTGGCCAAACAACAACTAAACAGCCAACCCAAGCTCACCAGTGGGCTTCCTGACACTGCACAGTACCATGACAATACAGTGTTACCAGGGAAAAAGGAAGGCTGGAAGAAGCATTCCCACAAAGCCTACTCCTTCTATCCTTATTTTTCCTCCCTTTTTTATTTCCAAACCATCCAGTATGGGCATTATATAAATTCCCCCAAGGGGGAAAGTATTGTACACAAAACATAGTAGTGATTTTTATTTCACATACAGTACTGTACATTCCTAATATTGTGCCAAACCTGCTAAATGATTCCAACAATGTATTTCACTGTTGTTGAAAACTAATAATCTTACATTAAGTGGGCATTTACTCCATGTGATACAGTACAGTACTACACCAATGCTGAAAAATTCCACAATAAACTCCCCAAAATACATATATCGAAACTTATCAATAAACACCTTGACCATGCAGATCCCAACCCGGCTTATCTCCCTTCAACCCTTTTCCAATAAATCGCAATATTAAAAATAAGCCAAACAATAACCTAAAGTATATATACTTTAATTAAAATTGTATACTGTATAATCTTTAAAAAACTACTCTGCACTATTAACATACAGAACTGTACTACATTTCTAATGAAATAAATCTACTTTAGCAACAGGCTCATGAAACATATACAGTATTTAAACATTTTCAAAACAAAAACAGTGTTTTCCTGATAAGAAAGACATTATCTCATGCACACTAACAAGACCATACAAAGAACATGTTTAAAGCATATACAGGTACTGGTATACAGTAAATACAGTACTATACTGTACGTATACAGTATATATATACAGTAGACCAGTACTCGTACATGACAGTCACTTCCGGGAGTATTATTTCCCTTATCATGATGAAGCAACTAAAGTTGGTTTACTTTTTTGTTCATTATCCATCCATCCTTTTCCCAGAGTTGTGATGCCCTCATAAGGACCAGTTATATCAGTCCTTATATTATATAAAAAAAAAAAAAAAAACTGCCAGCATTGGTTAACTTAAAAGCTATGATGATGGTGGAGGATAATAATATTTGCTTTTCATCAGTCAATCAATTAATCAAACCTTCACAACAGTCACAAACAATGGCCATCACCACAAAACAAGGATCCACCCCAATTCAATAAAATGAAGACATGAGCATTGCACAATTCCTCACAATCTCCCAAAGTTTGTTCCAACAAAGCAACTTCATGCTTAATCCTCCACTTTCAGAGGAATTAAATTTACACCAAAAGCACAACAATAGAGTACAAATCCTCTAAAACACCATTTGAAACAAACAAAACCACATCTTTGCTTCTGACATCCAGAATATCCAGCCTAACAACATTTTGTACTGGACTACAGGAATGTCCCCCAGAAATTCAGAAACATCCTTCACAGTGAAACCAAAGTACACCTACCAGACTGTGATGCAGCTACCATGCCTCTCTTAACAAAGACTAGAACGCTGCAACCAACACAACACTTCCTCTGCTCATACTGCAATGAAGCAACACACACTGACTTCATGTCCATACCTTACTTATGGAGGATGTCACCAGTTTCTTGCAGGTCACTTGATTTACAACATTGTCAAGTGAGGTTGCAACAACATCAATCAAACATGGTTCTGAGGCAAAGGCCCTTCTATTGTTCCCATCACGCCCTTCAGTACTGGTCAAAAGCAAATCATTATGTTACCACCAACAAAGCAACTCAATTAACCACTGGTAATGGCAGAATAAGTAATTTCATTATAAATGCACATACAAACTGCTGCATACAGTTATTAATTAGTACTATTTATAAAAGTGAATAGGTGAAAATCTGTGCAATAAAATTTTATGGAAAAAATCAATCCTTCATAACAAGTTGTGATATATTCAGTGCAATTACTCAATGTTTACGGTCATAAAATGTATATTGCAGGTCAAGTAACCAGTGGCAGCACAAAATTTTGAGCATTCAGACATACAGTATATACATTTTTACCTGTCCATCATCTTAAATGCATTCATATCATTAATAAAAATCTGTCATTTATGCTTCTAAGCACATTAACAATGAACAAAATCAATTTCATGTAAACTACATACTGTACTAGTGCTACAAAATATTGCTCATTCTTACATACACATGAACTTACATTAAATAAACTTTAAAACAAATAACATTTATACTGTACTAATAGCAAAACCTTTTTACCTCCTTGTGATGCTCTCAACAGACACCCATCTATAACCCACTAATTCTAGGATTAACTCATTAAAAATGGTCACTGCACTGATTAAATACATGATAATTTTACCATTCAATGGAATAATGCAAATACTAGTGCTAGGCAATATACACGACAGGAAAATCCCAGACCTAAAGGGTTAAAAGGTGTGGGTAGTGTTGAAGAGTAGTAAGTAGTGTACAGGAAGCTGGGGTATCACCATCATATGTGGACCTGAAGTCATACAGATAGCCAAGGCACAATGTTTACCTCAAAAGTCATTATGAGGTATCTTTAATATGAGGTTATCAATGAGTTTCAGCTTCTGATGCAATTATGTGCCCAAAAAGCTTTTCATTGCCATAGCATATGCCCATGAAATACAGCAATGTAATTTGTAATATACTCGACAAGTACATTACCGAAAGAACTTAAAAACAAATATTATATTACAGTATCTGTAGACTCTTGATATAACAATTACTAAACACTTGTAATCACCACCTCATATCATGCTAATTGAATACCACTATTCATTACCATACAGACTACAGTACTTTAAATGATCTACTAGGCCTGCGTTAAATGAGAAGCATTAGATGGCAGAACAGAGTGGAAGAGTATGTAAAGGAGAGAAACGCGAGGGGCAAAGTAGGGCTTGACCAAGTAAGGAGGGAGTGTTGGAACATGGAAAACTGGAGATACTTCTGCCGTGGCCATTCCCTTGGAGGGAGTTCCCAGAGGGAACGAGGCGTCAGAGCTATAGATAGATAGATAAAATGTTAGTGATATAGGTTAATGGATTAGCTTCAACATATCCCTCCTATTTTTAATCTAAATCTTAGCAACAATTTTCCTCCTCCTGTGGCAGTTAAATGAATTAGTGTACTGTAGTCTGCTGCATGAATTAGTGTACTGTAGTCTGCTGCATGAATTAGTGTACTGTAGTCTGCTGCATGAATTAGTGTACTGTAGTCTGCTGCTACTGTACTCGCCTTCCCAAAAACAGGTTGCAAAATCTTACTAGAAAGCATGAAAGTATGGTACCAAATTTATATTAAAATTAGATACAACTATAATGGTGTGAAAATGACCCCAACTTCCACTCAATATTTGCAATTACACCATTTTTCAATTACTTTGCACTACATGGTATCACTGCCTGATCAAAAATAATGTTTATTAAATTATTGCCATTATTATAATAATTTCTTTTTTTAAACAAATGTGTACAATAATGTGTACAACTATACACTGAATCATTGTTGAAGCTATTATTGGCACAATAATAGTCTTCTCTAATCAACACATATTTGTGAACATAGTGTTGCCAGAGTAGAAAATGTCATTACAATACAGTACACTGTAAACAACACCGATCATTTGGATGGATAATGCAATGTACAGTACCTGCATTTCAAACTAAAAACTTTTGAGGATTTCATCTGGGTACATAATGACTATCTCTGACTCTATAAAAATTATATTATCATTCAAACATCAGCACTAAACATAAGTGAAATCTCTCCCTACTTAATAAGTTTCCTATCTTAAAGTCATGACTATTAATTAAAGGAAGCACTGCAAAGTTAAATAATAAAGTATATGCTTCTAGTGACATATGGTCTCTGGAAGATGATCTGTAATACTATATTAAATTTGACTGTGCTGCAAGCACATGAAACTTCTACTATCAGAGCATCAATAATTTTTCTTGGTTGTTGTTGTTGTTGTTGAAGTTCCTCAAGCTGTCTGGCCGAGCAGCCTCTGCTCACATTTGTATTGATAATACTAACAGCACTTTAACATCTTATAGCAAATTCATGATGACTTGCAGTATACAGTAAGTGTTAAAAAGGTTATTAGGTTGTTGTTGTTGTAGTTCCCCAGACTGTCTGGCCGAGCAGTCCCGAGTATTAGGTAAAACTGAATACATGTTACACATGAAAAACTGAAAAACTTTCATTGAAATAATTAAAGGTTGACAAAAGAGGCAGATAATTATTATAGTACTTTGACCAACAAATTTCTCAATTGGTCACATCATATTCTCTGAATGATTATCAAATGTTCTGTTCCTGTAGAAAAGTACAGAAAGAACAGTTTTTCTACAGCCTACTGGGCCCGAGCTCTCATAAGGCTATAATCATGGAAGTTGCGACAAAAAGAGATGGCCATGAACTAAAGAGAGAGGAGGAAAGTACAGTAATGAACATTAATTAAAAGAAGCCGATAAAAGAATATCAAATAACTAAACACACCAAGAATTGAAGAAAGCTCTACATAAAGAGAAAGATAGGAATAGAATGCAAAATTTCAAAGTACCTGTAATCAGAAAAGAGAAATAAAATGTGGGGAACCCAACCAGATTACAATGTAGGGATGCATCCCCAGTGGCAATGTCAAATAACAGCACATTTAGAATAATCTTCTAAAATTATTTGATTAAGTTTCTGTCAGTTATATGTTGCTCCAAAATTATCTAAAATGCTGAATATCAAAAATAATCATCTCTTCAATGACCATAGACTGGCTTGACAATCCATATATCTAAAAGCAGACCTATTTTCCCCATGAGTTTTCCTACACATTGCCCCAAGTGAGAAGGAAAGTATACTATGCATACTGGGCTATATAGTCTGGCTACAACTGCACAGTCAACAATACAGAAAAGAAACTGAAAGAAAACATATTATTGTACTGTACATTTGCAATGAATTACTCTTCGGATAAATATTTCCATTATTTAACAAAGATCACATACAGTACAAGTACTGTAATAACTTTACTTCAGTCTGTGAGTAAACTGATACATTACCATATATTTTAACATAGTGGTACATCAGCAAAGTTAATATACAGGTGAGAAAGAGAGCATCCGGATGGTAATACTTCACATTTTCTAGACAAGTGTTAATTTCTTATTTAAACTTAGTTACCTGGAGTACATCTCCCTTAGCTCCTGGTAACGGTAAGTAGAATTATCAAGCCAGGTGAACAATGAATCTAAACAGCAAATTCTGCTTGGGCAAGTCAGCCTCAGGAAGTCGGGTGGTGCTATTGTTAACCCTTGGACAATGGCTGAAAACCTGTGCATTATTGGTAACCAAAGATTTCATACCAGTACTTATCTTGACAGAGAAGCACCCCTAGCATTCAAAGCATAAAAATACTTCGATTCAATTATGCAAAAACTAATATCAGGCCTTTAACCCCATAAACAGCATCTTCTGTTTTGGGTAACACATATCAGCTGATAAAGACATCTCAGGAAGCCCCACATTTTCAGAGGGTTGAATGAAGAGAGGTACCACACCATCCACTCAATGAACTTTCTAGCCTCATTATCAAAACGGGGGGGGGGGGGGGGTATGGCAAGCCCTTCATTAACTATTTCAATTTCATAAATGGGTAGGTTTCTTCAACAGACTAAAGTTGTCTAGATTTTTCACTTCCTTGTTTAATGACCACTGTAAGTCACCAATACCTAAAGCAAATCACAGTTTGGACAGATTTGGAGGTGTGGTACGGCACAAAGGTGTTCAATAGCACATCTAAACATTGTTCAAGTAGAGAAAACATAAAGCTAAATCCCTATGCTACAGTAATTAGTGACTTATATCAAGATGCAAAAGTTTAATCACAATATGGCAATCACACATGGTTAATAAAGTTCCTATAATAGATTTGAAAAGCACTAGCTTAAGTTAGTATTCTAGTATTTTCTGCACAAATGTATGAATATCACTGTGAAAGAGAATGTCCTGTAACTCGTTACTGCACACAATCATGGTAGGGAGAGTATCATCCTCTTGTAACCCTAGTGGGCTACAAGGTCTAGTTCAGTAGAATGAACCACTACTATTACTACCACTGCATGAGTACAGATCTAATAGATGAAAATATGTACACATAACATACAGTTAAAGTACAGTCAACTATCTTATAGAGTAAAAATGTTGATTATATCAGCAAACATGAGCAAGTAATTCCTATGTGCATGCAATAATTCATACATACAAAGAAGAAACTCTGAGTACACACAGTTATTATGATAGAAGTGAGAACCTTACTAATCCCATCTCAGTCAATTCTGGTTAAACACGAAATTTAACATTACTTTATTTTTAAAAACATAATCACATTGTTTATGTAAACAATGTACAGTATTAGCTGTTTATAATGTATTTGTATACATGCATCCCTGCTACTTTAATAACGTGAGCTTCCCATTATCCGATGTCCAACCTACAAGAGCACTGTAACTGAATGACACTTTGGCTCTTTTCATGGAAGAAAGACTTATTCCACTATTATACAATATGCTATTATTATACAAGAGATATATACCAATAGAGAAAAATAATAGAGTAAGTCTTCAATTAAATTAAATTCAATAATGCAAAAATTTGTACCAGGCCAGTTAGGACAATTGATACTTAGACAGTAAAAAGTATAAGTTTTCAAATTGAGAAGTATTGCATTGCTTCTAAGATTTGATTTTAGTGACTGGCCTGAGAAGTTACTGAAAATAACAAAACCTTATCAAACACTCCTTTTCAAGATTACATCCACACCATGAAGGATTTGACACTGGATAAGCTTATCATTTTGAAATTTTAGTATGCATGTAATCCTAAATCAAATGGAAGCAATGTAATGCTTGGGTCTCCTGAAAGCCAGTGGCATTTATCATAAAGAGGTAACAAAATAAATTTGGAGCAACTTAAAATCATATGTGCCTTGCTTCTAAAGTTACAAAAATATGTATATTGTACTGTTTATACTTTACTGTATATTCTATATATTTACTAAACTCAAATCACAGCCAAATACTGATTTCAGTAAGGTTTTCTGAAATAAGATATTACACCATAAAGTCTTCTTATACCTTGGTAAGGATGTTCTCTATGAAGCATCATTACCAACACATTCCACATTGAGTCTTTGGATACCATACACTCAATATGTTACCAATTCAAATTAGACCACGAGTCTTCTGAAAAAAAAAAAAAAAAAAAAATACCAGTAGTTCCCTCTATTACTAAGCTTGTCAATAAAGCTACTAATCATTCCTTTATATCTAATGACAAAACTGCGAGACAGACACACTGCATATGAAGTCTATGGATGCCATAAATTCAAATTTGAGTTGCCAAGTCAAACCAGACCACTAACAAGCGGACTCCAGGTTGTGAGACCTCCAATGTATGTACTAGGCCTGTGCAGGGTAGCTACTGATAAGTATAGATCTACGTTATAGATCAGTAACGGGTTAATAAGTGCAAAAGAAAACACTATCATCACACCTTGCAAGGCCTAACTCCCAAAACAATTCTAAACAAAAATAATAAATACAGTATATATATTTTGCTGTCATCAGCATACAGGTCAAATGATTCTTGGGTACTCTCAAAAACACATGATAATGGTTCTGTATGGTACATAATATCCACTACATAAGTTTCACATAATGTTTTAAATCATGACAAAACCGACAGCTGACTTTCATGGACTACTGACCCAAACTTTGTACAAGACACCACCAAACACTGCTCCTCAACAAATTTGCAGCTTCAATACCAATACCATAAAAGCAGAGTAGGATAGCAATAATATGTCAGCTCATACTTCAAAAACTTTTCCAAGTGAACCAGGAAATGGCAAAATTACATTAACTAGTTAAAAGCCTGTAAGCATTAAATAGAATACAATCATCTTTATATTATTGACCTTAAATTAGTACGGGTACACAATTAGTCTTAAATCAAGTATTTGCTAGCAGCCATGAGTGGGACTTCAGTGCTGTTGGACAGATCTCCTTTCTTGATTTTACTGGGACTTACATTCTAGTGTGTTTCAGTGCCATAACTTTCTTTACCCTGACATAATTAACATGTATAAATATAGCAAGCATCATTCTGTAACAAATGTAATCCCTTTCAAAAAACCAACAGATTCAACTATCATAAAGATTCAGTGATATTCATATCCTGAAAACCAAATTCCAAACATAATATATATTGTATCTTCAGTTTTGTAGCTATGTACCAAAAGAGGTTCACACATGTTTTTCCCATGAAATATTTTTATCTCAGTAGAATGTTTCTGTTTCCTGAATGACATTATTCAAAATTAATGTGTTACAACATATCCTTATTTCACTGAAGCTTCATAAATTTTAGCGCGGGTTCATAGGGTTCATAAAGTTTGTTTGGAGGAAGTCAATGTTGAAATCAGGTAAGTGTTCTGGGTCAGGCAGATTTTCCAGGTCGAGGTAATCATTGTCGTTGTAGGGCATCCTGTGAGGAGAAAGAAACATGTCAGTCACAACACTCACTGCTGCCATAACAAGTATTACTGCTGCTGCCACCACCATCACCAAAGCCACCATAACTGCCATTCTTCCAATTCTAATGGGCTTTGAATATTGTTCAAAGCTGCTCATCCTTAATTCATATCATATGAATACAGAATAAAAATACTGTAGGTCCAAGTTTTAAAAGTTTAAGAGACAAAACTATCAAAATTTAATTAAGTCAGTCCGTCTCGAAACAGATAAACAAATTATTAACTTTTTTTACCATATAATAAAGAAATTAATTTCTAATAAAAGTTATTCAAATGTCCTGAAGACCTGAAAATCTACAACACTTGAAGAGCCTCATGAAAGATCAGTGTCTTCAGCTAACCATTACAAAATAAGAGTGGGAAATCCAGTACAGTACAACGTGAACAAGGCAGTACTGGTTCACCATTCTGCAAGCTTCTCAGAAGGCAACACTCTTGTTTGCATACTACATAAGCCTGAGAGTGGTGAAAATTTCAAGGTAAATAGCAAGTACATAAGCAAAATACAAGTGGTTGTAGTGAATTGTACAGGTTGGTGTTGCAGCCCATTACAAAATATAGAATAAAGGATGTATAATGAAGTGGCAAAATGCTGGCTAAGGGATGGCACCGGCAGGCTACAGTTGGATTCTTCTTTCCATGACACCAGCCTAAACCACCTCAAGTTTAATAGAATAAGGAAGGCAGCTCGAGGTTTGTGATGGTGGTTGAAATGAAGTGATCACAGGTGTTTAGTGGAGCTGGGCTCAATTGTGCCACAGGCAACTATCATCACCCAACTTGCAACAGCAGCCTTCATACAAGTCAACAGAGTAGTAAAAATCATCTGCAGCTCATTGCTGAAAGGATAGATTAATACAGAATAGAAAATTCTGTAATATTTTAGTTTTTAAGCTTACATATTCTTTACATTTGAAGCTCTGTTGACTTGTCTCTTTAGTTTTGTGACTGACATTTCTCTATCCTCTAAGCATGTGCTGCACATCACTGTTACAACACTGGTAATATGTTGACCACTCTCACAACACATTTAAATTGCTCTGACAAGAAACACATGTAAAAAGTAATTAAAAATTTAACTATCACTCATGCCACGGACACACAAGCTACCCTCACTGATATTAATGATGAAAAATCAAGGGGAAGGTTAGAAGAGCATGCTGTAAGTTTGATTTTTATTACAAATTACAACTGACAGTAGTACGTTACAAAGGGATCAATCAAAATGACAAACCATCAAACAGAAATAATGCAACCATTATGACCTAAAGGCCTTCCTGCTAAGTTGCACCATCAGAGACCTTACATAATGTTAAGCAGCTCACTGTTTGGCACTAACAAAGAATAACTGAACAAATTAACTTATTTCCATTTATCTCAAGAGAATGTATGAGTACATTAATTACAGCAGTTACTGCTTTACTGTAGTGTCTGTAACTGTGTTAAATATAAACAACAATAGAGCACATCTATACTGCAGTAATATTATACACTACGAAATAATTTAAATAATTACTCCTGAAAGTCAGTTGTATTGGTATGAATATATACTGTAATGGCATTCACAAATATCAGTTACAATGACAGATGTCAGAGCAACAAGCAAACAACCACATACACTCATACAAGCATACACGGAGAAACATTTATGGCTGAGATGTTGTCTACATCAGTGAAAACACAGTTGTCCTAACCACACACCCCGATACATGCACCTACTCCTCAACTACATTCTCCCAGTCATACTTTTTACAGTCATAGAAATAATACACTGTTTTCATTTTCTCCTTATAAACTAATCTGGACACCAGCTGTATGCTGAAATATATATATACTCGGTAGCAGGAACACACTCACATACTCAGTGAATTCGATATATAGAAATGGGTTCTATCAAGCTATGCCATATAGCCCACTTTCAACTCAGTAATATTTAAGACATACTGTACTGTATTCACCCACCTCTAGAGCAAATATAAGTTCATGAATAAATAACCAAATTGTTAACTTTAAATTAGTCTATTTTAATGAAATCTTCCTACCTTTCCACCATTCATAGTCAAATTTTCCATAATTTACAGCATATGAATACTGTACTGTATATAAGAGAGCAGTGCACCATCACAGCATTAGACAAAATATCCAATAACAGCAGTTCAGATTTAAGGGGGTAGGACTTGGTAAGGGAGTTAGTAGCTACTCATTCCCTTAAACTGTGACAAGTAACAGTTTTGGCCAGTATGGAGGAATCAGTTGTCTCCAGCTAACAAGCAACATTTAAACCCCATAAAACTGCATATGAACCACAGGCATGTGTCAGCCACTCTCATAACCTCCAAACTGCCTTCCCTGTTCCATAGCTGGTGCAGATCACTACAATATTACATACAATATGCAAATAAAGCAAAAAAGCTGGCAAGCTAAATATCACTATTTGTGTATTTATAAAGAGAATATTTTTCTTCTACTGTAGCAAAATCAACTCACTGTATTGCAAAAATCATAATGTATGCTATGAAGCCATCAATCACAAAAGTGTGTAGAGATCTTGGTTTTCTCAAAGGATCACTAAGGTACGTAAATTAATACTATTCTACAGGTACATTATCAGAATAACAGAGCATGCCTCAGCTTCTCTGGCCAAAATTGATGACGAAGCTTCTTGGTATTTCAGTTAATTGTAATCTTTCTTGAGGATATATACACATATACTTCAGCAGAGGTACTATCACAAATTAAGTGCAGAAAGGCTTAATGAGTACAAGAGGCTTTGGAACTAGACTTGTAACTAAATCAATTGTTCAAATATCCTGTATCCTAAATTCCATATTTTTTTTAATCCACAAATATTCTGACAGTAAATATTGCAAGTTTATATAACTATGGTGAGTTTAGCATCAGGGGCAGTTGATCTGTTATATGTTCTGCTGCAGCTCACTTTCATTTACAGTTATATCCATGCTTTACTACAACCCTGTTAATAACTCCCATATATGTATACTTCAAAAGGTTTCAGATCACTGAGCCTTAGTTACCAACATAATCTATTGGGTCATAACTATGCTAAAAGTAACATCAAACCAGGTGAGATTTGTTTTCATTATTGTACACACAGTAGTATTTCATTACACATTACATTGACCCATTGAAAAAATAAAATACCAACATGTCACACCCAATATTTTGGCCCTGGAATAATACCTCTTCTCACTCAGCCAAAGCACTCTACTCATACATAAAAGGTATATATCACATTTAAGCAGATAGAGTATGAGTGACACAAAATGTATCACTTCCTATGATAAATTCATAAACATTGTGTTGATTGATACAGCTACCAAATGGCAATCTGCTCTAAAACATTAATCTGAATATAACTAATCAAATCACTCAAAGCATATCATCCTTCCATCAAAGTTTGAAATAAGTCTATGTCATTCTGCTGTAAGGCTACCATGTAAATATATTTCTATCCTGCACCACTGCTGGTAAATTGAAAAGAAAGAAACAATAAAAAAAAATTAAGTACTCTATAAACCAACTTCATGCAGTCCTCAACACTGTACTGTGGGTACAGTACAATATAAAAACAAAATTCCACTGGTAATAAGAAAAGTGCTGAATGAGACAAAGTTTGTGCTCATCTGTTATAAGAAACAGCAACAGATCATTGCACATCATTAAAGGAAGTCAAAGTGAGCCATAGATGACATGATCTGTGTGCCTCAATTATGTACTTTCATTGTAATTGCAAGCTGAAAGGATGAAATGCATGACAGGTAACTTATAAAGTAGCCATTATCTTATCAAAGGCTTCAAAATAATTATGTTAATACATATAGCATATAGTATACCTGGTAGTAGCAATGACTTGATACCATGTGGCTGCTCTCAAATATCAGTGCTATAACACCTAAAACTACTGTACAATTGCCTCAAAATATTCCTTACCCCAGATAAACCTTAGAAAACAGATGCGGAAGTTTCAGTCATTGAGGAATAGTTATTTTCATATACTGTATGTAAAGTATGCATTAATACTCACACAGAGAGATTCAAGTCATGTAATTACTACAATGATGTCTTGTTTTGACAGAAATGATCAGAGATAAAGAAATCCTGAGACAACTATAACAAGAAGCAATAAATCAAAAGATAACCTCAACATAATCATAACCTGAAACATATAAATCAAACACCTACACATTTTCTTATATGGTACTTTATATTCACACATTACCATCACATGTTAAAACAAGACATAATTTAAGAGAGCTACTGCAATAATTTTAAGTTTATCATTCCCAGATTGGTTTTCTTAATAATAATTACATTATAAAACACATCAACCAACCCACCATACTGTATAATGTCAATACTGTAATGTAATTCTAGCGCCAGGCAACTAATCCAGACTTTCATAATACTGTGGATACAAATATAAGACCAGCTACAAGACCTTCGCAGATGGAATGCATCAAGAATTTGAGATCAATTAGCAAGTTTCTGGTCAATAATACAATAGCATTATAATATTAAGTTAGCTTGCTTACATTGTATTAATAAATTAATAATACTGCAATATAAAAAATTTGGTATAATTAAAGCCAACACAGTTACTTCATCTAAATGTTTCCACTAAAAATGTATATTTTCAGTAGTAACAATAGTACAGTAGTAGGAACTTCTGTAGCATACAGGGTGTTCATAAATTATCAATGTACTGTATATGGATGAATTGAGGGAAAAAAAAGTATGATAAAATTATCAAATATTATGTTTTCATTTCATTTGACCAATATGATATAAGAATATGATTCTTCAATTTTCATCAAAACTCAATAACTTAGATAATGTAATATTAAAATTGGATGTAGCAGTAAGAGGGCTTGTTAACCATTCCTCTGATATGACCTAATTTTCTTGTGGTGGTTCATTGACATCAGGAATCCATTAATATAATTCTTAAATTCTATATGATTCACATGATCAATAGGGCAGCAATTACTAAAGTAAAACTTTATCTTATGATAATAGCCTTTTGGACACAAAATTTTATAATTTGACATGAAAAATGTGTGTGTGTGGGAGGGGGGAGGCCAGGAGGGGTTATTTTTATAGTACACTGTCCATCGACAGGTTTCATGCTAAACTATTAACATCCTCAGACTGTCGTGTGTGGGTGTGAAAGGTGATGTAATAATTTCTCCTGTCTAAGTCAGGCAAGATACCATTAGAGTGTATGTGTGCGTGTGTAGTAAAATTTGGTAATGGGAACACAGTACAGTAACTTAAACAGAAAAATTAGTGGTTCTTTAAGAACTGCATGAGGGTCTGACACAATACCCCTGTGAAAAGCAAGGGTTGACTGTATAGCTGAATGTCGTTCAACTTTGCATACTGTCTTTCAACATACTACAGACTGTACTGTATGTAACAGTATTTCAAGAACTCACATTGCTCTAAAAATAACTGTTCAATATTTACCTCGTTAGTTCAGAAAAATTTATATTTGATTAACTTGTTACCGGGCTAATAAGACACATTATTTTATATTTTATCAACAAATTCGATGTTCAACTTATTTCTGGAGTACTAATGTACAAATTTCAGGTAAGGAGGCCGGTAACAAGTAGACAATATTGGGAAAGCACAGTCAAAGATATATAACTAATGAGTAATCCAGGTGAAAAATAAGGGAGTTTCCAAGAGGGAACAATGTCAAATCCATTTGAATTAATTGAATGAAGTGAGAGAGAGTTAGAATGCTGCTACAACATATGCAAGATGGAGGATGGTTCAACCAATTAAGAATAAGTAAAAGTTTAGTATAACCAATCCATAGTTGGGCCAAGACAGTCTACCTCCTACAGTAATTTGTAGCCAATGATTGTCCCATGGAGAAGCAAAAAAAAAAGGCAATACCATTTGGCAACATGCAGCCAAGGCCACCAGACACATACTGTAGTTGACTTAACTATAGGTACAGTAAAGCCTCAGTAAATTGGTCTTTCTTTAATTTACCCAAAAAGGTCTGGTGAGGCCAATGACATTCCAAACTTTCAAACGTTATTCCAGCAAAGCCTAAGTGTCCCTCTGTTATTCAGAAATAGTTTAAAATATAGCATTTTAGTAAATCCAACACCAGTAACCACATTTTTACCATCCTTTCCCTCCCAAAGTTAAGAAACTGCTAAAAAAAAATCAAAATTCTATACGAGTAACAATAAAAATACAAATTTTGAATACAGTGCTGTATTGCAAGCGAGTACAGTATATTGTGGGGAGTTAGCCAGTGTTCAAATTGCTGCTAAGGGTTGGTGTTGCATATCTAGTGATGCCCTTGGCTTTTATGTATATGCTCATCTTCATTGCCTGATTGTCAATTAAGGCCAACCACTTTCCTGGATTGATGAAAAAAAAATAGGCGAGTGGAATGGCTAGATAAATGGTATTAACATTCTGGACATGCAGAATCCTTGAGAGGAAAATTCAGACACTAACACCGGGACATATTCTTTGGATATGTCCCTATAACAAATACTGTAAAATTAAAATCCTAGACAGTAATAACAGTAATAAAAATAAACAACTTAGTGCTGTACGACCATAAGAAAGTGCGTGTTGTTGTGGCAACAGACAGTAATTGAATTGCCTTTCTTCTGTAGTGAATAGTTCTGAATTTACTCATTTCACTTGCTTATCATTATTTCATTCCTAGTCATCTTCCTAAATTGATTATATGGTATCAACAACATAGTGTTGCATGCTGAGTTCAGGAGAGAAAAATCCAAATCTGGAATTAATTCTCTACTTGATTACAATGTAATGGCACTACAATACTGGCTGTTGTTTTAACCTAATCTTCATATGAAAATGTATTCATATGTGAAACTTCACATTTACTATTGGCATTTCAATCCCTGTCAGCTGTTGATTGTAAAGAATGACTCACTTATTCTATCATTCTTAAATACAATCATTAGCTGCTCCTTACAACTGGTAGGTAAAAAACACATCCATTGCTCTCCTATACATTACTGTTACCATTATTTTCTGAGAGTGAAGAATTGACACCAACAAGAACAAATCTTCGGCATTCAAATGTACCAGCACTTAGTTGTATGGTCCAGTTTAGGAAGGAAATGACTGGGTTAAAAATCACATTTATGACTGGAAAACTATCTCTAATTCCTTGGGCAAAGTCTGGCTTAAGACGGGAAAATTCCAGACACTGGCTTTACCAAACTTTTGGCTAAATCGTACCAATTACACCCGTTTATTGAGGCTTTACTGCATTTTCAAACTATACTTCCTTAATAATAATAATAATAATAATTTAAATTTAGTAATAATACTATTAATATTAATAATAATAATAACCATAATAATATTTAAATTAATCATAAAATTTATGGACACCCTGCATAATGCTAGTTAATGTATCACTGATCATCCTTGTGTATTATATATTGCAATAAAACCCATTGCACTGTATTAAACTTGTGCCAGATACATAAATAGGCCAATACTTCATTGCCCGACAGTACATTTCCTACAACTGAAAAGGAACACTATCTGATTCCTAATCACAATATGCAATACTTCCTTGCCATATCTTTTCATTCTTACTTCTACTGTGCTTGCAATGTATATAAAAATGATTGAACATTAATGAATATTATGTAAAAAGTTACAGTAGACTCCTTATCATAATTTAAAACTTTCACTAACACTACACGATTATGAAGCATAATAATCATATACTGTACTGGGTTAGTCATTTTCATCCACAAGAGGAGCACCATCCTCTATGGAGGCATGATACTTCTTTCCCATACTATTTTAAAATGCTTTACAGGAGAATAGGAAATAATATCCTGGAGGAGAAAACCACCTCATGTACAGCAAATACAGCCACTTGGGATGAGGTTGCATCTTCTTGCTAATGTATTAATCTGATCTCCACACAGCTAATCTACCAAATGATCTTAACATTACCCTTTGAAAATAACTATTAATGAAGGCAGGATAAATCCCTGGTGTGGCTACTTTGTTCTAAATTCAATGTGTTAAGGTAATGGTAGCTTGAATACATTAAGAATAATTATTTCCTACATACTATACAGCAGGCAAATACTGATATAACAAGACTGAGGTACCACAGACAGTATTTCTTTACTACTGTCATGAATAAAAATAAAAATCCATAACTGATTGTGAAAAAGTTGGCAAACATTAAACCTTGCTGTGATACTACTGTAGGTGTGAGTTAAATGTGAATGCAATAAGCCTTGATTTTGGTGTTTGTATCACCTTATTTTTTATTGAAATGAATTACTTTTCTTATTCGAAATAGATAATATCCATGCATCAACTTATACTTAAAAAGACAAGACACAAACTTCCTCAATTGCTGAACATTGGTCTGTGATCATGAACCCCATTTTAGATGCTCATAAAACAATGAACGTGATTTTGATGCTGATAACAGTCCTGCAGGATGTGGGATGAAAGTACTTTTACTTGTAGTATATTGCACATCCTTTTCAGTGCACAGACACCCCACCCAGTTATTCACTAACAAAACTTGCTGGCACTTAAGCAAATCAATACATTTAATAGCACAAAAGATTTAAAGGTAAGCCATAAAGATTTACTTAAATATCAAATATTGCTTCAGATTTGCATACTGAAAATCTGTCTGTATAAATATTGCACTGCAGAAATAACTAGAAAAGGACAAACACCCAGAAATTATCACTAATGAATCCATTTCAAACAAGTTAATAGCAAATTAAAGGAAAATTATCAATCCAGTACAGGATACAGTAAAATAATTCAAACTTCTTTAGAGCCAATGCTATCAACACAGCTTACAAGACATGAATATTCATATAAATTATGCATTGACTGGTCAATACCCCTTATTTCTGGATACTAAACAGTGTTTTTATCATGGAATGCCCAAATTTTACTTCTACATCTTACGTAAAGATAGAATACATTACATGGCAAGACAGTAAGTATACTTTACTTTATGAAGTTAAGGATCTTCAAACTTGTATTATGTAAATATAAAGAGGAAGTCATAAGACAGACTCAATCTTTGCTTGCCTGTACTGTACCTACAGCAGTAACTGGTATGGCTGATACTACAGCAGTAACTGGTATGGCTGTGCCAATTAGGTAACATGGTAATGAACAATCAACATAATAAAGATCATGAATTCATAACTTATAATAGCAGCACTGGTCAGTAATGGAAATTCTCACATTATTAAATAAAAAAAGAGCTCTCGAAGTAGTTACAAAAGGTTACTAATGATAATTTAATATAAGAAAATTGCAATAAAAATAGCCTCTAACATACTTGAAATGCTGAATTCTAATATTAACGTAAGATTAATAAATCTTTCTTATTCATACCTCAGCATAACATAACTACCATTCTGTATATGCCATTAAGGATCCTAATGGAAAAAAATATATACTTTACTGGTTACAATCTATGTTCTGTCCGACTATTATTTTCAATAAGGCCGCTCTAAACCCTGACACAACCATCAACACCACCACCCATGTAGTGCTTCAACAATTTTGATTCATTCTTCATATGAAGAAGTCAGTCAAGTGTAATATTTTACTCTAACATAATGTAACTACTGTACAGTAACATTATCATGAGTTTTCAATAAAAACATGGTCCTCTTTGATTACGCTACAGCTGAGCAACATATTATCTTATAGTTTTGGTCAGGATAATACTTTGCTACTTCAACAAACTAATAGCAGGCAAAATGCAAAGGCTGCATATGCTATAGCTTCATATGTCAATATTATATCCAATCTAATGTATCGCAGTACTGTTGGATCCTTGGTCACTAAACTGAATTACCATTCAGTCTCACTCTAGCAATCAACCTTACACTATGTTAAGTCAATTATTGTGCCCAAGTTTTCAAGGAATAAATGTTATGCACAAAACCTGGCTAGGATTAGGAAGTACCGGTATATATTGAACTTCAAATTGCGCATAAGCAGTTAATGTACTTACAGGCATCAAGATAACTAATATCATATTGTGTCAAGGCTTGAAATATAATACATTCAGTATATTTCATGAAATAACTTTCTTATAAATACTAAGTAAAGTGCTATTACTGGTGCTAATCCTGCAATATTTCAATTTCTGTAAAATTCCATTAAACTTTTATAACAATAAACACGGTGTACCTATTTTCTCTACAGAGCTTTTGATACCTAAACATAATTAACACATGACAGTGCAATTATGTAGGTATTTTACTTATATTGAACAACCATAAATTCATATTTCAATTATAAAATCAATAATGAACCTACGAACCAATACCAATTTTATATATTCATTAAATACAGTACCACTTCTTAACTTCGATCCTGACTGGACACTAATCACTTTCCAAAATTTATAAACAGTCAAAGATTTATCATCAATAACTTGTGACAAAGCAATAACTACAGCATGAATAAATTAATATGGCAGCAGCAACAACTCAACAATTACAGCAACAGCAATAAGAAAAACTCCTTCCATAGCAGACAGGACAACATATAAAACAGTTGTAATTAGGACCAGGGTGAATTGGTGATGGAAACAGTTGCAGGTGCTAAGCAAGCACTTTTTAGAACTGCACTTTTTAGAACCAAGAGGCTGGCAGACGTATACTGTATATGCTTGAAGGTATTTAATGCCTTAATACCTACACTATCATTTGGTTATGACACACAAAAAGAGCAGAAGAGATGGATGTGCTGAGAAATGTGCATAGAGTAAAAGAAAAATGATCAGGGTATGAGTTACTGAAAATTGTGAAAAGTGTGGTTCGAAAAACATTTGATCGTCAAGTACAGGACAGTGTTCTGAGATGGTATGGGTATGTGGAAGGAAAGAATGAAACTAAGTGGTAAAATAGGTGTATGAAATGGAGTTAAGGGACAAACAAGACCTAGAGGATGGTAAATATGGTGAATATTTATGAAAGAAAGCATGGACTAGGAATGGGTGAGACAAAAAATTGTGAATTACTGTATATACAGGAGTGGAAAAGATTCACTTGAAGTGCATGTCTGGGCTGGCAATCACGTTTTAATTTAACAGTTCATGGAACAATTTCTTCCATCAAGGCTAAATGAAGGGACTTTCATCAGATACAAGAACTTGTACAGGGAGCTGAGAATTCTGTGGAGTTGATTAGAGGAGTGAATGTGAGTATAAGCCATTTTCTTGGGAATTGTCCCTCTTTCTGTCATTTATTAATAAATTTTTCCATCTCTGATCCTGGAGTTCCATACCCCTTGATAAAAGGAAACTAGGGTATTGAAGATGACACATTGTATTTTCATATCTAGCCTGCCTATGTTCAAACAGTTGTGTTAATGAAGTGGTACTGCATTTACATTTGCAGTTAATTTATAAAAATAGTGAATAAATAAAGTTTTTCTCTATGGAAAAGTTTCAGGGTCTTTCTTTAAGATTAACATCAGATGTTATGATACTGCTCAGTGTGATTACTAAATAGCTGAAATAATGCAATTTTGAGCTGAGTGCTACAAATGCCTTGAAGTATTTCTAGTACAATAACTCACCAAAGTAAATGAAATAATTTTCCTCATAAAGTTAATATTATTAAATATTGTAAATGCATGATGAATCTTACTTCACATTATTTCAAGCATATAAATATAAAACATTACAACCTAACACATGTACATATAAAGACATATCAATAACTAATCATACAAACATGCAATAACCACATGATAACAAACAAGTTACCTCTCCAGGAATAACGAGAACCATCACCTGTCCAGACACACACCTGGACATGGCCAGGTATTGCTAAGGCAATAATCTATGTCTGTATATCTAACTTCCTACTATAAAGCTAATCAAGTAGATGGCACTGTACTTTTATATTATTAAGCTCTGCACTCTTCTCCTGAGTGGGGTAACCTGTTCATTGTCTCAGGTTCTAAACACTTAACAAACAATGAAAATATCACATAAATAAACTTTCTCTATTTGGTATACATAAAGGAACATTTTAGGAGATTCTAATAGTAAATGAAAGTGTCTTTTCATACAAAGTACTGTACTGTGGCAATAATGGATAATCATAATGTTTAAAAAAAAATTTAGCACAAGATTCTTCACCCAATAGGACAAGTATGTCATATACTTGTAGTCATGTGAGAATTAAATACTGCGAGAATCCGGAAACACCACTGTACATAAATATAGAATCTTTAGACACCAACCCATCCCAGAATTATTTTTGTGCACTGATGTGAAAAAATTCTGCTCATAACTAGAATTTATTGACGGCACCATTTGAGCATCAAGTTGGATGGCAGGTTTTCAACAAGTATCTTAAAATCACAATACACTTTGTAAATTCATGACTAATGTATGAGTTCACTTGCTGCACTGCCTACTGTTCATCGACTCGGGATCATGGCAAGCAGTTATAAATACTGATATATATCACTGATGTCATGTAATGTACAGTTTCTTATTATGTCTCTCCTATATTTTCTTAGGATATAGTCTAGTGAGGCTGCTGTGCAATAACTACCCAACCAGCACCCTCAAGCTGGGCTTCTTCATAGCATTATTGAACGTGCGTGTGTCTTGATGAATCAACCATGAGAAATATGGGCTTGAAGGGTAAAGTGGGCCTGGGACTTGCACTGCCTCCTTGTCACATCCTCACTCATCCAACTGAAGCTCTCACTATGCCGATGATCAGTACTACTTCCAATCCATAGCAATATACATGTGTGCAATTATTGTACAATTACTGCTTGTGCATGTACAATTTCACTTATAGTTTGGTTGAAAAGCAGCAGCATTAATGTTCTGTAATATCTCAATGAAGGCCTTAGGTGCAATCCTTAGTCCAGTGCACTACTTAGAAAAATATACGATATCCTCTAAATACATAATTTTCAGCAGCACACAAACCTGGGTATTAAGATACAACATTCAATATGGTATCACACCAAGCCTTACTGCAACATATGATATGTAAAAGTAATGTTTATATCTGAGTGAACAATGAGTTAAGCACATTCAGCTCAAGATATCTAACTGCAATGATTAATAATTTAGCCTGACAGCATGAGCATTTACTGCTGTTAATTTTGATTGTATCTTGTGCATGCGAGTATTCAGAACTTTTGACGCAATGGATGGCATCAGGGAATTAATGACGAGTGTCACTCCAACCTACGGGAAGTCTGAGAGGACATTGGCTGCGTCAAATAAAGGAGAATCCAACGAAGGTTTTTGGTCACTGTAAAGGAATTACATTACCATTCAGAAAAAATTGTACTTAAAAAAATATATCAACATTTAATCAGCTTAAAGTGTATTTCATTACTTCAGGCTATAGCATATAAGTTTAACTTTACTTTATAAAAATATAGGTATAGCCTATATACAATACTTTCATTAAGCAGGAAGCCTGGCTGAAGTGAAATAATGACAGGGTATCTGCTCTATGGATGCAATGGCTTGGGGAGGGCGGGAACACTGGATAGAGCTGAGTTTTTAATAAAATTTAGAGATACAGACACCTTATCCTCAAAAGACTATACTAACTGATACCAAGAGAATTAACTCTGTACAGTCCAATTTATTGGACTAATGACCTCAAATTTCTGTTTTATGTCACCCACTAATTATTATCATCCATAATATTATAAGTATTATTAGAGGATATTCATTGATATTACTGTACAAGTATATTCTTCATCCCCTGTTTACATCACTGTGAACCAAGTGGTATCAAAACACAGATTCATGCCAAGCTTTGTGGGCCACCAACCCCTTCAATGAAAGATTGAGATGAGGATCATATGTATCAGTGTTTAAGAAGACGACCCTCGTTAGCATCCACCCATTACATCCACTTGTCAAGATAGACTATCAACAAAATTCTCCCAGACTGTGTTTACAAGTATATGTCTATAGTGCTCTAGTCTGGAATGTTTCTCAGTGATCACTAAACACTGTGGCTTTAACTCATATGGATATGCAACTCTTTGTAGCTACATGACAGTTGTCTTGTATTAGTTTATTGTTCTTTTTTTCAAGTTGTAGATGATCTGAATATAGAAGTTACTACAGTTATATACATACACTGATTAATTATCAGTATAAGCACAATACATTACATGAATGTCTCTTTCAGTATGCTTTGCACCAAGCAACATCTTTTGTGGCTGTTACCTAACACGTATTCCCTTTCACACCAAACATTGTATTGCGTATATTTGCATGAAAATAGATATATGGTAGTGCTGTATTGATACAATACGCTGGAAAGATACAACCTCAATATATGCCTATTTATCAAAATCAATGAATAGTCTAATGGCACTGTACGAATTTATTACAATTAATGGAAATCTGATTGGAAATATACATGTAAAACTTCACAAGCCTTAGTGGGCCCGATATAGCCAAGAACAGCCAATCCTATTGTCTACTCATCTTTTGTCAGTGTCAAGTTTTATATCATACTGTTGACATGATTACCTATATAGGAGGGAAAGACAAACACACACACTGCTCTCAGATCTCCCCTGCCATGTTCCCATAAATACACAAAACTGTTCCTAGATACTTGAATTCCCTCCGCTCCCAAGACTATCTCACACCAAGTCTCAGTTGGCACTCTCATCTTGTAAGATGTTGCAAAGTCAATAACTAACGCTTCTGCCCTCTCAAAAACTACCACCAAGCTACCTATCCAGTGTTATCACAATTTGTCATTATGAGTATAGCATATAAAAATGTCTACAACTATCCAGAACATCATTTTTTTTTTTACTTATACAGAAAAATTGACACCACCACTGTCATGCAGCCTTCAGTCACCCTTGAAAAAAGTTCAACACCTGACAGTTAACCCTGGTCTGGACAATGACACACCTGCTGCCCTACATTATTACAATGGCTAGATGGAAATTCTGAATGCAAATTCCCTGCTGCCTTGAGGGTTATAATTTTTCAGGCATGGGTAAAACCTTCTACCTATTGTATACCCATCATTGTTATCAGCAAAGGCATGTGTCCCTAAATCTACATACCAAATACACACATCCTTCAAACGTGAAAGAAACAAGACTACTGTATTCTTGATTGTCAAATTCTAAATACCACATTCTTAATCTATCAAATTTAAGAATGCTGTAGCTGGACAATTAATGTTTGCAAAATGGCAATGTCCATGTCCCATATTACCCCACTCAGGGGTGTAGGAGCCTAAGGCTGGGATACCTGGCCTGGTCATTTAAGAAACGGGAGACCAACCCTGTCCCAGAGGTGGCATTACATAGGAAAACTTCCTGGGTACCTCACAAACCTCCAACTGAACCGGGTGTGAGACTCCACTCAGGTGCTCTCACCCACTCAAATAATTTACTATAAGGATACTGCAAATTTCATAATCTGAAGATATTACCTATATTTAACTGCAGAAGACGTCTAAAGTAATATAAGATGTCTGAGGATAAGGTGACAGAATGTGGGACTTGAGCCCAAAAGAGCAAAGCAAGCACAACAACTGATTAGTGCCTGATTATTGAGCAGAAGGAGGATGCCTACGTCGTGCTGCTTGCCTTTATCTTACACATAAGCACTTTGAGTGGATAAAACAAAGTTGTCTTCATCTCACCACTATATCTAACATGAGAAACTTAAAAACTTGCCGCTCGTTCATTAACCAAAAGGTAAAGGAGATTTATATACCTCCAAGAAAATTCTTGAAGCAGAAAGAAAGTGAAACCTTCCACCAAATTATCATTTCATGGATGTGACTAATAACATGCCTGATGCAAATTAAGAAATAACTCCTTGTTCCAGCACATATATTAGTATTGTTGCATTAAGTGAAGGCTCTGAACCCTGTAACACTACTTAGCCAGCTTGGATTAGAGACCTGACTTTGTCGGTGGTGCTACTTCTAACAAGTGTTCATGCATTAGTATCCTGAAAGTAGGCGAGTGTTGAAGGAATGACTATTGAAGGGGCAGCAAAATCCTCACACACATATTGTCATGGAAAATGTGTGTTGAGAATTAAATCCTCTGTCTGAGCTGATATGTTTGACTGCAGTACATGAATATGATGACAAAACAATAATGCTGAGAGTATAAGCGTATTTGTACTCGTCATATTCAATCAAGTTCCACAACCTACAAAAAGTACCTGGTACAAAGAATAACATTACCATTACTTCTATACTACCATCAACCCCTGAACCTTGAAAGAAAACAAAGAATTATAAAAAAAAATGTAACTAGAAAATGTAGTTCAACTTCCATAGCAAATCTTCAAACATATTAATTTAAACCTGCTGAAAAGAAATAAATAAACCTCCCTTATTAAATCAGTGAAAACAAAAAGACACACAAATTAACATGCTAAACAAATATCCAAAATAGATTATTAATGAACCACAGATACTCAAAGAGACACACTGTCAACAACCACTCTCACATACAACAACCACTCTCACTAGTGGTATAAATGATGAGGAAAAATCATGGGTGGAAAGTGCACTATGATTGTGATATAGTACGAGAAGTGATGATGGTGCTTGTAATGTGAGGTACACATACCAATTCCTCTAATCTATGGAATGAAACAAACTACCTCTACATATTGTGTTTTGTACAGAGTTTGGAGGACTGAATTCATAACCTTCAACTTCCTAATAAAATGATGGTCCCCTATACTCATGCCAGTACAGTACTCACTCAACATTCACAGTGGGTTTGAGTATCCATCAGAAAGGTTTTGAGAAACCTATTATTATGCATGGATAGCCTTCAAAATTATCTATTTTGCACATAAAAAAACTAATTATATATGTAATACATGAGGTACACATACATTGAAATATTTCAAATAGAATAAAGTTTTGCTACACGTCAAGTTGGTTCATTTGTTTGCACAGCATGTGTTCATGCCAGCAACACTGTTTGCCTTGCTGCCGCCAGCTACACAATATTAAGTTACACATTTTATCACCACAGTCTCTTCTACTCCCATGGAAAACTTCACTCTGTGTCTCTGTGCTTCTAGAGGAGTGTACTGTGCAGTATATACCATACTACATTTACTAAGTTATGTGAAGATCTATCAATCTTAGTATTAAAGCTGTTTGGCCAGCAGTGTAGTACTATATTTTGGGGGTTGGAAGTCGAAATTCACATTAATTTTTTTTAACATTACTCCTGCGGATGTTGATGGACTATTGTACTGCTATTCTTTATGGAAAACTGTAGTTAACTGTCTTGCTGTTTTGAGAATCTGTGAGGTAATATAGGGTGAAAAGCAGGAAAGAAAGAGACAAATGGTTTGGGAAATAGCAGTACATGAGAATGTGTTAGGAAGCAGTACTGTAAAGTAAAGGGATAGCATGCAAGGTGTGTAAGAGTTATTTCTCTTCTGTTACAACCAATTCATAATAAGGCATACGGAACAAGGTTTCAAAATTTGACTCATTGACTATCTATCAAACATACAACTTTCTTGAGGAACACTGTAAACAATTTTTGTATATAAAAATATAACTGTCCGCTTGATCATACAAGATAAAGCCTCCCTAAGGAAGGTAATTCATAAAATAGAAAGGAAAAAATCACATGACAAAACGTATTTCCTTCACTGAACAAAATAAAAGAAATTACAAAGATGTTTCATGGGAACTGTGTGTGAGAGTGGTAGTGATTAAGAGTAAAGTGAACATGTTAAGCAAGAAGAGGATGATCAAAGCAGTCCTTTTGTAAGGGGGTAGGTGAAGTGGCAGAGCAAGAGTATGATAGCAAGGGTATGTGAGCCAGAACAGAGAAACTTTTGAGCCATTACAACAATGTGACAGTAACAAGACAGAAAGTATAACCGGGAAAAGATGGGCTGTGTTGAGTGAGTTACTGAAGCAGATTAGTAATAATTTGTCAGTAGTAAGTGAACAAGGCAGGAAATGTGATAAGAAGAGACTGATACTGAAGTGTGTAGAAGAGGAGACTGACAATGTATGAGAACTCTTACATGTCTAGAGAGAAAGAACATGGAGGGGTACTCACGGAGGGACACCATCAGCAGCATTTGAGCCAACAGAGGGAGGATCTGCCATGCCACCATCATGCATCGGGTACATGGGCTGGGGGGTGTTGGGGTATGATTCCAGCGATGAAGCTCCGGACCACCTGTAATGCATCAGCTTCAATAGATTCATTTTCTGTAGCTGAGAGGGTATGTCCATAGCCCTTATCAAAACTGTGTACCTGACTGGTCAATACATGACTCACTTCAACAAATCACTATTACCCTTTACAGCAGCAAAAAAAAAACAAAAAACAAATACAGTACAGTCATGCACATCCACTCCTATATTACCTTGCATGGCTAACACCTGGCCATTCTTGCAACTTGAACCCAGTCACGAGTTAAAATCGCAGCTAAAAATCTAGAATTACTAGTGTGGATGTTGTGACCTGATATCAAGGTATGTTCAATCATCATTGTTCCACCAAGATGTGTCTGAAGATCATAGAGGCTCCAACATATGGACAGCAAAGATGTAATCGTACTTAGTGAAGATGACTGTGTTAGCACATGTAAAAGATGTGGAGGGAAATGATACAGTAATTGTTAATGAAGATATGTAGAGCTCAGGTAATGGATCTACTGTAAGTTAGCTATAGCAACTAAAGTTCAAGTGGCGAAAGGTGACAAGGGGTAAAGTATCTTGGGATTTGAAGAAACCAAAATAGCATCATAAGATGCCATTTTTGGATCCTTAGATTGGGAGTAATCTACCAGCACATACTACAACTAGAAATATGAAAGCCAAGGAAATTAACCATATATTTCTTCGAGTGTCAGTTATCGAAACTGCAGGGCATCACTAAAATACCCATCAATTATACCCAAAATTACATAAATCACTGTGCTGCGGTGCTCTCCATTATCCTGACACATTTAAGAATTAAGAACTTTCATGTATAATGGCTATTTACATCGGCACTCATACTTCAACACACACACCTCAGAGAACTGTCAATTTACAACTTCCAAACACTATGATACACTCATTTTTATCTTACATCTAGCATATTTGTCACCCCCAATTTCTTTCTACAATGTTTGGAACTCTGATACAAACACATTTCCTTTGTTTGCATTCATTATTCTTGGTCACTTTCTCTTACAATTAATTAAAATTTTCACCATATGAAATGTCTCTACAGGGATATGTGCTAAAAGTATGAAAAATGCCCATTTTGAGAAGTTGTTCACTATAAAGGGGTTGGCTTATCGTGAGTGTATCGAGTGAGCGTGAGGGTGATAGTGGGGTGGTAAGTTCAGTAATCACCAAAACTCACTGAATTTTTATCCGTGCACACACATTCCTTAGTTTGTATTAATTATTTTTGGTAATTTTCTCTTAAAATCACTTCCACTTTTCACCATATCAATAATCTGTATGTGTATAATCAATCAACACATTATGGTAAACAAGACATTTGTCATGTCTATTTTTATGTATTTTATGTTTGTGTCTACTTTTCACTATCAAAATGTGAACAAAATCAATGAATCACGGTGAAATGGTGGGAAAAAGGTGCAAATACGCTAGATCAGGGTGCCACTCTGGTGGTCCAGGTGACAATTTTATTTTTTTCCATTACTTCTTAACAATGGCTATCACTATTTTTGCTATCACACCAACGTTTATGGACCAATTTCGCGCAATAGCTGGGGGTCGAGTGTACTTAGGGCTTTATATATAAGGTCAAATTCCAGGTTAGAGAGCATAGATGAGGTGGTCTGGAGTGGTTAGGACAGATTCAGCTGTTATCACTCTGCTATATTCTGGTGCAACATAGTGTGGAGTTGGAGGGGTGACAGAAAAATGTTATTTCAGCCAATAAAAGGTTTACTAGCCTGTTTCTGAGAGTTATATTGACGACTTTTTAAGTCAACCAATTGACATAAATGTCAAACAATAAATGCAAAAGATGAACCAATAGAATTTTATTACCAGCTGAATAAGGCTATGTGGCAATGTTTAGTGCCTGAATTTTGACTTTACAGTACTGTGGTGATAAGATCTGAATGCAAATATTGGCAATGACAAATGGATGACATTACTGATCCACATGGATTGGTCAAGGGTAATGAAGGGGTAGATAGATGTGTGAAGTGGTGTGTGGGGAATAAGCAAATGATTACTATGACATGATTTAGACATCATCCAAGAACACTTTGGACTTGGAAGATCCCAAGCAACCAGTACAGGAATCAAATAGACTTTAGGAATGTTAACACAAACTTTAGATGCTGTACACAAGTGAAACCCACATGCAGAGTTTGATAGTGTTACCCAGTACATGTACTCAAACAACAACTGTATTGCTCTTTAACTTAACTACAGTATAGTCTGTACATTGATTGTGCATACAGTATTTAAGCAAAAAGTACATAAAATTTAAGTAATTTTGTTCATATATTAATTATAAATGCAACTGTAGGCACTGTTAACTTCAAGTACTCTTCCTATTCTTATTATGAAGATGGATGGGTACAAGATACCTTTCCAATGCGATTATATAATCTTTTCAGTCCAAGTTTTTCACCATACACATTACTGAGGTGAACATCTATGTGCAACTCATGTACGACAATTAAATACAAGATGGGAGAACTATTAACACACTGACATCAATACAAATACCCCTTACATTGTAGGCCCTTCACCAAAAACAAAATTAAGATTTTCAACTAGATCCTATTCTATGTAAAGCAAGTACAAGCTTTTTAGATGATGGACAGAGGTAAGGGGAGTCAAAAGCATTCAAGAAATACAGGAGAGTATCAGAGATCCAAAATCCTAGGTGTATATTTCCTAGGATAACTGACTACAGTATGTACACTAATCCCAGAAAATACTATTTTTTTTAAGTGCAAGGTAGAGTCACAAGTAACTATTTGCTGACACTCCATTCTCTTTTGTATGTATTCCAAGATATGTCATTTGCATGCAACAAGCTTTCTGCTGACTTCGCTTTCTTCCCTTACTCTCTTGAACATGAATGTTGAATGGAGAAACATCAATGTGCTAGCATCAGGAACATAAAACTACATGTATCAAGGAATGCCTACTAACTTTTGCTTGTGACTGTACATAAATTCAAGTGACTTTTGGCACTCTCAGGAGAAGTGTTAAACCACATTCACTACAGCAGACTGAAGCAGCCTTCAAGTGTTCTTCTCCAAACATTTTATCTTCACATCTTCCATATTATTCTCGACTTCACAATTCCATATATTATTTTGTACAACTGTACTGGGAAAATGACAAAATGAACTTTAACAGAAAGATTCCCACATAACAACAAAGGTACTTATCAGTCACCCAAACCTTGTCTTACATCATGTACAGTAGCACACAAAACTTAGCAGTACAGTATAATACTGTATACTGTACTGTTCTATATTATATAGCATAGACAATCCAGTGCCTGTGGTTCACAGTTTCACAGTAACGAAGAACATTCTATGGGGCTTTCTCTATACCGTGTATATGCTTACTTTATTCAACACAGCAATCCCTCAAGTATCCAAACTGATTGAGCCAAAGAAGAATATGAATAATGCAATGATTCTGATACTGATAATACAGAGGTCAGATCATTTTACAACAGAACGAAAGTGTGATAAGAATGTGATAAGAATGGAACCAGAAATATACAGTAAACTAATCCACAACAGTATGCAAACCTAGTTTGAAAGTGTAAGACGACCAGTTATGTTCCCTGCTTGAAGAGCCACCCTGCACTATTATAACATAAAACTGGAACACATTCTGTTTCATAAACACTCATAACTTATCTTCACCTGATTTTGCTTTTCTGGACAAGGTGCCATTTTAATATATTACTATTGTACATAATTAGGATTTCTTCCATTCTTCTTTTAAGCTCACATATTCATGACTCCAACACCAAACTCATCACCACTAGTTTTCTTCAAATGGTATCATCTCTTTCTCTTCAACCATTACAAGGACAAGAGACCTACAGCACAGTGGCAAGAGCATGGTATGACTGAGATTGTGATGCAGTGGGACTAGCTCAAGCAAAAATATATGTTATGTGTAAAAATATGTGTGGGAAACAGGTTGAAGTGCATTACACGAGTCCCATTCACAGTGCTTGTAGGTATTCCGGAAATACACAAATTAATAACTAGCAAGAACATTTTAAAAAGTTTTGGACAAAAGAATTTCCAGATCTCTGATACTCTACTGTAACAGTACCATCATGAACAGGATGCATAGAAGAAGTATGGAATCACATTCAGTTAATTTTGTGTTCAGTATCATCTATAATATCAGATGGTACAAACAGTGAAGTAGAGTTATCAGTTGGTTAGTTGGCGAGACATGAATAAACTGCTACAGAAAATTTTAGGGAAGAACTAGTGTCACTGAAGTTAGTGTGCTGAGCTCACAACTCAAGAACCTGAGTTCAGTTTTTGGCCCTGTCAGTTTCCTGAAAGAAGCTACAATATCCATTCTAGTTACCTTACTGAGGAATGGTTAATCAACAAATCAAACATTCCTTCCCTCCATTACGAAGCCAAATATAATAGAAAGTCATACACCGTGCGTGCAAATGAAGAAACTCAATGACTACAGAACTTAACAAAACAAAACAACTTACACTGGCGGCACCGGAAAGCTGAAAGACAAAAAAACAGGAGACTAGTGTAGAAGAAATTGTTTGTATCCAGTGCTAATGCTACCCTTTCTGACCGAATTCAACCTCATCACACCTTTACACAGTGAAATGGAAAAAGAATTCCACCCAAGCTATGCCATCAAGGTCATGCATTCTTTATTGAGGTTAAAAGAGGGAACTACCCTTTCCCGCCCAGTTTGTGCACAATGATGAGACTCAAACATCAACAACTTGGCATGAGGCAAGGATGCCATCACTTCACCAATCCAATGCTCTTTCTTGTTAAGTGTAAAAACCCTAGTGCCAAGCACTCAAAAATCAAGTGGCACTATACAACTCTTTCATTCTTTTAAAAGACAACTATATATATTTCTTTAACCACTGCTACTCTGTGGCATAACTTTCTCTATAGTTTAGTCTATTTCATGCAAGGTACTTCTGTACGGACATTACTTGGCTATAGGGTTTGAATTATTATCCTCTCTTTCATCACAGCTTTGAGTGGGCAACCTTGCCTTTGCAAGTGATTTATCAATAAAAAAAATCAGGCCTTCAGAAATTCTGTGCCAGGAGCAAATGCAACCCTCTTTGACCTAAAATCCCAGAAACATAGTTTATTGCTCCCACAATCCTTCACTTGTAAAGTTCACTATCACACAACAAGACCATTCTCAACAATATCTCTACAATAGGCTGGTTTATTAGAAAAAAATTAACACCACACTGGCCTGGCCTTATTCTGAAACTACATTCGATATATACAAAACTTACCCTGGGACATGCGTGATGAGGTGAGGCTTCACATACCCATTGCTGGGTGGCTCCCCTCCCATGGGGGTATAGTACTTTCCAAAAGCTTGCTCTTTGGGTATGTTTGGGTACAGGTATAGGAGGTAAGTCAGGTCTGCAATCACATCAGCCAGTGGACGGATGGCAAAGGCTTTACTGGTGAATGGCTGCAGCATGAACACATCACGCTGGTCACATGCTGGAGGAGAGAAGGTAATATTACTCAAAGTACATTATATAAGTAAATAATCCTAATGGCTCCTTTTGGTAAGGGTAAATAAAGTGACTGTTGTGGAAGTATGATGTACAGGGGCAGCTGACAAATTGAGAGGGGGGGGGGGGCTTGAAAGGGGGAGTGAAAGTGAGTGTGGCCTATTTCAATGGGTAGTCTGTCCCTTTCTCTATCATTTCTTATTTATTCCCCCATTTCTGGACCTGGAGCTCCTCAATCATCATCATCATCAAGACCCCATTTCCTTTTATTAGGATCTTGGTGGGGTGGTAATGATGATGATCAAGAATAATAAAACAATTCTGAGGTATGGACATACACTTAGCAGTGTCCTCGTACATCCAAGCAATGGTGACGCCCCCAAGCTCTGAGTCAGAGAAGCGGAGGAGGAAGGTACCAGACTTGGAGCTCTTAAGTTTGTCCTCTGCTTGTCGCCGCCCAATGAAGCCCAAAATGGACCCATCATTCCAGGGCTGGCGCAGGTGTTCTCGTGTTACCTGTGATCATAATCAACTGAGGTCAAATCACATTCAAGATTTTTGAAGATATGACAACAAAAAATTAAAAGGAATGTTACTATTCATGTACTCACAGCCAAGGTTAAATGGAAGTATGAACATAACTGTACACAAACACACAGCACACTACTTAAGCTTTCAAAATGCATAAAAAACATATGAGGTTTTAACACAAAGTATAAAATAACTACAAAAAGGATAACATGAAAGTCAAAACTGTAAACACAGTTGTCGTAAATAAAGCTGTTCTTGTTTTCAAGTAGGATCAAGTATTTTATTTTGCTTTCTTGGTGCTAGATACAAGAAAAGAATAAAGCTTTCATACATACATACAGTACATCTCTGCCAGAAAAATTGGATTTCTATATGCCACTATTCTCCCTCTTGCATACAGATTAAATTTCTCCCTGGAGATAATTACCTTCATTACAGCGAAGAACCATTCCCAAAATGTGAAGTTGCGTTCAGAGAGTGGCTCTTTGCAAAACTGAGACCAGGATAACAACATGTTGTTGTAATCTTGTACTTGAGGACTCCTGAGTAAGATACAGTAATTAAAATTACACTCATATTTATCAGCACTTACAATAATTAAATATTCTAGTAATAACATGTTGTATTTCCACAAAAAAAAAAAAAAAAAAACTGACAACACCACTGTGAAAGTATGAAACAAAGAAACGTTGTGCAAAGTCAAAGGATGTAGGTTGCACCAAGAGAGTAACTTGTACAGTCATGGGTTTGGATTAGTAAGTGATGACATGCATGCATACATTATAAACAACAAAATGGGAAATTAAGCAGCCATTTACCTGAAAGCCTTCCCAGCCAAAAATTTGAGGTTATCTTCTGTAAGTCCACGTCCAGTGGCTGACTTAAACTTGGCATCCAGCATGTCTGCCACATGAGGCCAAGGCACCTGATACAACAACATCTGGTTACACCTCCCTATCCTTGTAAAGCGTATGACTGCCTCAGGCTGTATTTTTTTTTCCATCATGATTTACAGGCTTTAACAGAACTACTTTATATTTAAAGTGAATAATAAACAACTAAATAATGTAACCATAACTTGCAATATACAGTATGCTTATTTTTCTTTGCTGTGAAATATCGTCTAACTTCAAAAGTTACAGGAAGGTAAAAAATAAAATAAATAAATAAGTAAATATATGTACAGTATAAATAAAAAACAAGGCTCACCTTCTCTGGGACTGTGAAGGGGATGCGGCCCTGCTCGGCAAAGGCGTTGTCCCAAGACACTGTAGCCCAGGCATGAGGCTCCTGGTTGCCATGAACAATAACCACCACAGGCAGCGACAGCGTCCACACCTACACATACACATTAATAATAGGGGCATACTTGTCAAGAGGAATGCGATGTTAAATATTATTCATTATTAGTAGAATGAAGGAATCAATAATTTGTCTTCAAGAAACCTCAAAAACAGTTTCTCCTGTAAATCCTTATTATATTCAATAAGATACATACACAAATAAACACTGGCTTACCTGAAACACCAATTCCCCACCACCAACACTGAACTGGGACTGGAAGAGCAGTGAGAACTTTTCATCCATTACTGATTCAGTCCCCTTCTTTTCAGCTCGCTTTATTTTTCGCAGCTGCATGTTGCGGAAGCTGACTGACAACTGCCTTGAGCTCTATAAATAATAAGTACAAGTCAATAATGGAAGTTCTGATAATACCAGTTATGGGCCATACATGAGTCATGGGTATGTGTACATGAGTGGTAAGCACTCACCTGATGGTACTCCATGGTGCCAGTGTTGTTGAGAATCTCACCAGACTGTTCTCCACGGTTCATCTGGTCATTCTTGAGGAGAGCGTTGGCCTGAGCCTCACTGATGATGGACACTCTAACTTGAGGTGGAGTCATGTTTACATTGAGCTTCCCTCCAACCAGCAGCCGCACTGTGGCCGTAAACCTGGTGTTGGTTTTCATCACTTGTGGTGGCTGCTTCTCGATGATGAAAGTACTGCAATCAATGACTCATTATACTTACTGGTACAGTATGTCAAAAAAGTTATGGTTTAAAGGTGATGTTGAATGAAAATTCTTATTTTCAATCTACTTTTACCAGTGTTGATATGCTAAATATTAACCTGTTGTATACCTCTATCTACATCATTATCAATACCACACAATCATCAATCTATAAATATGGAGAAAAAATAAGTCATACCTGGTGACCAATGATGATAGAAGGCGGGTGATATGAGAGTTGAGAGTGGGCAGCATATCAACTCCTCCTGGTGGTGTGATGGGAATCTTTGTTTGGTGTCTCTCACACTCCTTGATTTGGTGTCTGTTCAGCCATATTATCTCTGCTAATGCCTCACACCTAAACAAAAAGAATGGATGCCATCTTTGACAAATTAATAAAATACAATAAAGAAAAAAGAACATATTGTAATCCTTCACATTCTGCAATGGTTACAGACCTCAAAGATCTCGTGGAAGGCAAGAGCCGTAGAAATTACTTATATTTACCGAATCATCAAAACATTATGGAAAGATCTTATCCCAAACAAAGATGAGTGGGTTGGCAAAACAACCCCATGCATATTCCCCAACATTACCTTACAACATAGCTGTATGTTCTGCCAAAGACATAAACCTGAATATTCAGTCCTGAGTTATGGATTTTTCATTCAGAGACTGGTGATTAAAGTAATCCTCATTTCACACTAGTTTCATTTCTTTACATTCTCACAGAAACTCGGAGGTTGTAAGTGATTACAGTACTACTGAACGAGTACTGCACATTACAAGTCTTGGTATATATAAAGGAAAAACAAATATATGAACATCACTAACCACTCTTGGATTTGGTCAAGTTTGTTGGTGTTAAAAGGCTTGCCATTGCCTGCCATCTGTTGTTCTCGTTTCCAGTTGATGAGTTCCTCATCCAGGATACGTTGCTGGAGGCTATTGAGGCGGTCAATGGTGCCCTTGTGCTTCTCTGCCAGGTCCATTCGACGCTGTAGCAGCCCAGACACCTATAGTCACATAAGCAATATGTTATAGTATAGTTTTCTGCAGTTGATGAGATAAAAATTCACATTCAAGATCAACAGGATCAATTTGAATGGTTGAACATGACTTCTAGATGGCAAGGTTCTATCAACTGCAATTAGCACCTATGATAATTGCTGAAGACATTTCTTGTCTGAGCAGAAAAACCTACCGTGAGCATGTGAAAGTTACCCCACTCAGGAATTGAACCCCAGCCCAGTGATTGTGTGCCTAGGGAGCTACCCACACGACTAGACCATACCATAGCAGACTAACACTTGTACAGTTGCCTGCAAAACTACTAAACCATATCCTATACCCAAACCCAGAAATAATGCTGCAAAGTTCACCTACCAACCTACTTAAACATTCTTATAAACACACAGTTCCTCAGTCACATACACACACATGTAATAATTAAAGTACTCCACTGTACCACTTCCTCCATACACCTATTCCAAGTCTGTGCATAGATATCAATTCTTTTGAAGTGGAACATACATTATTATTAGGCTCAATGTCAAATTCCATTCCTACCTTCTGGGCTAATTGTTGTTCACATGTTTCTTTCCTTCTTCTTAAGTTAGTCTCCATTTCTCTGTTTTGAGCTGTCTTTTCTTGGCTTTGGATGTGGGAGAGATGTGCTGCAATGAATAATCACAGTTATTAATTCTAATCCACTAGAAAAAAACTTACAATGTTTTTGTATAATAACATAACTGCAAATAACACACAGCAATATAAATGAGATATTTCCCCAGAATTTCTGCAAACTTTTTACAAGTAAACAAGAATAAATATCTCACCAGTGATTTTAGCACAGTCATGATACTGAAGGGCAAAGGACTCCTGCTCTTGCTCCAGCTGCCTGAGCTCATCTTGTGTCTCCTGTGTGCGTCGCTTGAGGATCTCTAGTTCACTCACTATCTCTGCACACGGCTCCATTACCAAGCTCGGAGTACTTCCGACACCCAGCATCTGACACACATTTCATTCAGTATACTTCCTCAATATGCATAAATTACATATCAATTGCTTAAACTACCAAGAAAGTATATAATAAAGTTAAATAAGCAAAAAAAAAAATCATAAATATACCTTCATTTATTAAAATGTTGATAGCAAATTTTCTCTAGGGTTTACATTATCCAGGTTAACTGTAAAGAATGCCACAATTAAACATTATTCCTTCTGAGGACAAGATAACAAGAAAAATTACAAAATTTACTTAAAACATATAATCCATTATGACAATAAATTTAAGAAGAAAGACCACAGGTACTTACATTTTCGTGTTGTTGAACTAAATTTAATTCTATCTTGAGGCACTCCCGCACTATGGATACAAGTCCCAAAGGATTTGTGTTTAGATACCTTGCCTGCAAGCATATATTAAAAATGTGTCATAACTCTAAATACAGAATCTTTGAAGATAAAGCTTTATATTATTAGAACTTATTGTTGAATCAGCTGATACAGTTAAATCAAAACAAATGGCTTCACTCAATGTTGGAGAAGGGAGAGTAGCATAATTATTTTCTGTCCAGATTCTTTAATAAATCTGTATTCAGGTATCCTTATATTATTTTTTATTAGGAATGTTGAAGTCAAATGACAAAATCCTGTTAGTGGTTTTGGATAAAATACTCTTCACCACAAGTTTTATTCAAAATTTTCTATTTTTAGTCTTGTCTCAGCATCTGAAAATCAGTACAGTACCAGGTAAATATTAAAAGCTTTGTGTGCGTAGGCAGTAACCTGGGTCTTAACGCTTTAACAATAGCTGATGACATGCATTTTCTCTGAATAATATTATTGTTTTCCTTATAGGGAAAAATATTCTCTATGTCCAATTGTAAATACAAAATTTCAATTAACTTAAAAACAATTGATTAAATTTAATCCCCCACACTATACCTGGAAAAATGCCAGATGATTTAAAGCCCATTTTCCAAGTACCTAAGACATTATAATCGAAGTCGGAGAAATTATCACATTTATCTTTTGCCTCATACATTTTCAGAAATTAAAATAATAAGTTACTGTCCTTTCTGAATAACCAACAAAATTTTGCACTAATAAAAACAAAACATAATACAACAGTTTAGGCATTCTGCAGCACCACAAAGTGACTGCAAACAGTAATATTTTATTCACAATGACACTACCGGTAACATCTTTCGGGGTTTGTTCGAATAACTTAGCACATAAATGTACAAGATATACTGTATTGCTAAGTACCTAAGAGCTTGACGCTACAAAAGCACTGAGCCCAAACTGCACTATATGATGGGTGTGAAAAATGTAGCAGGGAGCAACACTGATGACAGGAGGTGACTACATTATCATGTCGACAGGAAGCTCTCTTGATAATTCTTGCAGCTTAGTCACAACAATACCTACAGCTACTTCTTTCACACAAATTTTTTCATAATTTTCTTCTCAATATGCAATTGAAACTTCCTATTACAAATGTCAATAAATACCATTAATAAATCACATTCTTTAAATTTTTCTGGGCCAACACAGAGGAGCTAATTTGAAAGAAGCTAGCCAGCACAATACAGTACAGATTTTATATATTACACATATCAGCATCTACAGAGGATGTCCCATACATGCCTAAAAATTAAGAGCACATTCAATGACTGACTGCTTATCCATTCAGTACAAACTTATTACACAGCAAGATTTCTTGATATACATAAAAACATGTCGAACACTTTTTCAACAATTAAACACCGACAGTCCCAAAATTATAGATCTGCAGGTCGAAGCCATACTCTAGCACACAAACTATGTTATGAAAAGAAAGTGTTCAGAGACCTCAAACTTCCGCCAAGACTGAACATGTCCCGTATAAGGTTCAGAAAGTTTATGGACACCACCACCAATGTATCACCCTCATTCTTAACATCTTTTTCCAGATCAAAATTTCCCGCAAAACCTAATCATTTCTTTCCAGCCAAGAGGCTCGCCGTTGGGAAAACTTTCATAACAATTCATTTATGTGTATTGTTTCTGGCACACAAAAAAACAAACTGTACCAAAAACAATCAACGATGGTGATTTAAAAATAAAGTGGATAGTTAAGTTCTATTGAGTTCCAATTCTACAATTCAATAAACTTTTTATTAATGTCTACTTTATACTTGTAGAAACACCGATAATATTTTTGGAGAACAATTAAGCATTCAGTTTGGCACTCCTTTACTACTCAGTTGTCTCCCATCCAAATACATATAATAGAAAAATATATTCATTCTAATGTAATAAAAAATAAATGTCATTAGCTACACAAATCAAAAGTTCCCCTAATATACTACAATGATGTAGTTCTAGTACAGTATCAGGATGCAAGACTATCAAGCCATTATAAAATTTAGGAAACCACTTATTAAATATAAAACATTATTGAATTAAGTTATCACAGTAAACAGAGAATTTCTATAACATGGAGTAATTACAATTAAATTATTACCTTAAACGAATCAGCAGCCTCTTGTAACCTCATTCGGACGAGGAAGAGATCTTCATTGCTGCCATAACTCAGTGCTTTGTTTTCTATCTCTTGGATGAGTTGGGCCACCAGTGTATGAGCATACTGACTGTGGGCTATATTCTCCGGATCTATCTCATTCCTATGTAAGGGAAACAGTAAAGTCAATAGACAGCAGACGCATAACCCAGACATCATTAAGGATTTTACATTATTCTATTTAATGCTCTGATGCCTCACTCCCCCATGGAAACTTCCCTCACTGGGGTGGCCACAGACAATTAAAATTTGTGACCCGTCTACCGCATATATCAAGGATTGTTCTACCAGAGGTCTGTCAGTACATGGCAAAATGCCATTTTCACTAGCCCTAATGACTGTCTGTGCATCCTCATTGGTCATCCATCAGACAATCACAGAGAATGGGTACTGTTCATCAAAGAATTCACCCTTTTACTTTTAGAAAATGGCTGTCAACTTTTACCATTTCCCTTGATCAAACTGAAATTATTGTTTCCAAGAATCTCAAGGATATATGGATTTTTAACAATATTCTTACGTCTTACACAGGGTAGTGCAGAAATATCTTTCCTACTTTTCAGAATGCATACATCTATCAAAGCTAATTATACTTTTCTATATGACGGACTGAGCAAAATTGCATAGGTTCTGAGACATTTCATATCTTAGAATGATCACTGTCTATTGATAAGCAAACAATACCTCTAGCAAGTGTACCATAACAGATAAATTTATCAGACCCCAACAAACATAACTTTGGAATAAGTTACTTATATGCAGAAAGCTGTCATTCAATAAAGGCTAACTATAAAGTGTATGGTTCATTAAAGCATACCTAATAAACATACCGGTATCACTGTCAGTTTATCCTTTTTCTCGGAGTTATTGAGAAACTCCATTACTTACCACTGTTGCATTTTATCTTCAATCCATCCCGCCAAGTAGTGTCGGACCTCCATTGGGAACTGTTCACTGTACACATTTTGAACTTGACGGAGAGCATCTGGAGGCAATTGCTGAGCTCTGTTCCACAGAGACATCCTGACCTGAAATATTTAGAACTGTACTGTATCCATATCTTGTCACACAGGTATACAAAATCAATGAACTATGACTAGTATTTGAAGAGGGTCCTTGCTATCTGTAGGTAGAAAGGGGAAGAGTGGTGAAACACATAGACCTAACAGCAATTAAAGACTAAGGAAAGACATAGAGTATAATCTGTATTATTATATATACACAGTACTATGCTTGTTTAGAAAGTATGTACAAAATGTACCGTATTAAAAGTTGAATGAGAAGAATGCAGATTACACTAAATGTGACAGAAACGCCATGCCAGATTATCAAAGTGATTCAAATTATTTGGACTTGATCTTTATTTGATTTCACTTCACTGTATCATATATATAAAGTGAATACCATAAACTGCACAGTAAAATTCATTTAGAAATTCCTTCCCAACTCATTCCACTAAATAAGTAATATGGCAAATGAAACATACAGTACGGTATTTCTCAAAATGTATTTTCCTGTTTGGAACAATTTTGACACTCATTCCATTTGGAAACGCATTATTTTGGAGATACCCCCTACCCCTCTATCCAACAATCTTAGGGGAGAAAGTTAGGGAAAGTACTCAGGTTAGGTCCCAGCAGTTTGCCCTGGTCCTGATTAGGTTACGTTAGGTCAAGTCAGATCAAGTCTGGTCTGACTAATTCTAGAATATTCAAATAATAACTTATTCACAACCAATCCCTAACGATAGTCAATATTTTATATCTACATGTTTTCCGCCACCCCAAACCACTGGTTCCTAACCTTCTCCCCTAAAATTGTTGGATAACGTTAGAGGAATAGGTGATATCACCAAAATAATGCATTTCCAAATGGAATGAGTGTCATAATCATTCAAAATAATACACTGCTGAATGGGATGAGTGTTAAAATCCTTCAAAACAAAGGTAAACATATTAGAAAAAATACAGAAGTTAACTATGGTTGTGTACTGTCCGATAGTAAAGTTATACCCCTTCACCAAACATAAACAGTATACATGGTAGGGCACCAAGAGGTTATTTAAGTACATATTAATCTATACCATTCCAAGGTCATTAATGTATTGCCCACCTATCAAGCAATACTCGTACGTTTAATTTGGGTGTAAATCCAAGAATGATACAGTCAATTATAATGTTTCCCGCGACACACACAATATTTCCCATAATCAAGAGGTGTTGGACTGACAACTCTTATAGTGTGACGCCATACCATTGTAGGCCATTTTCACCCCATGCCACGCCCTAACACTATACACACACACACCTAGTATATTCTGCACAACAAGTTCACTCTTCTGGATGCTGTCACAGTGATATCTCTCACACAGTTATTGTTTCCCGGTACAAAATTTTCTCCCAGATCGATTCATCAAAACACACGCACGTTTCTCAGAAATCTCACCATATATGGAGGTCACGTGACCTGCTGTGCCACATCTCGTGCGCAAATTACATCTATAAAACACACCATACAATAATTATGACTATAACTGCACGAATATAAGTAATCTAATCTAGACTAATAGCTGAATACAAGCATTAATGTATGGAGTACAAGTGATATTGTAGTGATATAATTATGAAGGTATGAAGTGGCGGCAGCGTGGTGGAGGTGGTAAGGGCGCAGGTGCTAACCACAAGTTCCTGGTACTCTACTCTGACGCTTGCTTCACTTCACAAATCTTTTCCCATTGATATTATTCTTCCAATCCTACTGGTTTACAATTATACTAAGGATAACATGCTATTAAATAATGGTCTACATCTTATTAAGGAGAAATAAAAAGGAAAAGATAGACAATCCTGACTCCATGACCGCCACACATAAATGTAAACACTGGCGGTAATGTGAGGGGACAGTTTTTGCACACTTAAAAATTCTCTTTAAGTGTTGAAAATAAAACTTTGTGTCAAACAGACTGATTAACATTAGTGTTATCTCTTAAACCTACCATTATCCGTCCAGAAACTTGTCCAAACTTTTCTCAGTGCCTTTTAAATATGCAAACCTGTACAACAATATAAAGGAATTTCACTAAATAAGAACCAAACTCTTACAACTATTTGACATAAAAACTTGGACAGAACTTTTCAAATTACTCAAATACTAAACAGTATCAATACAAAAGTAATTGAAGCAAACCAGACAACGTTTTCTGCCGACGAATACAGTAGTAATGGCTGTGTTATCTTACCTTTTTCAGTTAGAGGCGTAACTATTGAAGAGAATGACACCACTAACTAGTCGGAGTATCACATAAATGATTTAACTTCATTATATGAATACAATTGAACATACAGAATCAGTGTCTGATTTCTGTCATCAAGTGTCACATTTATTGTCTACTGACACTCTGCTAGATCTGTCGCTCATCATACAATTATACCACGCGTCTTACACCTTACTGTATATCCTACAGTGAGGACTTGCGATACTGAAATGAACTTTCAACACACAGATGAATGAAACAAATATAAATTCGCACATTACACAAGACTGCCTGCGTCTATTACGAACCGCGTGGGGTAGAGACACAAACTGAGCTTGTAGTGGTGGTGCGTGTGGATAACCAAGGCGAGGGGAAAGAAGCTTTGGCAGTGCTGCTAGGGTTTCCTGGAACCAGTTCTCCTTCAGGGAAAAGCATGGGATGCAACAGCTCGCCAGACACACTTTCTCATTAGGCTACACTCGATCGCTATCATTTTGCCTTCTACATCGTCATCCACCCGGCAAACTACTTCGGATAATTATTATTAATTGCATTTTTTATTTATAAAATTACTTTGCAGTAATGAGATACAGACAGATTCTAGAATATGTAACTTCTGTCAATACTGGGTTGAATGTGTTTCCAACGCCTGAAATTTTTAACAGTATCTACATTTATTATGAAAACTTTTAAGCAAAAAACCATTAATATATTAATTGTCATGGAACCTCTCCACTTAAAAGGTTGCACAATCCACGTTAAGACGATATATATGCCAGCATTTCAAGTAGTTCAGTAATGCATATATTTAAGAATACATGCAACAATAACTGTCTATACAGTTACTATACAAATATGTGGTACTTGTGGCTGTTCATCTGTCTGGCTATGCTCGGCTAAACGACTGAACTCAAGGGGCTAAACATTGGTCCATGTGAGCAACTTAGCACGAATAATAGCATAGCATAGGCTACTCTACGGATAATTTACGACACTTTACGAGGCTGGGTTAACATCGATCGAGGGATAACCCACAAGAACTTGCAAATAATGATTTGCTAGTTTTAATTATAGTTTGCCAGTATTATAGTGTCAATAACCACGAGTGCAATGAAGAATAAAAATCCTATACATATTTATATGAATGTGTTAATATGCAGCACAGATAAGGCTGGACAGTAGACTACATGCTAAATCCTTGCCGGGGGGAAAACATACACTCAATATAGAAATATATTTTTTATATAGAAAGTTACCACAAAAACATTAATTACTGGAAAATATTTTAATTAAGTTGTTATTACATGGGATAGTAACTAAACCCTGGAAACTACAGAAGTATTGCCAGCCAGGAGACGCCACCGCTTGGCCCCCACACCATGCACTCTTCTAAGAAATAAGAACTTTTGGAGTGATATTATTCTGCAGGCCTTGGGGAATTGCCCAGGTTAGATTTAGTTACGCCCTCCGTTGGTCTCTGAATTCCAATGGCAAAAATAATGCTGTGGTTGAACTGAGATAATGCAAACCTTATATTATTGTCAGATGCTGGGCCTGACAATATGCACAAATATGGGCCTCATTCCCTCATTACACACACATACACACACACTGGGCCTCATTTCCTCATTACACACACACACATACATATCAACAGGAAATTGCCATTCACTGTTATAGTTCGTCAACACTGAATCGACATCAACTCATATTATTCCCACATTTTATGGTACACAATCCACACATACACAATCGTCATATGGCTTTCCCTAAGTTTATTACAAATCGACCATATAAGTGCAGTGAGCGCCAATATTCGTGTCGTGAACTGAAGTGAAAATATAAGCCGACGAGAGAAACGTCTTGTATATTCCACCGTGTGTTATGTGGTTTTCTTAATGTTTCTCGAGTTACAGTATTATAATCTTCTGACAAAACCGCGATAAGACTGATTGCTGGCGGTCACTGTACTGTACATATACACGACTATGAAAGCGGTACACGGACAGATCGCGTAGCCTACGTTGTCATACAGATTGGTAGAGGTAGAGCTGATAAGGGCACCAGAGAGGATAGTACAGTAAGGTAACACAAGACATGACAATAATCATACCACAGTGTCAGACAACGTAGCACAAGCCCTGAGAGTCATGAAGAAAGTAAGGTGGAATAAGGCAGGATAAGGGTAGGAAGGTAAGGCAAAATAAGTAAAGACAAGGGAAGGAAGGAAAGGTAAAACAATGGAAGACAAAGGAAGGAACGTAAGGGAAAACAAGGAAAGACAAGGGAAGGAAGAAGAGGTGAGGCAAAACAAGGTAAGATAAGGGAAGGAAGGAAAGGTAAAACAATGGAAGACAAAGGAAGGAACGTAAGGGAAAACAAGGAAAGACAAGGGAAGGAAGAAGAGGTGAGGTAAAACAAGAAAAGACAAGGGAAGGAACGTAAGGAAAGACAAGGGATTAAGGAAGAAAAGGTGAGGCAAAACAAGGAAAGACAAGGGAAGAAAGAAGAGGTGAGGGCGGGGTGAGAAGAGGAGAGGTGAGGGCGGGGTGAGGAGAGGAGAGGAAGGTGAGAGCGGGGTGAGGTGAGTTGGGGTGAGGCCAGGGGGTGACAGAGGAGAGGTGAGGGCGGGGTGAGGTGAGTTGGGGTGAGGCCAGGGGGTGGGGTGACAGTCATGCTGGTCGCTTCACAACAAGCAGTTCCCAGAAGAATGAGTCTCTAAACACTACCTCAACGACCCACCACTACCACCACTACCAACATTTATCACACACTTATTTTGTTTAACATTTATATATATGTGTGTATGTGTGTGTGTGTGTGTGCCACGGTCTTGAACGCATATAAAAAAGTATCTAAAAAATATTGTATGTGTGTGTGTGTGTGCCACGGTCTTGAACGCATATAAAAAAGTATCTAAAAAATATTGTATGTGTGTGTGTGTATGTGTGTGTGCCACGGCATAGAAAAAAAAAAACTATCTAAATAAAATAGTGTGTGTGTATGTGTGCTACAGTCTTGTATGCACATTAAATAAAAACGCATCTAAAAAAAATACATATTGATTTGTGGAGGGCAAAGATTGAATATTATTATTTAATCCCTAAATCTAGTGTCCTTCAACCTTGGTGCCAGGCTGGAGACACGAACTGCGGTTATGCCTTAATTTAATGATAGTGAGTCGCCGAGCATGATAAAATTTTGATGTGTAATTATATTGCAAAAAAATTACAGGGTATTTTTTTTTTTTTTTTAATAGACAGTAAATAAATCTTTTGTATGGTTTTGGTTTGTATTATCCCGTCTTCAGTCCATTGGGCCCAGCAGGGTCTTCACTACTGAGAGTAACATTGTCTAGAGTTTGCAAATGTAAAATGTATACTGCTTCAAGGACATTAGTGCAAAAAAAAAAAAAAAAATGAAGACGAAGAAAAAGTATATCACCGCCCCTTAAATTTCGTTCTGCCCGAGGTGAGGTCTGCAGTACCTGACAGCTGTTCTTTAATTGCATAATTTTTTTGTGATGGTTGATGTAGTGTACCGTTTTTGTTCTTGCAAATTCATGAAATTATATTCCTACAGTTCAACGACCTTTGCAATACAATGCATAAATTTACATGCACATAGACTATAAATGTTATAACTCTTCTTTCATTACAATATATCTGTGCTATGTACTTCAGTGAGGGTGTGTATAGGTGGGGGGGAGGGGGACTGTTTACCGACTAATTTGCTAACCCCTCTTTCACATCTGTGCTATATCAGTGAGAGTTTCTGTTTATGGGGGACGGTATATATCTTCTAAATATTATCCACTCTTTCATATCTGTGCTGTTTCATTGAGTGAGTGTGTGTGTGTGTGTGTGTGTGTGTGTGTGTGTGTGTGTGTGTGTGTGTGTGTGTGTGTGTAGGGGGAAGGGGCTATAAAGGGTGTACCAAAAATATGTGACGAAAATTAGGGGATGTGTTCCTGAGAGACCATTAAACGTCCCTGTCTTAATTAAGGGGATAGTATAGTGTTGGTAAATCTGGAGCAACTGATTCCTCCAAACAATTCCAAGCAACAGGACACCATTATATTTATTCATCTGGTCCTATTTCTTGGCATACTTTGGGGGAATCAAGGCACTCCAATGTACCAAATGGATACTACCTCCTTAAGTTGTATAATATTTCACTCAGCAAAGTATTTCTAAAAGATGTTTTGAAAATATTGTGCAAAAATATATACATTCCAATTTACCTCATGTATATATAATTATACGTGAAGAAAATAGTACCCATTCAATTTCCCACCATTCCTATTTACCTATATATAATTATGTACTAAGAAAACAGTACCCATTTATATTTCCACCCACATAAACACACCTGCATTGTCAATTGTTAGCTACGAGTTCCCGAATACCATGCAGCAGAAGAAACAGACGATACCAATACAATTCGTCCTGAGTGTATCCAAGTGTATATCAACTCGGAAAACACCTCAATACAATTCGTCCTGACTGTATCCAAGTATATATCAACTCGGAAAACACCTCAATACAATTCGTCCTGAGTGTATCCAAGTGTATCAACTCGGAAAACACCTCAATACAATTCGTCCTGACTGTATCCAAGTATATATCAACTCGGAAAACACCTCAATACAATTCGTCCTGAGTGTATCCAAGTGTATCAACTCGGAAAACACCTCAATACAATTCGTCCTGAGTGTATCCAAGTGTATCAACTCGGAAAACACCTCTGCTGCTGCTGCTGCTGCCTGGGTACCGCGTAATTCGTGTGGATTCCCCTGAAACTCGCGGTGTTAAAACGTATCGGGAATTCATGTCGGGTATCCAGGAAAGGCTGATATATATATACAGAGGCCCAACACATGGAGGAAGTTTGTGGACGATGCTCTCCTGAAATGTGTGTGTGTGTGTGTGTGTGTGTGTGTGTGTGTGTGTGTGTGTGTGTGTGTGTGTGTGCTTATATTTATATTTGATTTTACCTGTGTGTGTGTGTTCTTACATATATAATTTTGTTTTTACCTGTGTGTGTGCATGTATGTGTGTGTGTTCTTACCTATATTATTTTGTTTTTACCTGTGTGTGTGCATGTATGTGTGTGTGTTCTGACCTATATTATTTTGTTTTTACCTGTGTGTGTGTGTGTGTGTGTGTGTGTGTGTGTGTGTGTGTGTGTGTGTGTGTGTGTGTGTGTGTGTGTGTGTGTGTGTGTGTGTGTGTGTGTGTGTGTGTGTGTGTGTTTCTCTCTGGTATTCAGGTACCTTAACAGTGAGTGCCAAAAATCGTGTCGAGTCGTGCTTTAAATATTGTGCATGAAAACATTATCACATAAGCCAAAAGGATCAAACATCTGACCATACAGGTGTGTTTATGTGGGTGGGTGGGAAAATAAATGGGTACTATTTTCTCAGTACATAATTACAGTATATATAGGAAAATAGGAATGGTGGGAAATTGAAAGGGTACTATTTTCTTCACACATATTCCACCGTGTGTCTTTTGTTTTTTCATAATGTTTCACGAGTTACATTTAATTGATCTATTCACATATCGGCCACACTACTATTGCCGCTCACTGTACACTCGGCAAAAGGTCCCCCTCCTCCTCCTCCTCCTCCTCCTCTTACACCTTATTAATACCCTGCATGACCATGGCTTTTTTGACAACGTATAGAAACCTGCATGTTGTACCATCATAGCAATCAGACAAAGATGCACCTATACACGATATGCTTTAGATTAGAGTGTAGTGTTTATCAGATACTGGGATATTTTTATTTCAGCTGCTTGCTTGGTGATGAACTTAAGGAGGTGAGTGCATAAAATATTAATTAATTCACGTTTACGCTTCCCAGAGTACATCATGCTTGATAACCCAGTAAGGTAATCCTGGGATATAATATATATACAATGCCACTACGTCATCCAGGTTACAACATGTATATAGTTATCAGTACCTTTTCCCTTGATGTTTTCCTTGGTGTGTACTTGGTGTATACTTATAAGGGAGGATAGAAAGCCGAGTCGACCCTCTCCACCTTCCAACAATCTCACAGTCGGCATCACAACACTCACCACTCAGCCATCGAGAAGTTGTATATAACAGTAACACAGAATATAAAATTTATATCACAGTATATTAGAATTTCGTACATGGAAATAACTATATGGGATCCAATATTCATTCAAAATATAAGGTCCAAGTGGAGGATGGGAGGGCTATTAATTAAGGGGGAAGTACAGTGTTGGTAAATCTGGAGCAAATGATTCCTCTACACAATTCCAAGCAACAGACCACCATTTTTTTTTCATCTGGTCTTGTTTCCTGGCATACTTTGGAGGAATCAAGGCACAACAATCAATGTACCAAAAGTATACCATCCCTTTAATTATTGGATGTGTAGCACCACTGTGTTTTGATGGGACATACTGTATATTGTAACTCCATCAAGCAACAAATTTGATCAAATATGCCGTTTCATTCGACAGGTTTATAATGCCTTTGTTTTTCTACCATTCATTTACTGCACCAAACATTCATCTGATAAATTTTGGTCTATTAAATACTGTATAATATCAATCACCAAATATAAACGAGCTTTCGATAAAATTAAAATGTTCACCTAAATATATAGTGACTGTTTCGCTGTCCAACGCCCCTATCCAGAATGGCAATGCGAGTTGTTCATATTTTAATAATAATAATAAAGTCATGTCGTGGACCGGGTGCCCCGAAATATGGGAGCAGCAAAAATCCTAAATAAACTCTATGGTTTTGTGTCACCTTATTCATATAATACTAAGGGGGTAGGTAGGTTGGATAGTGTTGGTAAATCCGGAGCAACTACTAATTCCTCTAAACTATTCCAAGCAACAACAGGACCCCACAATTTTTATTCGTCTGGTCCTGTTTCCTGGTATACTTTGGAGGAGGAGGAGGAGGAGGAGGAATCAAGGCGTTCTAATGTATACGTACCTACCAAAAGTGTAATTATTATCCCCTTAAATAAACAAGTAAACAGCTCGACCGTCGATTTAAAGGGAAGTGACTGACATGTTTAGCTCTGACTCGTGTGATGGATGATTCTGGTCGGTCAGTAAAAGGACCTAAAGTATATGAGAGAGAGAGAGAGAGAGAGAGAGAGAGAGAGAGAGAGAGAGAGAGAGAGAGAGAGAGAGAGAGAGAGAGAGAGAGAGAGAGAGAGAGAGAGAGAGAGAGAGAGAGAGAGAGAGAGAGGGAGGCTCCTTGGTGTATGGCTTTACCTGTGTGGGTTGTTGTTTATACAGGTGAAGCAGGTATGTACAGTCGCTTTCCACCCTCTATAGATGGGTAAAGTGTAGAAGTGACAACGTCGTCCCTCTGACCTGTCAAACCACGACCTTACTCCTCTCTCACTACCTTTTCCCTTCCTTCCTTTCTTCCTAATGTACTCTCCTTGTGTCTCTAATTCATCTCTTTATATATTTTTCTAATAATCTCAGTCTTTCTCCTATCCCAGTTATCTCTCATTCATTCATTTCTTGACTTAACTCTCTATCAATGTCGAGGAAGGATAGTAAGGTATGGAAGGATAAAAGATAAAAAGCGAAAAAAACAAGGGAAGAAGGAAAAGAGTTTAAAGTGAGTGAGTCATAATAGAGGAACTGAAATTCTACCATCTCCTTCCTTCATCTCTACTTCCTCCCTTCCTTTCTTCCTCCATTTCCTATCTATAATGATAAGCACGGCAGACCTAAGGAGTATACCCCCTCTCCCCTCCTTTCCTACACCTGCTGTTTTCTGTCCTAGCCTTTCCTTCCTTTACTTTCCTCATACACGTAATACTTTCTCATCTCTCTTTTACTTCCCTATTTCCCACCCGAATCTCTTCTGCTCGCGTCCCCTCTCCACACTTTTGAAATGCATATTGTCTGTTCAAACTAACTATCTGAGAGAGAGAGAGAGAGAGAGAGAGAGAGAGAGAGAGAGAGAGAGAGAGAGAGAGAGAGAGAGAGAGGTCATAGAAGATATATAGTACAACAAAAAAATTGGTTGACGACCAGTCATTAACGTGTTTGGGGCTAATGATCAGCTTTGCAATTACAACCCAATGCCTTTGTTCCAAAGCTGGCCCTTGAGGATAGAGGTCATACAAAAAAAAAAAAAAAAAATGAACACATACTTATGGCCCTGCAATCACCTAGACCTGACTTATTTCGCGCTTCCTTCCCGCTTTCTCTTCATTGCATGTAACTTTCTTTCTTATATTTCATTGTTTTCCATACATATCCCTCCCTTTCTCGTATTGTCGCACCCACAAGGAAAAGGGGCAAAAGTCATGCTGTGAGCGAGATAATATGGGATGGGGAAAAATGGATAGAAGTGTATAACAAAAAAGGAAATATACAAACGACGGTAAGACGTACGGTAATGAGAGATTAGTCAGGTCCAGGAGCAGTAGTCACCATATGATTTGTGCGTCACACACACACACACACTCATGAAAACACAAGTGTGTGTGTGGCTAATAAGTCATGCGGCATACTTGAGTGCAAATTCACACTCCCATGTTGAACCTGCAGCTGTCCACAGTCTCCTATTAATTCCTACAACAATCAATGCGACCAGAGAAAGAGAGAGAGAGGGGGGGAGGGATTTATTCATTAAGGGAATGTTTCTTCCTTCATTCCCTACACACACACGAAAACAGTTCACCTGTCCCACCCTCTTTCCCTTCCCATCCATCCCTTCCCCTCCTCCTCCCAGCGCCCCACCACTCCTTCCTCTTTCCCAGCGCCCCCCACCCCTGTAGCCCCCCCCCCTTCCCTTCCTATTTCCTCACGCAACTGTGTAATCATAACACTGTAAACACGACGCGTCACCAGTTAATGAATACTTTTCATCTACAGGTGTTTATGTCTCCCTCTCCTTAGATATAAAGAGTTACGACCCACTATGATGGCAGCAGTGTGTCAGTGAGGTGGCCCTGAGGTGGCAGACACTCACACACACACACACAGACACACACACAAAAACACACAATCACACACACACACAAACACAAAGGTAGGTCACCATCCATCACAGCATACAAGGACTCACATAATTTATTGAAGGGGAGAACCTGTTTTTTTGTATCGTTTATTAGTTGTTTTGTTTTTGGTAAATTGGAAGGCTACTACTGATTCCTCCAAACCACACCACGAAACAGATCCCCAATAGTACTAACAACGAGGTGATTTGTTTTGTGTAGGAATCAGTAGGCCTCCAATTGACCCAAACATATTCTCTCTTTCATGGTTTCTCTTGTGTGGGTTGCTATGAGGAAGTTTTCTAAGTGTGGTGAGTATGAGGTATAATATGAGGTTGGTGTTATAAGTGTGTTGGGTATGAGGTTGAAATAAAGTAGATAGATATGTGTGTATGGACATGAGGTATAATATGAGGTTGGTGTTAAAAGTGTGTTGGGTATGAGGTATAATATGAGGTAGCTATTTTAAGTGTGTTGGGTATGAGGTATAATATGAGGTACCATAGCTATTTTAAGTGTGTTGGGTATGAGGTATAATATGAGGTAGCTATTTCAAGTGTGGTGAGTATGAGGTATAATATGAGGTTGGTGTTTAAGTGTGTTGGGTATGAGGTATAATATGAGGTAGCTATTTTAAGTGTGTTGGGATGAGGTATAATATGAGGTAGCTATTTAAAGTGTATTGGGTATGAGGGAGTTATAAGTAGTGTATATAGCCTAGTGGGTATGAGGTATATATAAGTGTAGTGGGTATGAGGTAGAAATAAGGTAGATAGATATAAGTGTATTGGGTATGAGGTATAATATGAGGTAGCTATTATAAGTGTGTTGGGTATGAGGGAGTTATAAGTAGTGTACCTAGTGGGTATGAGGGAGTTATAAGGTAGATAATATAAGGGTATTGGGTATGAGGTACAAATGAGGTAGATAGATATGTGTGTGTTGACATGAGGTAGATAGATATGTGTGTATTGACAAGAGGTAGAAATGAGGTAGATAATATAAGTGTATTGGACATAAGCTTAAAATGAGGTAGATAGATATGTGTGTATTGTACATGAGGTAAAAATGAGGTAGATAGATGTGTGTGTTGACATGAGGTAGAAATGAGGTAGATAGATATGTGAGTATGGACAAGATGTAAAAATGAGGTAGATAGATATGTGTGTATTGAACATGAGGTAGAAATGAGGTAGATAGATATGTGTGTATTGTACATGAGGTAGAAATGAGGTAGATAGATGTGTTTGTTGACAAGACGTAGAAATGAGGTAGCTAGATATGTGTGTGTTGACATGAGGTAGAAATGAGGTAGATAATATAAGTGTGTTGGGTATGAGGTACAAATGAGGTAGATAGATGTGTGTGTTGACATGAGGTAGATAGATATGTGTGTGTTGACATATGGTTGATAATTAATATAAAGTTGACCTATTTTATGACCCAGGAATTAAAAGCTCATGTTCTATACTACATTATAATCATGACCTCGTGTAATGTATGAAGCCAGATTTGTATTAATTAATTTATACATTTACGAGGAGATTCATTCATTTATTCATCCATTCATTGATTCATATATTCATTCATTCATTTATTAATTTACGAGGAAATTCATTCATTTATTCACTCATTTACTTATTCATTTACGAGGTGATTAGGTCAGGTCAGTCTAGTTCGAAATTGTTAGAAAAATAAATAAATAAAGTTAAATGAAAATAAAAAAAGGGAATTATTATTTATCTATGGAGTGGAATAGAACAGGGATGCAAAATTAATTAATTAAGAGAGAGAGAGAGAGAGAGAGAGAGAGAGAGAGAGAGAGAGAGGTGGATAGATGGATGAATGTAGGCCTGTGAGTGGAGAGAGAGAGAGAGAGAGAGAGAGAGAGAGAGAGAGAGAGGTGGATGGATGGATGGATGTAGGCCTGTGAGTGGAGAGAGAGAGAGAGAGAGAGAGAGAGGTGGATAGATGGATAAATATAGGCCTGTGAGTGGAGAGAGAGAGAGAGAGAGAGAGAGAGAGAGAGAGAGAGGCAATAGAGAACTGAGAGAGAGACAGAAATAAACGAGACGCAAGAGAGAGAGAGAGAGAGAGAGATGAGAAGAGACTGGTGGTATAGGTGGCAACGTTACTAGGCAACCACTCAACAACCCTCGCTCAGACCTCCAGCCTATATCCAACTATCCACCCCTCTCTCTCTCTCTCTCTCTCTCTCTCTCTCTCAGGCCTACATTCATCCATCTATCCACCTCTCTCTCTTTCTCTCCACCAGCCTATATATCCACCTCTCTCTCTCTCTCTCTCTCTCTCTCTCTCTCTCTCTCTCTCTCTCTCTCTCAGGCCTACATTCATCCATCTATCCACCTCTCTCTCTTTCTCTCCACCAGCCTATATATCCACCTCTCTCTCTCTCTCTCTCTCTCTCTCTCTCTCTCTCTCTCTCTCTCTCTCTCAGGCCTACATTCATCCCCACTACCAGCCTCTCTCTCTCTCTCCACCAGCCTATATCCATCTATCCACCTCGCTCTCTCTCTCTCTCTCTCTCTCTCTCTCTCAAATACAAGCACACACACGAAAACATTCTACACGCACACACACACACATGCATAAACACACACACACACACAGCCACACACACACACACAGTAAGCAGAAGCATCACTACATTACCCACAGAACAAAGACATTGAAACTTTAATAAACACACACACAGACACACACACAGACACACGCACACACACACACAACCCTCCGACCATTTAGTCAGGCTTCCCAACAAACATCCAATTTGTACCTATTTTTTCGCAATTATTCGCATTTTCATCCTAAATACAGTTGCTGGGTTTTTTTTTTTTTTTAATCGTAAACATCCATCGTTATCTTGCTTTAATTAATTTCAGCTAATGTTATTTTTTTTCGAGTACATTAAGTTTTCTAAATCATCCACACACACACACACACAGACACACAATTATGGGAGCTGTACACTAAGTTTTCTAAATCATCCACACACACACACACACACACAATTATGGAAGCTGTACATTAAGTTTTCTAAATCACACACACACACACACACACACACACACACACACACACAATTATGGAAGCTGTACATTAAGTTTTCTAAATCATCGACACACACACACACACACAATTATGGGAGTTGTTGAGAGATACGAGGTCATAACATTATTCAGTTTATTGTGTTCGTCCGTCCGCTTCATTCATGGGTTATTGCAATATATGTCACTCAAACTTCACTACCCAAATCAAACTTTCCCCATTGAGAATAATTTAACGATTTGCCGGGTCGTGTCGAGGTATTATTAGTTTATTAAGGGGGAAATTTTGTGTTGGTAAATCTGGAGCAACTGAATCCTCCAAACTATTCCAAGCAACAGAACACCATTATTTTTGCTTTTCTGGTCCTGTTTCCTGGCATACTTTCGAGGAATCATGGCACTCCAATGTACCAATAAAGAATTACCACCTTAAGGGACCCTGTGATGTATTAAAAATATTGGTGGTAAATGAGTCCTTCAAGTATTGCCACGAAACAACACCTATAGGGAAGGAGCGTGTTTCGTGGCATAGTCAGGAGGAATCAGAAGCCTTCAATTTTCATACACGATCACAGGGGCCTAAATTAAGGGAGTAGCATACTTTAGGATTGCCTTGATTCCTCCAAAGTATGACAGGAAACGGAACCAGATTAACAAATATAATGGTGGTCTATTGATTGGAATGTATAGTTTTTTTGGAGGAATCAGTTGCTCCAGATTTACCAACTAACACATTACAGTACTATTCCCTTAAGGTTTATGTATGTAATGTGATAACTTGATTAACCTAATATAATGCCTTTCGTTAATAAATCAATAAATCAAATTCAAAGGTTCAGTTTTCAATTTGGCTTTAGTAAAAAAAAAAAGGTGCAAAGTTGTTATGACTCTTGTGATGTTGAAGATTAATATTGGACGAAGCCTTTTGATAACTAGATGGTGGTGGTGTTGGTGATGATGTTGGTGGTGGTGATGCAAGGTAGTGGTGGTGGTGGTATAGTTATGTTGGTGGTAGTGGTTATGTTGGTGGTGGTGGTCGTGGTAGTTATGTTGTGATGTTGGTGGTGGTGGTGATGGTGGTATAGTTATGTTGGTGATGCAAGGTGGTTGTGGTGATGGTGGTAGTGGTGATGCAAGGTGCTGGTGGTGGTGGTGGTGGTATAGTTATGTTGATGATGCAAGGTGATGGTGGTGGTGGTGGTGGTAGTGGTGATGCAAGGTGATGGTGGTGGTGGTGGTAGTGGTGATGCAAGGTGGTGGTGGTGATGGTGATAGTGGTGATGCAAGGTGGTGGTGGTGATGGTGATAGTGGTGATGCAAGGTGGTGGTGCTGGTGGTGGTAGTAATGGTGGTAGTGGCATCATCATCATCATCTGTGACATTGCGTTTGGTAGGGGGACAGTCGGTCGGTCACCATGCATGTAGGGGAAAGGAAGATATAATCCTCTCAGTGTTGAAAATATACCTCTCTCTCTCTCTCTCTCTCTCTCTCTCTCTCATATTTGCGCATTCATCCTTTCGTCCCCTCTCCCTAGCCCCCTCTTCCCCCTACCTCTCATTTTCTCTTCCTTTCTCTCCCTTTTTAATTTAATTTCTTCCTTCCTCTCTTCCTCTTTCTATATATATGTTCCAATCTCCCTCTACCTCTCTTTTACTTTTATCATGCCTCTCTCCCCCTTCCTCTTTCATCATCCATCCCTCCTCCTTTTTTATATTCTCTCGTTTTCTTCTCCTTCCTTCGTTACTATCTCTCTGTTCCTCCCCATTTTTCAGTTTTACCTTTATCTTCCACCATTCATTCTATTCCTTTTCTCCATCTCTCCCTATTCCCTCATTTATACATCCTCCTCTTCTATCTTACCTCACCCCTTTTCCCTCATTCCTCCCTTCCTGTATTCCCCCCTCCCCCATCCCCATCACTGTCCCCTCTCACTCCCCCCTCATCCACCACTCCACCCCACACCCCACCATTGCTGCCCCACCCCTCTCTCTCTCTCTCTCTCTCTCTTTCCCCTCCCCCTCCTCCTCATCCACCACTCCACCCCACACCCCACCATTGCTACCCCCCCCTCTCTCTCACCCCTCCCCCTCCTCCCCCACCCACCACAAGAGTTCCTGGAAGCGGGGCAGTAGTGAGAATTACTAGCCGGCCTGATCCCCTCCCTCACCCTCACCCTCACCCCTCCCTCACCCCGCGGAAACATTCACCCACCTTGCTTGTCCTCCTCTCACATGAACATAATCTCTTTATATATGTATGTATGCATGTATGTATGTATGTATGTATATCCACGCATGATATGTACAATCACACGGACGTTACACATGGATATTACACACACACACACACACACGTGGCTTACCTTTAGTCTCAAAACTCATTCAAATTATCACACACACACACACACACACACACATACACACACACACACATGTATATAGTCTCAAAGCACATTCAAATAATCACACACACACACACAGTTTCAAAGCACATTCAAATGATCACACACACAGAGTTTCAGAGCACACACACACACACACACACACACACACACACACAGTTTCAGAGCACATTCAAATGAACACACACACACACACACACACACACACAGGAAATACGCAACCCGTCCTTCTTTTAATAATTCTGTAAGTGGCGAAATAAGGGATCGAGATCTAGCGTACAGCAGTAGTTTCGACCGTGTGTCCCGTTGAAAATACGAACAACAAACAGTATACATAGACGATCACAGTCACTCCAACACATTCCCCTTCCTTCCTTCCTTTCTTTTTCCTCCCCCTTGATATTTTCGATCAATACAGTTACGAGTCATGGAAGGACAAAGGAAGAGGCCAGCAGGTTTGAGCCGGCAACTGTCTACCTATATCTTTTAACTTACTTTTCCTTCCTTCCTTCTTATTATACTCCTCTCTCTCTCTTCCTTCCTTCCTCTTACTATATTCCTCTCTCTCTTCCTTCCTTCCTTCCTCTTATTATATTCCTCTCTCTTCCTTCCTTCCTTCCTCTTACTACATTCCTTTCTCTCTTCCTTCCTTCCTATTATTATATTCCTCTCTCTCTTCCTTCCTTCCTCTTACTACATTCCTCTCTCTCTCTCTCTCTCTCTCTCTCTCTCTAGCTTCTCCTTCCTCCTAAGTATTATTATTTTCTCTCTGTCTGTTACTTCTCTGTCTCGTTACATCTCACTTCCTCTTTTATCTTATTCTCGTCTCCCACAATTTCTCTTCCTCCTTCCTACATACTATAATTAATTTTCTTCTCTCTTCCTCTTCCCTCCATCCTTTATTACTTCCTCTCTCTCTCTCTCTCTCTCTCTCTCTCTCTCTCTCTCTTCATCATACTGTATTTTAATCTTTCCCTCTCTCTTCATCCATTCATCACTCCCACATTCCTCTCTCTCTCTCTCTCTCTCTCTCTCTCTCTCTCTCTGCACCTGTTCCTCGTTATCTCTGCTACTCTTATTTCTTTCCCTTGCCACATCTTTCACTCCTATCACTGTAGACTCGTTTCGTGTCCTTCCTTCCTTCCTTCCTTCTTATAGGCTCAATTGTGACACAGGTGAAATATTTTGGCTTAATTCATACAAGACTATTTTACTTTTTGGGTTCATCGTGTAATCAAAAAAACAAACAAGCAACAGAGACAAGCTAGAAGGGCAATCAATATACAGTAGTTCATAATTTTGCAGACAGACAGACAGAAAATAAAAAAAACATAGAAGTCAAACCAATAAAATAAATAATAATAATAACTTAATTCCTATATACCGGAAATGACAAGCAGCCAAATGTGAGTAAAAAAAATATGTTATATATAAAAAAAAAAACTTCCACAAACTCTCTAAGCGGAGGTAACAAGCAAACAAACAAAACAAACAAATAAATAAACCTCGAACCAAAAACATAACCTCCTGACGAAGGGATAACAAAATGCCCTGACGAAGGTAATAAAACGCTTATGTATGCAATCCGGAAGCTGTAATTATCACCCACGCATGTACCGGAGACGAACCAGGCTCAACAAACAACCAACCAACCAACCAACCAATCAACTTTTCATTATATCACACGGACATGCAGCAGACTCGTTTTTCGTTCCGGTATGAAATAATAAAGTCTGCATTCATTCATTCATTCATGTGGATGTCATTATCTGACAAATCTAGGTCAGTTGTTGATGTGGAGATGGCGCGTGTTTCCAGGATATAATATACTCATTCACATCTCCGCAAGTATACATTTCACTTTACGCCCGTATTCCACATATGTTTTGGATCGAGTGTTTACGTCGTCGTCAAACACTTACATCATGCATCGAGAGGAGTGAGTCATTATGATCGAGTTATTGTAGTATTCTGAGTCATTTGATGATGGCGTATAATAGCACCGGTACGATGATTCTGTAGTGTGTCTATGGAGCTATCGTACCAATACCAAGCCATCGTCATTACCATCAATATTCATGCATACGGCTCAAAGTACTGTACACATTGGGCATATATAGGCAATACATTCTACTTCCCATTGTGGTATAAAATGATAAGCCATTCTATTAGTACTATAATTACCTGTAGTGTGGTATTGTAATCTACTCTTGCACTGTAGTTAAGTAGGTTAATTAAGGGTATACAGAATATAAGCTTATTATTATTTCCTTAGCTGGACAGACTTCTTCCTGCTTGATATTATTTTGTTTGGAATTTCGGGAAGCCGGGAGAACTAGCGATTCCCAATTTCTTTCAGACTTTTACAACCAACAGAAGAGTACAGTAGAGTCTAATAGAAAATAGTTATATGTCTGACTACATATTAATTAACTCGTTTACCTTCCTATATTGGTAGTACTTTCTAACATTATCTCTCCCCCCCCCCCCCCACCTCTCACTTCATCATTCTTCCTCCTTCACTTCCTCCTCACAACAACACACTTCCCCCCCCCCTCCCACTTCATTCTTCCTCCTTCACTTCTTCCTCACAAAAACACACTCAGAAGAACACACTCTTCCCCCCCCCCCAACTTCATCATTCTTCCTCCTTCACTTTCTCCTCAGAACAACACACTATTTTCACCGAATTTTGAATGTCACATGAACTTCGTCTCACTCACCCAGTCTAGCAACAACAACTCTGTATGTCATTATAAGGTCACCTAGCAACTCTTGATGGAGTGAAAAGGAAGGAGTGCAACGGACCCTTCAGACTATATGCCTCGAAACAGATCCAATGTATATTCCTAACGACGAGATCATCATTATTCTGTTTCCGAGCATAGTGTGGAGGAATCAATAGCCCTCCAATTTTAATATCAACAAGAAACTAATCCATTTAAGGGGGTGCAGGAGTAGGGGACAGGCTTGGGGGGGTAGAAAGCCTGACCCATATTCCCCCTCCCCCTAACCCCCCCCAAGCCTGTCCCCCTACTCCCGCACCCCCTAAAACCCCCGCGACCCCCCGCACCCCCCTACCCACCCCCCTTAAGCCTGTCTCCCTATTCCCGCACCCCCTTAACACAATTTTGGTGTGTGTGTGTGTGTGTGTGTTGGTAGTGACCTCAACCTTGATCCCAATGTCAAATTTACTATACTGTATATCCAAGGTTAAAACGTAAACAAAACAAACGAACTCGACCTGCAGTAATATAGTAAATTCTCCTCTGCCAACCAATAGCTACCAACTCACTTGACAGGTCCCACGTGCAGAGGCAAAAAGTTGAACCAGTTGAAAAGTTGTCGTCTTTGAAAGTTGAACCAGTATTAATGAATCTGGTTGAATCACTTCTTGTCGTCTTTGAGAGCGTGCTAAGGGGGTATATATATAGCACATTGTTTTGGGTGGTGGTAAATCTGGAGCAAATGATTCCTCCAGACTATTCCAGGCAACAGGATACCATTATTTTTCTTCATGTGGGTCTGTTTCCTGGCATACTTTGGAGGAATCGAGGCACTCCAGTTTATTAATAGTATAATAGGCCTTAATATCTATCCATAAACAACTGTGATTTCGATACCTGTAATGAACTTAGATAAATACGCTTATTACTTCAGCTTAGGAGGTTATGTGATTGATTCAGTTTGTTTGTTTGTCTGGTTTCTGTTGTTAGGATTACATAAAAAGGTATATGCGAATTTTTATGAAAATATGTTATCATAAGTAACTGGTAACAAGCAACTTCAGATTGAGGGTGAGCACACACACACACACACACACACACACACACACACACACACACACACACAGACACACACCGGTAAAACTCGTAAGGCAGGAAAATAATGTAGACAATGAAAATACCTGACCATAAAGTGTGCAAGCAGAGAAAAAGTTGTCAATCAACCTCCGCAACCTCGTCCCTGATATTAAAATGATTGAGGTGATGGTGTCGGCAAATTGGGAGCTACTGAATTCCTCCATACTGTATCACAAAACACAAAATTCCCCTGGAGGAGCTATATAGTGTTGTTGTTTCCTGGCACAGATTGGGGGAATTTGTTGCCTTCGAATATACAGTATATTGCTTTGCTGTTCGACTCCCTGACCCTACCCTACAAGTGACCCTCCTCATCATCATCATCATATGTAGGTCAAGTTAATTGTGTGTGTGTGTGTTTTTTTTTTTTTTTTTTGTGTGTGTGTGTGTGTGTGTGTGTGTATGTGTGTGTGTGTGTGTGTGTGTATGTAGATCAAGCTCTTGTTTTAATGCCTGATTTAATAAAACTGGTGCAATTAATAAACACAATTCTTTCATGTTATCATAAATAGTGTAGGCAGTCACATGGTTGTAAATATTGCTTATTGTGTGAGATTTCCCGGAACACAAAGTTCAAAGTGAGCGCTGAATATTAATACTGTATAAAAGCGAAACTATATGATTTAACAGTTCAAAGCATATAATTAAATTCTCAGGTGAGCATCCGGTAACTACTATTTATAGACAAGACTGTTGATCATTTTCCCCAAAGGTTGTGGAAGTCTGCGTGAATTGTTGCCAATATTTCACTATTATTATTGTATTCAATATTGCCGAAGTCTGCGGGAACCTCCACCAAAATTATAATTCTCAGTTTTAACAAATATCAAAATAAACATCCCGACTCGATTCGGATCCTAATCTTCCCTTAAAATATAATTCTTTTGTTGCCAGTCACGATGGCCACTTCTGGTACATTTTAACTTTATAATATCCTAATACTAAAACACAATACATACACGGTAGCAATATAATGAATGATGATTATACACGTGACAAGATAATTGATATAATGTAAAAAAAAAAAAAAATAGTTTCCAGTGGCATACACGGACTTTATCAATATAACAAGTGGGTAAATTACTTTTTGTGACGTTTATGCTTTTGTTACCCTCCTGTCCTTCTATTAGAATGGAGATGAGCGCTGGAAATAGCTCGATAATGACACCACAACAATACTGGCGTTCAGTCCCTTGTCACGGGAGGCAGGATACAACATTGACTGACGCCACCCACACACACGGATTTTCTTTTTTTCCGTCAGAGTGTCGGCGGCAAAGGGTAGGAGAATACCAACTAGCTGTTATGCTAAACACTCCGGAACTAAATCATGTCCTACAGTGCCAAGCATCGTATATCCTACAGGTCTGCATGTATGGGAGTTTAGTGTAAGTCTTCTCTTCATCCATACGAGATGTGGTGTTATAAGAGATGCCAGCATGCAGGGACGTCATGGCCTCTGAGTTACACCTTCAGAATGCTGCTGTGTTATGTTGCATTATTGCTGGTGCTACTGGTGAAGGTCCATAGTGCTGCCGTCCTTCCTGCAGGTGAGTGATGGGGACAACTTCACTTCTCTTGGACCTCACGCAAACACAAGTCAAATATAACAAAGTCAAGTTGCGTACGTGTAAGTTTGTATAGGACGCTGTGTTTGGTGCTGGTGAAGGTCCATCCATGTACAGTGCCAGCGTTCCTTCCTTTAGGTGAGTGCTGGGGACAACTTCACTTCTTGGATCTCACCCAAACACAACTTTCTTTAACAACCAATTCGTAAATATTCCTCAACATGTTCCTCCTGCTTGAAGAATATCCCGTCGCCTCGGGAATTATTATGAAGGGTTGAAAATGCATCCAATACTTAAGGTGGAAGTGCAGTGTTGGTAAATCTGGAGCAACTGATTCCTCCAAACTATTCCAAGTAACAGAACACCATTATTTTTGTTCATTTGGTCCTGCTTCCTGGCATACTTTGGAAGAATCATGGCACTCCAATGTAACAAAAGTGAATTACCCTCTTTTAAGGTACAGAAATAATTATGAGTTTGACGAGTCCTGCATGGGGTGTGTGGGAAACTATTACTATTTTATTTTATACGTACATATAGAACAAATTAATGTTCAGTATACGAGCCTTGTTTATGTGTTTGTTCTGTAGTTTTGCATCTGAAAAGTAAATATATAAAAAAAAAAAAAAAAAAAACTAAGTTCTCAGAGTTCACCTTTAGTGTCCTTCATGGAATTTACAGTAAACGGAGATTATGTATGTACAGTCAACAACAAAAGTCCTGTTTAAGGACTTTCAGACATAGGGGTCGTATAGGTAAGAATATAGGTGGTGTTAGGTGATGATGGTGTGGTTACGGTACGATGGTTTTGTAGTGTTTATTATGGAGTCATCGTACCTTTAACCAAGCCATCGTAAATACCATGGATATATACAAGTGGTGTTGGTTGGTGTTGATGGTGTGGTAACGCTATACGATGGTTTTGTTGTGTTTATTATGGAGTCATCGTATATTTAACCAAGCCATCGTAAATACCATGGATGTATACAAGTGGTGTTGATGGTGTGGTAACGATATACGATGGTTTTGTTGTGTTTATTATGGAGTCATCGTATATTTAACCAACAGGGATATTTGTGCCTATACGAACCATAGTATCGTAAATGAGACATGTATTAAATTATTCAGTATTCAGTATTATTCAGTATTAAATTATTCAGTATTCAGTATTATTCAGTATTAAATTATTCAGTATCCAGTATTATTCAGTATTAAATTATTCAGTATCCAGTATTATTCAGTATTAAATTATTCAGTATCCAGTATTATTCAGTATTAAATTATTCAGTATTCAGTATTATTCAGTATTAAATTATTCAGTATTCAGCTAGTATTATTCAGTATTCAGTATTAAATTATTCAGTATTCAGTATTAAATTATTCAGTATTCAGTATTAAATTATTCAGTAATCAGTATTATTTAATGTTCAGTATTAAATTATTCAGTATTCAGTATTAAATCATTCAGTATTCAGTATTATTCAGTATTAAATTATTCAGTATTTACCTTTTATACTTGACTACAATATTATGCTGTGTCCTAAGAGTCATTCACACACTACAGATGGGATTTTTGCCCAGTCACAAGTAAAGAGGAGGAAATGTTCTCCAAAAACTGTATTATAGTTTCTCATCTTTGGTCTAAACAGCATAAAAAGGAGCATCATCTGACAGGCAGTGGCGACAGGACTCTTGGTGAAGATTGTAAAGTACATACATGGGAGGTGTAGAAAAACTAGATATATAAATGTGTGTGTGTGTGTGTGTGTGTGTGTGTGTGTGTGTGGGAGAGTGAAGGTATGTATGTGTGTGTGGGGGGAGGGATTGAGGGTATGAGTGTGTGTGTGTGTGAGTGAAGGTATGAGTGTGTGTGTGTGTGTATATGTGTGAATGTGTGTGCGTGTGTGTGACTGGGAGTGTGATGGGAATATTGCGTGCTTGGAGACCCCTACCTGCTCCACCTCTCTCTCTCCTCCTACTTTTTCCCACCTCACTCACTCGGCCTCTCTTCACTCCCTCTCATCCTTCATCTCTCTGTTCCTATTCTCCCCTCTCGCCTTCCTCCTAGTTTTTCACACTTCGAATTGTTACCTCACTCACTTTGCCTCTCTACACTCCCTCTCCTTCATCTCTTTGTTGCCATTTCTCCTTTTACCTTCTTCCACTGTATGCATATATAGACTTTTAAATCATTCCTTGTGTATTTTCCTGTCAGTCTCTCTCGATTTCTCTTCACTATCTATACACCAGTAAGGAAATGACATGTATGTATGAAGCAGGGGTAGGCTACATGTGTGTGTTGTTGTTGTTGTTGTAGTGGTGGTGGTGAAGGTGGTGATGATGGTGGTGATGGTGGCAAAGTTGAGGTGGGATAGTGGCGAAGATGGGGTGGGATATATGTGATGGTGATGGTCGTGAAGCTGGCGTGATGGTGGTGAAGGTGGTGATGATCATGATGAAGGTGGTGGTGGTTGTGGTGGTGATGAAGGTGGTGTAGGGCATTAATTCTATAGTGCTGGGTGATGGACAAGTGAAGCGCAGTACTGCATACTTCTTCTCACCTGTACCCTAGGCAGGCAGGCAGGGTGTGGCCACAGTTAACACTTATGGAGATAGTATTTTTTTGGTACATTGGAGTTCCTTGATTCCTCCAAAGTATGCCAGAAAACAGATCTATATGAACAAAAATAATGGTAGCCTGTTGGTTGGAATAGTATGGAGGAATCAGTTGTCCCAGATTTACCAACACTATAATACTAGTCTTAATCAAATCCCAAACAAATGTGGTCCTTCATTAAAGAGTGTCTCAGGGGTTTATCACACTGGCACGAATTTCCTCCGTTCTCCATCCACCATCCTCCGATCTAAAGTTACATTTGCCTCGCATAGTTTCGTCGTTGTCTTCTACACCTTTTGAAACAGGTTGGAGGGCGTAGGAAGCCTTAGATTGGCCACAGGACGGAGGAAAAAGAGGCCCGTGTGATACCTGCTTTAGTGACCCCTTGGAAAACGTAACAAACATGCATCAGATACAGTACAGGATGCAACAAACTATGACATACACTCACACTTTGATGATAATAATAATACACTCCCAGAAGTAACAAGGAAAAACAATGGTCCTTTGATAAGTCTCCATGAACACTTACGATAACGGGGTACTTCTGGGTACTGTGGGTGCTGTCGTTCATTTCTCAGTATTGTGGTCGTTTCTTGAGATTCGATAATAAATAAGTCTTGTTGTTAGTCGATTTGTGTGGTTTCTTATCAAGCGTCGGTTTTGATCTTACAACACACACACACAGATTAGTTACTGAAGAGGATGCACTGATTGACCGAGGACATGTATAAGCGTTGCCATGTTTGTTTACATATAGAACACTTTAATTAAGGGACCCCGTGATGTAGTCAGAAAATTGGAGGTGAATGAGTCCTTCAAAAACTGTCACGAAACACCTTCTATATTGAAGGGGCTTGTTTCGTGGCATAGTCAGGAGGAATCAGAAGCCACCAAGTCTCATACACAATCCCAGGGTCCTTAAGCTGGTTGACCGTGAGGGGTGGTAAGGCGAGGCTCCTTTACTAGACTGAGCCTGCGACACACAAATTACATTGATGACAACTGGCCAATTATAGAGCGAACACTACGACTGAAACCATCGAATATTATCTAGCAGGGTGTGAAGCTTTCTAATATTCTCTAACAGCCAGTCAAGTTTCACCTCCGACTGTGTTTACTGTTTTTAGGATGCAAGAAATTATAATAAGAGTACAGTACATATCCTATACACACAATAAAGTACTATATTATTGATCCCACATGACTAGTAATATTATGATCAAAGTGTGCAGAAGTAAAAATTAAAAGCCTATGAAATTAGATGAGTCGAGTTTACTCATCAAGCGGGGCTCACGGTCGGTGCTACACTCGTCTTCAAAATGTTACGGTGATCTCATGACTTCTTACATCTTACAGCATGTAGTTTAAAGGGGAAGTTTTGTGTTGGTAAATCTGGAGCAACTGATTCCTCCAAACTATTCCAAGCAACAGGACACCATTATTTTTGTTCGTCTGGTCCTGTTTCCTGGCATAGTTTGGAGGAATCATGGCACTCCAATGAACCAAAATAGAATAACCACCTTAATCTGTGTGCAAGCATGGTCCGCCTCCTCACGGTAAAGGTTTCATGTTCTCGGAATCCTGACAATCATTCTCTATCGTCAAAGGGTGTATGTAAGTTTATCACCCTATACGTTATGTCAAGAATCGATTTCCTGATTCACACAATTCTTGGCTTTATTCCCATCACTCACTTAGAGAATTATGGCATTAACTCTGGCCTGCAGCTTAATGTAGTTTGGAGAAATCAGTAGCTCCATATTTATCAATTCTTGGCTTTATTCCATCACCCACTCAGAGAATCATGGCACTGACACTCGCCTGCTTCTTGAAATAGTTTGAAGGAATAGGTTGCTCCGGTTTTATTAGCACTGTACTACCCCCTTAATTAAGAGAAGGCATGTCGACCTTTGGCCCCATGCAGACACCTCCGCTATATACAGTCCAAGTGACGGGTATAATAAACTTATCTCCAGTGTTGGTTGGTTGTCACTCGTCCACCTACTGTACTGTACATGTATGATTCTGGGAAATATGTTACCGTGATAAATTTCAAGTATCTCTTCCTTAACTGATGGTATGTTGTACTTTGTATCTTTGCATGTCAGGCCTCATTATCATTTACACACATAATTAACCACCCTTGGGAGATGTAACTATTAATGGTTATTTTTCTCTTTATGCATTTCTTCCTCTTTGTATTAATTTATCTTTATAAAAATAAACTGCAGTATTTAAATGAAGTACATATTATGTTATCCTTTCTCAGATTCTCCTCCCATAACATGCAGGCAGCCAAGGTGTGTTTTTTTTTTAGTTCTTTATTTACCTTTAGTACAAGCCCCAACACTCTGGGGAACGTTGCCGCTAAAGGCCATGAATTAAGTTATTTGATACATGGTGGGATATTAATATGAGTAAATATGTGTAAAGAATTGCAGTATATACAGCTGTTCTTGACTCAGTCCCTCCCTTCATTGAACACTACAACAACAACAACTTATCTATTCCTCTTGAGTTTTTATGTTCTCAATCAGATTAGATACACCGACAATATTCTTGGTTTCCTCTGTGGAAATTCATTGCCTTTGTGGATGGATTATTGTTTCAGTTGTTGTTGTGATCCAATAATTAATATAAAACACAGTAAGAAAGTTTTAAAATGCTAACTTTAAGATTACTCGAGCAGTGTAAATGGAGATTAAGGGGAGATTTTTTTTTTTTTTTTTTTTTGTATATTGGAGGGCTATTGAATTCTCCAAATTATGTCACGAAACACCTCTCATCTTAATAACATTGAGGTACTATATATCCTGGCATAATTTGCAGGAATCAGTAGCCCTCCAATTTACCATCCAACTCAAAAGATGCTCCCCCATTATAACATATACACATTGTTTTCTACAGGGACACAACTTATACACAACAACGTGAATGAGTCTGATGTGGCCAGAGAGACAGTAAATGTCCAATTGGAGGGATCAGAAGTCAACTCAACATGGGAGGAGGAGGAACAACCACCAGAGGACTTGGAAGTGGAACCACCCTGGGGGGAAGTGGAACCATTATGGGAGGAAGTGGAACCATCCTGGGAGGAGTTGGAGGAGGAACCACCACCAGAGGACTTGGAAGTGGAACAACCCTGGGGGGAAGTGGAGGAGGAACCACAACCAGAGGACTTGGAAGTGGAACAACCCTGGGAGGAAGTGGAGGAGGAACCACCACCAGAAAACTTGGAAGTGGAACAACCCTGGGGGGAAGTAGAACCACTCTGGGAGGAGGTGGAGGAGGAACCATCACCAGAGGACTTGGAAGTGGAACAACCCTGGGAGGAAGTGGAACAACCCTGCGGGGAAGTGGAGGAAGAACCACAACCAGAGGACTTGGAAGTGAAACCATCACCAGAGGATTTGGAAGTGGAACCATCACCAGAGGATTTGGAAGTGGAACCACCCTGGGGGGAAGTGGAGGAGGAACCACCACCAGAGAACTTGGAAACGGAACAACCCTGGGGGGTAGTGGAACCACTCTGGGAGGAAGTGGAACCATCCTGGGAGGAGGTGGAGGAGGAACCACCACCAGAGGACTTGGAAGTAGAACCATCACCAGAGGACTTGGAAGTGGAACCACCCTGGGAGGAAGTGGAGGAGGAACCATCACCAGAGGACTTGGAGGAGGAACCATCACCAGAGGACTTGGAGGAGGAACCATCCTGGAAGGAAGTGGAGGTTGAGCCCCCCTTAGAGGAGCTCAACATGAAAACAAAGGAACTAAAGGTTGAGTTGTCAAGAAAGATATCGAGGCAAGTAACAATCTCTACAACCAGACGTTGGCCCAACGCTACTGTCCCTTATGTCATACAGGGTTCCAGTTTAGTAGGTGAGTTTTCCCGATACATCCTGCATGTGTGTAGCCCTCCTTTCCTGTCCCACTCTTCATGGTACATTGACACCTTCCCCCTTCATGGTAGCCCTCCACTGATACGTACTCCCTTCATGGTAGCCCTCCACTGATACGTTCCCCCTTCATGGTAGCCCTCCACTGATACGTTCCCCCTTCATGGTAGCCCTCCACTGATACGTTCCCCCTTCATGGTAGCCCTCCACTGATACGTTCCCCCTTCATGGTAGCCCTCCACTGATACGTTCCCCCTTCATGGTACACTAGTACATATACACCTTTCAAAGTAACGATAAACTAACCCTCTTTTAACGCCCGCCTTTCATATTTCCATGTAATAATTTACACAGTCGGTCAAATGAAGGCGTATGCAGATTCAAGTTTGATGCCATTTCTAGATGTATTGAATTGATCCCTAAATACGAGACTGCATAGTTACTATACTATTTAATCTGATGAGCTGGAATAATGGCGTAGTGAAGGAGGAGGCTCACTCTCTCCCTAACCCATCAACCCTTCCAAACAAAGCAACAAGAAAACAAGGCACATTCCTGGAAGGCTGTAACCCTCTCCGCAAAAAAAATGAACAAGACCAACAGATCTTAAAGTTCAAACAAAATACTCCACTTCCAACCATCATGTACAGTACTTTGAGTAGTAACCTTTAACATTGTAAGTTTTCCTGTAAGTTTCATTCATTACGACGATCTCACAATATTATAAGTTGACTGTTGTCGTGTATAGTTGCGGACACATGAAACAGAGTACCATACATATAGACACACTTCCCATAGACACACTTCAAACGGGCCCCATATTAAGGATAGAACTGCAGGACGAGCCTCTACACACATTAAGGGGATAGTATAGTGTTGGTAAATCTGGAGCAACTAAAAATTCCTTTAAACTATTCCAAGCAACAGAACACCAGTATATTTGTCCATCTGGTCCTGTTTCCTGGCATATTTTAAAGAGGAATGAAGGCACTCCAATGTACCAAAAGGACACTACCCCCTAAACGTCTCATTCTACCTTTTACTGCTCAATGTGGTGTCCCCCCCCCTCCGTTTCAAATGTGTGTGTGTGTGTGTGTGTGTGTGTGTGTGTGTGTGTGTGTGCTTCATATGTCCACAACTGTGCATGGTGTTGTGGAGCACTGATGACGTCACGCTCCCACCCACAGAAACCAGGGTGATGGCAGTGTTCAGACAGATTGAGGAGGACACTTGTATCAACTTTACGGTAAGGTGTCTCATGTATTCACTTACCTCACTTCACTTACCTCACCTCACCCGGCTGTCACACTTCACTTACCTCACCTCACCCGGCTGTTACACTTCACTCTCCTCACCTCACCCGGCTGTTACACTTCACTATCTTCACCTCACCTGGCTGTTACACTTCACTCGGCTGTTACACTTCACTTCACTCTTCTCACCCCCACCCCCCGCTACACTTCACTCTCCTCACCATAAATACACATCACTGTCCTCACCTCATACACGCTTCATCCAAAACTTCCCTCACCTCACCCTACACTTCCTTGAAACTGTGCTACTACAAATTCTATTACATACTGTGATATACTAACAACGATTTAAGGGAGATAATACACTTTTGATACATTAGAGTGCCTTGATTCCTCCAATGTATACGAGGCCTGTTGCTTGGAAGAGTTTTTGGGAATAAGTGGCTCCAGTTTTACCAGCAGAGTCCGTCCCCCTAAAATATTGAATTCCTGTTCAGTCATCAACAATATCGGTGCTCCCTTTGTTTTTTTTTTTTGTTTTTTTTTACATATAGTGAGTGGAGGAAAGGAAAAAACAAATAAATAAATGGTTCCATTTGCCTATTGGCATCCTCCACTCATAAAATATTTAAAGCAACTGGATTTAAATTGCTGGGGGTTATAACTTGCTGGAAAACATTCCCTTGGAAGAGAATTCCACAGGGAAGTAGTACGGGGAGTAAATGAATTTTTGTAAGCAGTTGTCCTGCAACGTGGAGGAGTCAGTGTAAACTCATGCGCATTCTCAGCTGCCCTAGTCCTCCGTGGGAAGACGTGAAGGGGTGGTATAATCAGGGCAAGTTCATCCGAACATTTCTTATAAAAGTATCTATAAAATAGTGCGAGGGAAGCAACATTTCTACGTACTGATAAGGGAGGGAATTCATTAGTGATCATAGGATTATTGATCAGTCTGATAGCTCTGTTTTGAATTTTATCTAATTGTCTTAACACCACCGATCCACAACCAGCCCACAGAGGTGAACAATATTCCATCTGGGAACGCACATGACTCTTATATATTACTGCTATCTGCTCGTCAGTCAAATAATTACAAGCTCTGTATAAAAGTCCCATCTTCCTAGATGCAGTTTTGGCAATGGATTTTACATAGGGAGTCCAACTGAGGTTTTCATTTAAAGTTACACCAAGGAGATCAATGCTGTGGGACTTGGGGATATTTGTATTATTGAAAATAATGTGAGAATCTTGATTATCTGATCTATTTGAGAACGGGATGTATTTAGTTTTATTTGCATTGAAAGAAACTAGGTTGTTTTGTCCCCAATCAAAGATCTTCGTTAAGTCTTCATTTAATGAAATTGAAGTGGCAAGTTTGTATTCTAAAATATTGTGTTGAGTAAAACTATCATTAAATGAGAAGGAACTGCGAATAGTTGAATCATCAGCATAGGAGTGAATTGAATTCTGAGTAACTGACAAAAGATCATTAATATGAATGAGGAACAAAGTTGGAGCCAAGACCGCTCCTTGAGGAACACCAGCATTAATGGGATGAAAGTCGGAATACAGACCATCTACCATCACACGTAATTTTCTGTTGCTAAGATATGAATTAATTAGAGGAACAAAAGATTGAAGGCCATAATGTGGAAGCTTAGACAGTAATGATCTGTGCCATACTCTGTCAAAGGCTTTAGATATATCAAGGCAAATTGTGTGAGTCTCTCCATGTTTATCAGTTGATTGGAATATGTTATCTGTGAAATAACAGAGCAGATCCACAGTAGATCGTCTCTGTCTAAAGCCATATTGCTTATCATTTAGCAGATGATTTTTCTCAAGGTGTTTTACAAAGTGATTGTTAAGAACTATTTCAAATATTTTACCGAGAGTAGACGTGATGGCAATTGGTCTGTAATTTGATGGATTTGCGGTAGCTCCTTTTTTGGGAATTGGTTGTACATTGGCTTCTTTCCAGGCGGCTGGGAAGGACGAGGTATGGAGACATACACGAAATAATTTTGAGAGAATTGGAGCTAATTCTTTTGAGCAATTTTTTAATACAGTGGGAGGAATTTCATCTGGCCCTGAAGCTTTGTCGATAGATAGATTCTCCAAAATGGTCCGCACTTGTCTTGTATGAATTATTAAGGGTGGACTTTCTGGGGAGTTAAAATTCAAAATGGGAGTGTTTTGAGCAGTGTCATTGAAGTTTGAATTTGTGGCGAAGATATTGGCCAAAAGATTTGCTTTACCACATGGATCACATATGAGATTTCCATTGCTATTCTTTAAAGGGGGAATAGATGAACCATGGTTGAAGTTAGATTTGAATGAGTTTACTGTTGACCAAAAGATCTTATTATCATTAGGATTATTCAGTAATTTATTGACTTGTTTATGTATGAAGTTAGATTTGGCTAAATTAGTTACAGCTTTAGCATGGCATCTGACAATTTTGAAATAATTGTATGACTGAAGAGTTTTCGACTTTGTATAGGCATTATAGGCTATTGATTTTTGTTCTGTAGCTCTGGCACAGCTGTGATCAAACCATTTTGGAGAGTTAGATCTTTTTGAGTATTGTTGGTGAGGGATATATGTTTCCATTCCTATTTTTATAAAGTCAGTAATATGGTTCAGGAAGCTATCTGGGTCAGTAGAGTAAAATGATGACCAAGGAATGTTAATTAAAAAGTCACGGAACCCCACCCAATCTGCAGCATCATAGTGCCATTTGGTCACTCGGATGGGTTCAGAGTGGATGGGTAGGGAGGAGTGGGAACAGGAGACTGCAATGAGGCAATGGTCTGAGGATCCAAGAGGGGACTTCACTTCTACACTATATGTTTCGGGATTGGTAGTAAGAAACAGATCAAGTAGGTGCGGTCTATGTTCTGGATTATCAGGTATGCGAGTAGGGTGCTTGATTAGTTGGGTGAGATTGAATGAGTCTGCGAATAACTCGCATTCAAGCCCAGGTTCATCAGTTCTGGCCGAATGAGTGAGCCACTCAACATTGTGGACATTAAAATCACCCAGTAAGGATATATCAGATGCAGCATTAATGTTTAAATCAGAAAGAATGGAGGTCAGGGAATCAAAGAGGCTATTATCTGGGGAGGCATTTGGTGATCGGTAAATACAACAATAATATTTAACTGAGCCTGAAGAATTTAGCTTGTAAATTGAGTAATCAAAATCTGGTGATGTGAGATTGAAAATGTTCTCCAAGGATAATGTTGATCTAGCAAAACAGCAAACGCCTCCCTTTGATCTAAAATTAGACATTAAAATATAGCCTGGAAAGTTGTAGTTAGTCAGGTCAGAAGAGGGAGTGACCTGGCATTCAGTGAGGAAAAGAATATTAGGGGTTTCGGTTTGAAGAAGTAGGTGTATCGAGTTAATGTTGGAGTGAAGCCCCCGAATATTTGCAAACATAATTAATTCATTGTGCTGACGAGCAGTTGTTTTATGCATCATGGCTGGTGCTGACACAGTCGCGTGATGACGACCGGGAGGGCCCTGTGTCAAAGACCCAGCCCTGCCGGTGGTGGTCATCCGAGAAACCACCGCGCTTGCTCTAAGAGTTGCGTCAGCCATGGTATGAAGTTTTAAAATGTGTTTGCGCTTGTATTGTTTTTCATGTTGAGTTGTGAGAAGTTGGTATGTTAATGTCAAGGATAGGAGTGTAAGTGAATGTAGTTTGTATGGATGTGTGTGTAGTGTAAGGGATTACCTGGCTCCCCATAGATGTGTGAGGCAAATGGTGTGTAACCAGCAACTGAGGCCTGGGGGAAAAAATGGAATCAGGTACTTCCTTGAATCTCCCATTGCCTCAGCGGTAGTACCTCCCTGGGTGGGGCTACCTAACCCCTACTACCTATAACTGATGTTAACTGATGGGGTCACTATAGGTTTAATAACTGTGTTGTGGTTGCGTTCTCGCCTCCCGTTTCAGTGGTCGGAGTTTGGGACTTGTCACTGAACGCACACTTTGAGAGAGAGAGAGAGAGAGAGAGAGAGAGAGAGAGAGAGAGAGAGAGAGAGAGAGAGAGAGAGAGAGAGAGAGAGAGAGAGAGAGAGAGAGTTAAAATTAATACTGTGTTGTCGTATACAGGCTCGAAGTAACCATACGAGCTACCTCCTGATCAGACAAGGCTGGAGAGGGTGTTGGGCCTCATCCCTTGGCTACCCAGGACCCAATCGTAAGGTAGGTAATGCCTCCATTTGCAATAGTGCCTAGGTTGCAAGTCTCGTGCTTTTTCTACCACCGTTTGCGTACATTCCCGAAGCCTACAAGAACTTTTAGGGAGAACGAAAGCAATCAGTATGGTTTTCGTACATAACTTACTTTTATCGATACTAAACAAGCTAAAAAAAATAAAAAAATTTAAATACGCAATCCATGACAAAACAATCGCTACATTGGCAACCCTGAAACTTCACTCATGTAAATAAAAATTAGTATTGTAATGAGATAATAGTTACTCAGCGCGATGGAAATTATTCTCGAATCACATTTAGGTGAGTCAAAACTTATGTCCGCACATCTGTACTGTACTTTATGCCAAATATTATACTTCTGGTGCCTCTTACCATTCGTTCATTGTAGGTGACAGTGCAGCTGGGACGAGGGTGTGTGTGGCCGAGCATCATCCAGCATGAGATCCTTCACGCCCTCGGCTACCCACACGAACACTCCAGACCTGACCGTGACAACCATATTACTGTCAAATGGGAAAACATCCAGCCAGGTAAAGTGCTAATATATCACAATACTATAATGAAATGTTATACTTAGACTAACTAAAGGGGATGCTGGAGTAGGGGACAGGCTTGGGGGGTGCGGGAATAGGGGGACAGGCTTGGGGAGGGGCGGGGTAGAAAGCCTGTCCCCTATTCCCGCACCCCCCTAACCCCCCCAGGCCTGTCACCCTACTCCCACACCCCCCTAAACCCCCCCAAACCTGTCCCCTACTCCCGCACCCCCTTAATTAATTAGTTTTCCGACCCATTCCCACGAGAACCAGTGAAGCGGACACGAAAGTTATGTAATTTTGCTATTCAATACTTTTTAATATACAGTAATTGTATACATTGGCTATTGTTAGTACAACGCATGGTTCCTGAAATACATCATCAATATCTCATTTCTACGACTAGCGATGGAAAAATTAGATCCAAAATATGCAGAAACTAACCAGTGAAATGAGTCTCTCTCAGCGCTTGTCAACATATCTATCTGTTCTGCCGTCACTCCGGATATTGCAATTCATATTACACTAAAGTTTCATAGCCATCATGGGTTCAATGGTAGCCTACTTTGTATGTGTCGGGAGACTAGTAATTGGTATGAAATGGTGATGTATATATATATATATATGTATTTTTTATATCTTTTACCAGGACGAGGAGCACAGTTTGTTAAGAACATGCGCTACCCAACCGTAGAGGAGGTACCCTACGACTACAGTTCCGTTATGCATTATGGCAAGCGAGCATTTTCCAGGGTCAGTGACGTTAGTTGCTTAGTTGCACATAATGTCGACAAAACGTGAATATTTTGAGGCCTATAACATCTACAAACAATGCATTATAGATCTGTTTCTACAATCCCCCGCCTTAGTGGATGAAGTTGATCGGGATCGATTAGTGCTTACATCTAAATATCTAAGATATTCGTGTTTGGGGATTTAATACATTAATTTTTGTGTATTAACAGAACCGCCAGCCAACTTTGGAGCCGAATGTGGAATTGGACGGCCGCCTTGGTGGTAGAAGGATGTCCGAGTTGGATAAACTCAAAGTGAACATCTTTTACGAGTGTCCCACTGATTCTGGTGTGGCAGTTTAAGATAAAGAATTTCATATTGGGAGACTGTGAGTGGGGCCGACTGTTGGGAGTGGGTGGGGAATGTGGGTGTTATTATAGTAAGTGAAGATGTGGCCAGTCATGAAGATAACAGAAAGAAAATTGCAAATGTTTTTGTGCATAGAGAAGGTAGTGAAAATGTATTGTTGAAAATGAAAATATGTCGAGCCCAGGATATTGTGAATTAAGACAGGCAGCTTCATCGCTAAGGAAATACATATTTAGATCTACGTTAACTACAAATATGAATTGTTGAAGGATGTAAAATCTCAATGTGCCACTGAGGAATTTGTACTCAGAGAGCAGGCACTGTTTACACTTGTAAGTAATTTATAAATATTGTAATCATGAGAAATAAAAGTGTTAAGTCAATATGCACATCAGCTGGTATATTAATTGTTACCCTCTGATAAGATTAATAAATGTAGCCAACTTGTCATAGAATGATTATAGTAGGCTACATGAAAATGAATGATTTTTTTGTTTTGTTTTCACCCACCCAAGACACCTGACTATAGGCTGACTCCTCAAAGCCCAAAGATATATTGTAGTGGAAATACCATTGATCAAAAGGACGTAGGGACACGTTACATAATTTTGATATATCTTCTTATAATCTCCACATAATTATCATGTTGCATAATTTGATGAACCAGCCACTTATGTACTTTACCTTTATTCCTCTTCTTAAGCAATTCGGCTGTAATCTTCACTATCCTGACACCTCCCCATATGTATGACATATGTCTCCTTTAACTTCACATGGGACAAGTAAATAGTCATTAGTAATTTGGTTACGTTATAAGTCATATTCGCCCCTCACCCTCACTGAATTAAATGTTGTTGTCCCGAATTAAATGTTGTTTGTTGTCCTGAATTAAATGTTGTTGTCCTTCTGAATTAAATGTTGTTGTCTTTCTGAATTAAATGTTGTTTGTTGTCCTGAATTAAATATTGTTGGAGCCGAATTCTCACCTTGGCCGACTTCATTCCAATTTAATAAACAACTTAGTGAACTTGTCCCGATCAGTGGCGGAGATATCTATGTTATTATGTAATACCTACACGTGTGGTCAAATGGGATGATGATGATTAGCCTTGTAATTTGCTATGAATACAATTATCGCTATTGGACATTTCTTTGGCGTCATTAATTATGGCATACACAGATTCAACATGAAGAAAACGTTGACAATAATTCGAAGCCGCTGCCACACTATGACATTCGAACATTGGCAGCTTCACTCAAATCAGCTGGTGGGGGTAAAGGTCGTAATCAGACTGACTTGCATTTCATATTTAGCAGATTAACTCCCCTGTGGTCACGCCTCAAGATTTTAATAGTATCTCACCGTAGAATCTGGTAGGGTATTCATATTTATAATCCGGTATCACGACCATTAAGACTATAATTCCAAGACACCGGTTCTAGTCGACAAGGGTGACATTTATCGCTACTTATTCGTCAGTTACTTGTTACAGAGCATAGTGGTAGGTTGTATTATAGTGCTGTTTATTTTATCCTGGCGAAAATGCACCTGTTTCCTTCAGAGTGATATATATAACCTCGGATAACTCGACCCGATTTGTTGTGTCCATTCCAATGTGTGTACCGTATATGTTTCAGGGAAAGTATACAGTCGTGTGTAAATTTTAGGGTATAATTTAATTGGATTGCATTACATTTACGACAAAAACCGAGACATAAAGCGAAGGACCGGTATATTTTTGTCAGGTTAATTGACATGATATTTAAGTGCTGCTATAATCCTGATGAACAATTCAGGGAGTTTGTGCAGTTCATGATATTTCATTACTTTTGGTAGAAAAAGAACGGGATAAAGTAACTGTGGTAGAATTGAAATATATGGCTATTCTGACAATATTGGGGGAGACCTGGTACAGTATTCCAGACTTTTTGGTTGGGGTAAAATTTATCCTGTAACAAGAGAGTTTTAAATATATGTATTTTTTTTTTATAGTGTTGTGTAATGTGTTGTGAAGGCTGGTATTAATTGTCTAATGTATTTGCTAGTAATACATGATTGTTATCTTTATGAAAATGAGATAAAATCAGAGTTGGTCTATAGGTGTTCTCAGTTCCAGTGTGTCGTGCAATTAATCTTGTGTATATTATTTCAGATTGCGTTCATATCAAGATAGGATGAGTATTTTGACAGCACTATTCCACTTGGGTCTGGCAGTCCACTATGGGTATGGCATCAAAGTCTATCTATATGACCTTGATCCACCAGAGGATATTAAGAAGCTAAAAACAATTGGCTTAGGGCAGTTCAAGTACCTCACATTCTGGGACATGGTAAGTTTGCAGAGGGAGGCTTTCAGATTAGATTAGGCTATGTACTGGCAGCTCTATTCAACGTGTACATGTATGAAGTGATTAAAGAGGTTAAGGCAAGAGGACTGGAATGAAAAGGTGGTCTGTTTCATACCTGATGTATGCAGATGATGCTGTGCTATTGATTTTCAATGAAAGGGATCTATGAAGACTTGTGGAGAGTATGGGAAAAGTGTGTGAAAGATGCTGTTTAAAGTTATATGTGGGCTAAAGTAAGGTGATAATTGTAGAGAAGGAAGGGGAGACAGTGTGTAATGTGCAAGGGGATGGTGAAAATCTTAAGGTGATTGGAGAAATTAAGTACCTGGGAGAAATACTAGATAAGAGAGAAATGTGTGTGAAAAGGATGTAGAGAAGAACAGTGATCCAAGGGAGGAAAATAGTGGGTGCAATGAAAGCATTTGTTTGAACTAGATGATTAAGTACAAAGGCTTGAAGAGGATTGTATGAAGAAGTGTAATACCCACACTATTATAATGATTGTGAAAGTTTTGTGTGACATTAGTATGAGAAATCAAGAGTGAGAGTAGTAGAAATGGATATGTTGAGAAGTGTGTGTAGCATCTGAAAAATTGACTAATGGAATTTGTGAGAGGTGTGATTTGAAGTAAATCATGTGATCAAAGAGTGGTGAACAGTGGAAAGTGTTTTCACTTTGCAGCACATACTGTACCCCTCCTGTTCCTTAAAGATTTTCCACTCAGCTTGTCTAACCTTACATAATACAGTATTATAGTGTATTTGCAAGTTTGTATGTTCTGCTATACTGTAACAGAAATGTTGGGCAATATAGGATCATTATTATCAGTAATCAAGTTATACCAATAATTTTGTTCACCATGGATCCATTACAGTTGTTGTAGGATAGTCAAGTAAACTATGCCATCTCTGAAAAATTAATTAGTCTTATATTGTCAACTCCACAGCTGCTTCAGTTTTCATACTTCACATTAGCCTTTGTGAATGATGTTGTGGGATCTAATACTTTAGTGATCAAGAAACAATCAACTGTGCAGAAAATCCGGGACTTCTTCTTCTCTACAGTGGCACTTGCCATTGGCACTGTGAGTACAGTATTAGCATTTGTTTATCATTTACAATAGGTAGTCTATATTATATTCATGGCTCATAGCATACCGTAGTTGGCATCATAAATTTTGCTACAAACATTATGTATAATATGAGTTGTTGTATAATATGAGCTCTGTTGTAGCACTCTACAATGAAGTATTAATGATGCTATAGTTCAATTGTATTAAGTTTATAAGCATTGAATATTGTTAATGATATTTTAATATGACACTACCTTTAAATATATGTGCATACTATTGTCATTATATATTGTCACAATATATTATCCTGAGTACAGTGCTGTACTCCCTTAAGGACCCTGTGATCATGTATGAGACCTGGTGGAATATATAGGCCTAAGTGGTGTTTCTTGGCAATGTTTGGAGGACTCTCTAGCCTCCAATCTTTTTACTACATCACGTGGGTCCTTAAGTTCCAGTTGCTAACACAAAAGTTGAAACAAGTTTTGTCTTCTTTACCAACAGTTTGTGACAATATCTTTTTGGGGGCTATACAATGTTGATCGCCGCTTGATATTTCCCGAATCTTTTGACTCCTGGTTTCCTTACTGGCTAAACCACAACGTCCATACCACACCTGGTTTGGGAGTGCTGGCTGAGCTCTATCTGGTCCCTCACTCCTTCCCTCGACGTAAAACGGGCCTCTCTGTGGTGGCAATTTTCTGCCTCTTATATCTTTCTTGGTGAGTTGGTCATACTGTATACAGTAATACTTATTGAGACAGGCAATGTAATTGCTTATATGAATAAAACATAGAACTGTATGAAGAGCTATGAACAGTCAATGGTGTCTGGCCTTTTTTTTTTTTTTTTTTTTGCAGGTATAAATTGAAATTCATACAGTAACATCTCATTGATGCATAATATTAACTATCATTATTTGCATTATTTAGCTATTTATGCATGTATATAATAAAAATTAAAAAGTACAGAATATGTATAAAGTACACTATATAAATATACAGTTATCATAGAAGTAATGCTGTACAGTAGTAGCTTTTGATATGAAATAATTTACCAACTACTGAAGAGTAATTGTTCTTTTATGGTTATTATTGACTAGGCTAACATGATATGATTATTGTATGCATTGCAGGGTTTGTTTAATAGCCTACCAGTCAGGACATTGGGTGTACCCAGTGCTGGCTCACCTCTCGGTACCAGGTCGTGTGCTCTTCATATCTTCCATGTCAACACTGATCAGCCTTATGTACCTGGTTGGGGAAGCACTCAACTCTAGGATGTGGGGTAAGTTGTTGAGTAATAAAACATCCATCTCATACCAATATGCCTCCCTAGTGTTAAAAGTTTTTGACACAGAATGGTTGTTCATAGTTTTGATGAGCCACATAAATGACCAACCTCTTCCCTCTTTCATCTGAGGGAGGACATCAAAATAAAGAGTAGGAGGGCTGCTTTTCATGCATTTTTCACTTTTCTGGAGGAGTTCAAAATTAGAATATCTGAGTTAAATTTGGAAAGGCCTGCTTTATCCTACCAAATATTCCTTCTGTAATGTATGCTGCAGCTGAAAGAGTTGAATTTATTTGTTTTCAGGGGGACGAAGGCAGAAGACACAGTGATTCCTTACATCAGTTCATAGTTAATTGCAGCTACACCTGCTGAAAACGGAAGGACATCGTAATAACAAATACAGGAAGCATAGAGATACTGGCAATAATATGGGGGTGTATAATTATATGTAGCAGTATTGAATTATAGATGCTTTGCTGTACAATTGTCAACATTCCTCCTTTTTTCTGAACCACACCTTGACCTGGTAGCCTTGTAGATATAGAGCGGGTCATTACAGCGATCCCTTTCCATCCATAGAGGTTTTAGGCATACAGTATCTACTGCAGATGACAAGGTTACACATGGGTAAGACTTGGTGCTGTGAAAAGTAAATTATATGCTGCACTAGTCTTGCCCATCAGTGCATTAGATGAAAGTACAAAATCATTCTGTGTCGGCTTGTGTTTGTTGGCCACCACACCATACTTAAATATACCGTAATTAAGGTTAGGGTAAAGGTGCCAATTTGAAAGCAAGAATTAGACAGTTTTTACATTTTTCGAGTCATTGCCCTGAATAACAATATGGAAAATTTTACCACATTTGATTTAAGCTTAATGTACAGAATAATCCGGATGTTTAGTGTGGTAAGAAAAAATATGACTATAATTCCTATAATCATTTAACAGTGACAGTTTCAAAGTTAGGGTTTACAGTACAGTACAAGTCTCTATAAATATTTCCTTTGGATGTACTGTATCATGATCTATTTGCATGCATTATCTCCTAAATCTAAGTTGCTTTTGTGATGGCTTGTTTTTCAAGTATGTTTTAGGCGAGTATTTATTTTGTAGGTAGCTCGTTTTGTGAAATTATCAAAAATTACAGGAGACCGGGATTAGCACTTTTACCCTAACAAAATATTCACCTCCCTCATTATATACTGAACAGGATGGTATTTCACTTGTACACCTGTTGTTATGACCTATGTCACAGCCTAATATACTAAAGTCTTATTGCATCTCAGTCCAAAACTGCATACTGTCATTTTACTTCATGCCATTGAAGCTTGTGCCTTTAACCCTCTATTTACCATAGTCCATTGCATGCAGTACTGTATATTACAAGATCATAACTCCATGTATAACAAGGGATTGCTGTGCTGTATTTTGTTATAAAAAATATTCTTGAACTTCTGTAAGTAGTGTTAAGAGTGTGTTTATATAGTACATGAAAATTATAGGCAACTTTTATTTATAATTTAAAAAGGGAATAAAGAATGCTACACAGTACTAGACTAGAAAGACCTTGTGCTACAAGGGAGAAGGAGATGGAAAAGAAGGACAACAGGCAAAACCCTTAACCCTTAAAGGATAAGTGTCTACATGTGGACAGCCTTCTACAAACAGTAAGACGGGTGTCTTCATATAACATCATGCTGTTTTTCAAATTGTGCTGATATTATGGTATTTTTCAACATTCTATGGAGGAGTAAGTGGACAATAACAAACCCTCCCCAATACCTCGTCCCCAATATCATTCCCACAACTCAGTCTTTTTCCAGAATGTTATAAAAAATAAGAAAGTGTCACAGCATGCTGATGCCTGTTTTATGGGGTTAAACTATTGTCTACACTTTTGTAGGCAGTACACCCCTATGGGGTAGGCAACTTTAGGAATGAGAAAATTTCACCAAGAGTGCAACACTAGTACTATACAAATAAATAACAAACTGTACAATATGATTTCATTCTCTTTATCGTAAAGAATAACCGAACCTTTGAACAGTACGAGATAAAAACCTGAATAGATAACTTTGTATATGTGCAATGGTCGACGTGTATGTGTGTGTGTGAAGGAGAGCACTGCCCGCTGAGCTTATTTTTCTCGCTTCTTTAACTGCGTTGCCAGATGGAGCACTTCCAGGCAGGCTCCACACTGTCATGCCCACCACACACCTACCAAATGTATGTATTGGACTGGGTTTTGGTAACAATGTTTGCACTCAGGTACTGCTTGATTGTATGGATAGGCCTTAAGAACAAAGCTAATAGTACTACAAAGAGAACTAGCATCATGCCCTGAAGGATTATGTGACAAAGACCATCACAAGGGAGGCAGAAAAAGTTAAGTAGGAGAAAGGGAGAGGATCAAAGCACAATGTAAAAGCTGTATATTGGGCAAAAGGCAAATGATAGAAGTTTATGCAAACTCCTGCTTAACCCATTCCCTCACTGATTAAAAATCTTATTATCTTTTATGATTTTTTCCTCATACAGCTGTTCTTTGTAGTTTAATCTATCTCCTCTCTACTGCTTTTTAACTTTCCACTGTTTACATGCTACCTTGGTAGTTAAGAGAGCTTAGATGACTGAGTTAGCTCTCCTTTCTGGCAATTAATTAATTCTAAACATATACCAAACATTAAATACCTAGTACAGTAGTTTAAAAATTTACCCAATGGCTAAATGGAAGGCTTGGACCTAGTCCAACAGCATGGAGATCATATAACATAGTTTAGATCCATTACTTACAGCCAAATAGTCACTTTTGTCTAACACAACTATTTTAGTCTGTCATGGTATGAGACAAGCTTTATTATTTTGCAGTATGGAATTCACAACATCAGTGAAAATTTCAAACCAGAAATTAGGTAGAGAAAATAATATATTTCTGCAGAATATAAAATATATTTTTTATTTGGAGCTATAACAATAAAGGACAAAGTGTAGTGCTGGCTATGATATATGGATCTGTGTGCAGTGTTAACTTTATACAGATAAAACTTATATATTGAACAAATTTATCTAGGTTTTGCAAAATTTGTTTTCACAAATGTTTTACTCCACACACTGTTAAAGATAATTGTTAATTAAACAATATTTAATATTGTGAGGTGTGATATGGCATGATCTTCGTACAAGGGAGCCATAGGTTATGTGAGCCTGTGATCAAAGGAATAATAGTTTAATAGAAATAATAATAATAATAATAATAATAGAGAAACACATCAGCACCAGGCCAGTAAGGCCCTATAACAATAATAGAAGAGAATGGACAAATAAAGGAAATAGGCACACATGACTAAAAACAAAGTGATCAAGTAAGAAAATTGGATACTATGAATTCCTCAGTTGCCTATACAATACTGTACTCAGCTGAAAACATCGGATGCTTCTCAATTTTTTACTGGAATGACATGGAGCCCAGAACAACATAAAAGAAATATTGTAAAAGTTTGTTTCTGCCATTATTACAATATGGGCTTCAAATCCCTGGTACTAGAATAACATATCTGAATATATGTATCGATATAAATACTATGATTACTTAATAAAAAGAATATACAGTACATATAGTACAGTAAATTAGAAGTTAATTAATTAAAAAGTGTGGTATCCCATTGCCAATTTAAAATAGACTGTAGCCAAACTTTTAAGATAAAGAACATTAAATTATATTTTACTACATTCCATCATGGGAAATGTGATGATGTTTAATAAAATGTGATATATAAAGGAACATATTAAAAATGTGAGTGTTATATTTTTCCATGATATTTACATAATCATATTCACAAAAGAAATGCATGTACATGTATCATGTGATGTTTAAATAACACGGAATATACTTAACACATAAACAGTGCACATCAACACTATCTTGTCCAAAACATGTACAGTATCATAATACTAATTCCTTGTATAAGCTCATATATTGGAATTCTTTCATGACATCTTATGTATACAGTTTAGTGTTCTCTTTATGCAAGCTACAATGGTACAACAAACAAAATACAGTACAGTACATCCTAGTCTACCTCTATGCCAACAGACAGCACACACAATCCAACGCACAAAATTCAGTAATGGCTAATGGCACAAAGCAACCAACACTCACACTTGTGCTATGCCACTGTTTACATGCTCAAGTACAGTAATGTGATTATGAGGTCTATAGGAGTAAATACCCTGCTTGTTTGATCACGGCATCTCTAGTAACAAAAGATTATGGCTTATAAATTAACGGTCCTAGGAGAGAGAATGTAGCCTTGGTTATGATGAAAAAATATATGATATGTATATAACAATGAGAATGAAGAGAATTAAATATTTACAAAGGATATACATTGGAAGATTCTATGTAGTAAGTTCACTGTACATACATAATGTGAGAAATCAGCATAAAACATACTCAATACTACACTTGGTATTATGTACAAAGTATTTTTACCCTACAGTACACTGGTGTAAACATCTTTCCTTATCCTGTACAGAAATATTGGCTTGAAATAAGAACTAGGAAGGTTTAATTTCCATTACAACTGTTTTCATTGTTATTACACAAGGTTCTCTTGGCTTCTTCAATATCAGCAGTACAAAATTTCTTGAGACTCTAGGGTCTCTTTGGTTACTATTGTAGTTAAACTGGTATATCAAGTTTCTAATCATACTATTAGTTTTGCATATGGTACCTATTTAAATCCAATGCACCACATTTGCTACTTTATTATAGGGTTTGAAATATCTAAGTAATGATGAAATGCAGATTGGTGCTCGAGTTGTAGCTTCCTTTTTTTTTTCTAGTGAATAAAATGAGGGCTTCAGGCATGGTGCTCATTTGATGTCCTCACCTGTGAAGTCATCAGTGAGTTCGAGAGAACATTATCATGTCCGTTTTCATTTGAGAATCATATACACATTGCACTAAGAGGAATATAAGTGGTATAAGGGGGTAAAGGTGGAGAGCTGTACAGTGTTCCAGAGACAATTACAATAATTCAAAAACTAGTAGCAGGCCAAATAAGGCATTTGGTACCAAGACAGTAAAAGGAAACAGATACTGTATATAAAACGGGAAATGACACATGGCACAGAATAGGAGCACAAAGAGAATGAGGATACACATATGTACAATGAGCATGATCAAGATCACTTGGAGCTAATGTGACACATGGGGAGGAGGATATAACAGCCACATGGGGAAAATAATACAATTAAACAAGATCAATAGGGGCTAAGGGTTACTAACGTGAATAAGCACATATGGAAACAAGCACATGGGACATACAACAAAAACACACAAATACATCAACACCAAAAAGCAAATAAGGATAGAGATAAGATACATACAAGAGAAGACAATGAAGAAAAGCCCACTCTGAAACATCAAAGCACCACTCAGCAGAGTGGACTACCTTCAGTATACTGTATATCAGTCTGGAACCCTTTACTGTACACTGCGAGAAGAGCGTTTGATAACTTGTGCATGTAAATGACCAAAAGTATTGGTTAACTTTTATTTTGTATTATAGAGGTGGACTATAAGGGGGGTGATTAACAACAACAATAATAATAATAATAGTAATAATGAGAAACTACAGTCGACCACCGTAAGTCTGGGGTTCACCATTCGCCAGTTTGCAAAATCAGAGATTATAATATTATATGGAAGCTGTTTGCAACAATTTTGGTTATTTGTGGAATTGGGGGGGAATAAAACCTATACAGTATTTATTTCAGAACTGTTACTGGGCCTTAATATGCATTTGCTGGTCTCGTAAAGAGTCCGTAGGTACTGGAAAGTGAAAATGGCAGTTTTAGGGGCATACTTCCCATTTACAGATTTTAGTGATTCATGGAGGAGGAGGAGGTGGGGAGGGGGTGGAAGTCTGACACATAACCCCTGAGAACAGTGGGGGTCGACTGTAGCACCAGGCACATAAGTCCCGGTGACAATAAGAGGATAGACCAAAACAGGCACATAAAGAAAACGGGTGGAAAGAGATAAATTATTTTGTTCAGTACTGCACATGCTGTCCTAAAGGAAAAAAGCATGCAGTGTGAAAATTTGGAACTGCAATGTCCAGTATAATGGTGAACCTCTATCATTTATTGTATTATGGTGCTATACTAAACAAAATGTTATATAAATCCTGCTCCAGTCTGTATTTCCTTATTACATTCAATTATCTACCTAATGAGATAGATTATTTGCATAGTATAAAAAAAAAAAAATACTTAATGGCACCAAGTATGTATCGTATTTTTGCTATAATTAGTTTTGTTCTACTAACTGTAATACCATTACATGAGAACATCAATTACATGCTTGTATCTGCTAATACTTTTTGCATACAGTACTATATCTGAAACCAACTGGAGAGAGGGAAGATCTTGACAAGCACTTATGATCTGTATGTAAGGATTTCCAATTCATGACACTGTATTGAAACACCCATTTTGATTAAAGTCATGTGGGCATGGGAAGGAAAAATGTGTATGAGTATGTTTCTATGAGCTTTACTATACTGTATGAGGGTTTCATATAATTAAAAAAACCAAGATTAATGGTACCAAGTTTCTGCATTGTATAACATATGTAGCTTTGGTTGGTTAAACTATTATCTGTGAAACAAGCAAAACCTTCCCATAGTTCACATCTGTTTAATAAGGTAGACACAGTATTGTATATCACTACGCAATTCTGAGACACCAAAGGATGTCTAAAATATTTCAGAATTTACACTTATAACATTTACTTTACAAACTACTGTACAGATATAAAATGCCTTAAAATGAGTGAATAATGGAAATGCTATAACTAGTAATATGTTTTCAAGAAACTGTATTACTTAAAGTACGTCATTTCTTTTGATCCACCTTCCCTACCTTCCACAGAAGGGTTTGTTCGCTTTGTTCACATTAGAAAAAAATACTATTATGTCAACCCATTAACCACAGTACAGTATTGCTATTGGGTATGTCAGAGTTTCTGTGGGAGTCTCAAAATTTTAACAAGAGAGTTGGTAACTAACCTTGGCAAGATCCAAAGTTCATTTGCTGTTTGGGTTTTCATACACTTAAGGAAAATTCAAAACATCGTATATGGCACTTTCAGCTGAGGTCTTCCTGTGGTTAAAAAGAAGTTATCATACAACTACTTTTGACAACCATCAGTTGCGTTTAAGTAATTTGAATTAACTTTAATATTTTTAATATTATCTTTACACAATGAAAATGTTTACAGTTTATCAAAAAATGGAATACAGTACATGTAAGTAACTTAATCATTACGACTGATTAAAATATTGCCTTAACTGTAAATTCACTTAGTTTGGTAAAATCATTAGATTGCATGAAATTGAGGCAATGTATTTTTCATTCAATCCTTTACTGTATGTAGTAAAATAGACAAATGCATTAACCTATAAGTTTGACACTACCATCTTACAGTTAACTACCGGTCATGTGGAAAATCACAGTTTAGTACATTGTTCTTGCCAGGTGGTGTTGAACAAAGTGATCACACACCAGTGCTCACAATCTTCCTCCTGCCAGAACACAGTAATCATATATGTACACTAACATCATTGCAAAAGACAGCTAGATTATGAATGACAGCACATGGCAAAGTGCAGAACTGCCTGCAATTTTTATTTATAATATCTTGGCAAATGTAAAAATTACCTTTTATTTTTTGTGAGGTATAGATATAGGTAGTTGCATTTTATCATCAATCAGGTTTTTGTTTACCTTTAGCTGGACATCAAAACATCCACAACTTACATCATAAAGTGCTCATAATGACTGACTAAAGCCAAAAACTTTCGGGGTTTTAGTCATATCAACCAAAAATATGGTATGCAAGGTAATTAAGCCGCCTGTCAATGTCTATCATCAACTACAGAAGAACAGCCTACTTTTATTTACAATTTGGGAGGGAAAAAGGTTCCAAGACACCAGCACTAATAAGAATAATCCAGTACAGCACTCCTACCATGAACAACCATCCTTTTATATATTAGAGAAGTACAATACAGTACATCCAAAGCAAAATCTCAACCATCTGTGTTCTTGTTTAAGGAGTCACTTTGGTTATTTGTAAGTACTCTGAATATTAATAAAGTATTAGCTAAAGGTGGTTCACAAGCTACAGTCTACAATGAGTCAGTGTCAGATGCAAAGTTGCTATGCTATATTTTTCAAATCATATTAAACTTGTAGAAAAAGAAATGCTGCATCTAAACGTTACTGCATCCTGAATTTAACAGAAGGTAAATGAGTCCATTTATAGTACTAAAGGAGAGCAGTGATTATGTGGCCACTTTTTCAATAATAATAGTAAAAAACCTAGGTATTGTCGAGAAATAAAATTAGTCATTATGTACAAAAATATTGCCTCAACCTTTACCTTTTCCAAAAGTTATTTTATATTCCTGTTGCTTGATTATTTTCTAGTACTGTACAGTATTTGTTTTAATGCTTCAGAAACACACAATGATGACTATTTCTCACCAATAAACCATCTCCAGAACAGTCTGTTATTCATATGATTACTTAAATCTGACTAACATACAGTACAATGATATTTTGTAGACGGAGTTTTGATACACACACTATAAATTATACTCGACTCATAATAGTAACTAGACAGAACATCACTGTATCATTGTGCACTGAAGATTTCAAGTATAATACATTTATATTGCAAACAACAGATATCAAAATAATTGCACAGAAGATATCACATTATTATAATCATGAACCAATTATCTAGTACATAGCTCCCTCTGGAATATGTTCCGATAAGGGACACCTATGTACATTGGTTTGTATGCAAGAACACTCGTGGACTAGTTGAAGATGAGGAGTGGTACAATTATTTCAAGAATACTATATGGAACCATCCCACCATTTGTCGACACTACCTAGTCCATACACTTTGCATATGGCATTTTGTTTCACCCCTGAGATACTCTTACCAATGTTTGGTTACCTGGTCCTACCCTTAACTCTTAAACAATGGGTGATGACTTTGACAATCTTTTGTTATTGGGAGGAAGTAAAGACTAAAGACTATGCTCCTTTCACAAAGTGAATTTGTTGTCGTTATCTGTGAAACAGGGAGAGCTGAGAATGCCAAGGGCCTCAGTGGGGGAATGAATTTAAGTGTGGCTCATTTTACTGGCCATTCTGTTTTTCAAATCTCATTATTTCCACTTCTTTCTTTTCTACGGCCTGGAACCCTCCACCCCATAGAAAAAGGGTATGTCTTGGTAATGATGTTAAATAACAGCTTACATCTTAGTACTATTTTTTTTTATACATGGTTTAAATAACTCAGAAAAGCACCCATCATCCAAGAGTTAAAGAGCCACCATGAGTGGCAGCAAGCAAATGCTTGGTACAGTCCTGTTAATATATTTCCATAATTTCTAGAGAAGGAGGAAGATCTGCAGGAAAATTTATTCCCCAGACCCACTTAAGAGTTTGAGTATTTCTCCATAGCAGCTGCCAACACCACAGGTCTTACCAAATTAAGCTTTTAATACTATTTACAGCAAGAGAAAATGGTACAATAATCACAAGTAGTACATAGACATGCCTCTTCTAAATATAAATTCTATGCATTAGAAAAAAAAGGCAGAAATATGATAGAGAAAAGTACTGGAGGCTATACTAGGGTATCCCTATACATAGGGGGTATACCTCATAAACTGGTTGTTATCTTCAAATTTATACTAACAACAGAAATTTTGATACCAGCTGTATCAAGAAACATTGATATTGATGAGAACTAACAGTACAGTACTTAGTCCATGATATTAAGTTGAACTCATCTCTCATTTTACCATACAAAAGATTTTGCTCTGTTTTATCACAGTCACACAAACTCACTACAAAAACTCCTATAAAATTACAAACCATTAGTGAAACAAAAACTATTTGAGTCAAACCTTCATTAACAAGGAAATTTGTTTCTGTACTCCTACCGCATTAAAAGAAACAGTTTTGCATTTACAGAATTCTTGAAAATGCCCATTCTTAACTGCACCTCAGCCAATTATCCAAACCATTTGGTATTTTCCCAGTTTTTTCACTTGTAATTTGTTAATACACCCTGTACTTATATTTTCTGTATTGAAAGAAGCATCCCCTAATACAGAAGGTAACATTTTGTTTTTAAAAGCATTTACTATACCAGTATATGATAACCAAACAGTTGCATACTGTACATAATATCAAATTCAAACCACCACCTCCTCCTTTACTGTGTATGGCCACTCACCATAATGTTTGAGAAGAAAATGACAATACTTGGTTGTGTCACAACCAAAATTGTGTGTCTGTTTGCATTGGTGACAGCTGACTATTGATATTAATTCACACACCGTACTCCTTTCATCACTCCAAGAAAATTGTGAAAAAACAGGGAAGACGAGCAAATGAGAAAGGAGAGGTAAGGGAGCCCTGACTGGTTGGGTGATTGGGTGAAAGAAAGGTACTGTGCAGTACCTTATGATGTCAGTAGGGGTGCTGTGGCTCAGTTCCACCCAGTAAATTCAAGTAAGTTATGCTGCTATAGACCGCTTGGTACGAAAAACCACGCTTCAGAGTGATACTGTATTCGTTCCGCAAAATTGTTAAATTAATGTTTTACAACAGCAACCCGAAATCCAAGCCTTGACAGGTGTGACGACCCATGCCTGTGCTAAACACAAACTTCATGGAGAGGGACAGAACCTTCTTTTAACCTCAGTGGGTTACATGGTCTGTATTAAAATGACAGCCTATAAAACAAAAATCCTACTGCTGGGATATATCTTTGGAAGAGTTCTGAGTATGCTAAGGATATCAATGTACTGTACATGTAATATTACAGCAAATATATATTGCATTCCTCCATGCAACCTGTCACACAGTGAGGCTAGAACACAGACTGTGTAACAACACTCATATTTATCAGCTAGTACAGTAAAAGGACCTGCAAGGGTGGGTTGATTTTACTTTGAAGTCATATGCCCTAGGCTAGTGCCTTCTGAAATATACTTGACCAGGCATATTAAATACTTGCTTAGACTTGTTATTTAAAAAAATTTCAACTTCAATATTTTCTTGGTAAGCATTATAGGATGGCCAAGTATATATGTAATTCTAGGTAACTGGATTCAAAAGAAGAATTAATGTTATGCTTTTAGTTTACAAGCCTTCAAACACCACCGGTAATAAGCAATACCATATAAGGCCTCCTACCTGACTAGAAATATTAAGGGCAAGCTATTTCTAGCATTTCTCATACATGTAGTGTATACAGTATATATAAAATGCAGGATATTTTGTTGTCAGGATATGAATTAGGCTAAATAAATAGCAATAATATTGCATTGTATACAGTACTGCAATTAATTTCTATTGCACTTGGCAGAAAATAATTTATCTGAAGACTCATCACCCCAACCAGGCTGTATATTGTACAGTATTTTGTCCTGCCGCAGAAGGATCATTCAGTGTTATTTGCTTTGACAGAGAATTATCGTGAAAATCCCTCGTTTAAAAGGAAATTGGTATACAGTATAAAGTACTGTAATAATAATAGAAATTACTTTTGTTAGGTGAGAATTTTGGGGGAGTGTATGTGAGTGAGACTCATTTTACTTATTATTTCTGTTCCTTCTGTAGTCTGGTTTAATTTTCCCATCCCTGCTCTGGAGCTCCCCACCCTTTGATAAAAAGGGAAATGGGGGTATTGATGATGATAAAAAATTTCCAAAATTTCATAGCTGGAATGCCCATGAGCACAACTTATTAGATTGTATATCTTACAGGATATATGCACTGATAGCTCCTTAAAGTTCCACCACTGTCTGACATGCATGCATTTCAATCAGTCATAGCAAGATCACCAAATAATCTGAAGTTGACACTTGCACATTTACATTGGGAAGACCCATTGTAATTTGTACAAAAAATCTGCTGCAAAGCAAATTTTTATCAAAATATTTATCAATCTGTAATGTAAGTTATACTTATATATGAAAAAATGAATACTGTAAGCTTTTCATATCTAATCAAACAGTAATTTCTTACTAGGAGATAATGGCTGCTACAAAAAAAAAAATAAATAAATCAACAAGAATGAACCCAAAACAATATTTACTTGTCCTCCAGGGAACTGGCTGAGTGTCTGAGCTCATCTTGGCTGCCAGGCTATTCAAAATTTCCCACCCTGGGAAATACATATTGCTGTCAACCAAAATGCTTACATATACATTTGAAAAAGATTACAAGACAAAGATATTTTGTAGGATTAAATTAATTGATTCATAGTACACATTTCATATCCGTATAAAAATGAGAAAACAGACAGCGTGACTACAAACGTAACATAAATAATACAGAAAAACTTGTATAGGCAGTATAGAGCATTGGTGACCCATGAAAATCTCTTTATGATAAACAGTTTGGGTTAAGAGCCACTGCTCTAGTGTGTAAGTTAACTTCTTACAGTGCTGTAACCAACCAACAACTAGTGCTGGGGTGCTGATGGTGTAACGGTTAGCACACTCGCCCAGCACACGAGAGATCCCGGGTTCAATTCCTGGGTCAGTGGAATTGTTGGACAACTTTCCCAGCCCCCTATGTCCCTGTTCACCTAGCAGTAAATAGGTACCCGGCTGTAAGAGCAAGGATAGCAACCTTGTAGGCTGGGGGAAGATGTATTGATGTAAACTACCCAGCAAACTACCCAGCACGCACTGGTGGGGGAAGATGTGATGATGTAAAACCACCCAGCACACTTCTCAACTACCCAGCAACACACTGGTGAGGGCTGGTTCTATCCAGAAATGAGGAATCTGGCATCCTCTACCACACCCTGGCCTGTTATGTCTGTCTCTCTTACTATTTCTCATTCCTTCTGGGTGGCCGACAAGATCGCCTGATTGGGTGGCACAACAAGGAAGACTACAGACGGTGGGTTTGTTGGCTCGGGGGTACATGCCCGTGAGCCAACAGTCCCTTTGTCTGTTGCCTTCGAAGAAACAGATCTCACTTATCTCCCTGGCTCCCTTTGGGGGCCCGAGCATCTGTGTGGTTTCGGTCAACCAGACTCGGGATTGCTCGGCCAGACAGTCTGGGGAACTACAACAATAACAACAACAACAACTAGTGCTAAATATAACCTGGGCATCCTGTGCTTAATCAAAAGTAAAAAAAAAGTCTTAATGCAGCCAATATTTTCAAGAATGTTCTGTACTGTACTGTATCTTTAAGATGTGATATGATGAGTGTGGAAATGAATAATATGCCTCACACTGTCTACGGTGGCTTCATTGATGTTTTCAAATCCTCCATCCCTTGTGTTGTAAATGAAAACATAAAAAGTGACAAGATACTTTTTTGGTTGACTGTACATAACGTATACTCATACTTTGCTAAGAACTTTGAATTCTCAAATACTTTAAATAAAAAGTAAAGCACAGTAACATAATCATCTACAGTACCAAACCTCTAAGTTTTAGATTAAATCCTTTGTCTTCAGAAATATGTCAAAGTTTACATAGAAACCAATTTAATACTAGTGGCTGGAGACATCAGCACATCATAAGAATGTACCTCATATTCTTGACATACAACTGTACTGTCTCCTCCTATATATGTAAGAAACTGTTAAGAATACTAAACTAATTTACATCTATACAGAATCTTCAACAGCACCACACAGGCAAACAGATTTGATTGAGATTCATTATGTTTGTCTGTTCTAACCAACACCATGCCATACTACCATTATACATATACAAGTTAAAGCTTATCTGGGGTAGTTAGGCCTGGGTAAGGCTGAGAGAGGTAAGGATGAGCAGAGCAGAGCAGAAAAGGAAAATGGTGAGAAGGGAAAGGTTGGGTCATCTTGGGGAAACCTCAGCTCACCACATCAACCTCCCTAGGTGAAGCCCCCAGTAGGTGTTCCGGAGCAGCATGCTGTTGTCCATCTCTTCCTCTGCACTCCACCTCTTCATCCACAATCTGCTCAGGCTCCCTATGCTGGCACTCCACCTCTTCACCCACCATTGGCTCTGTTTCCTGCTCGAAATCTCTCGCCATCGTTTGTTCTACCTCCTGTTCTTGGCATTCTACTTCTCTGCCTAGTGTTCTTTCCCACATATGATAGTCTACCTCATTGCTTACTGTGACTTTTTCTTCTCGGCACTTTACTTCACTATCTGTCTGCTCTGCCTCACTTGTAGCCTGTTTGATGGCCTCTCGGTAAGGTCCGCGTTTCCTCTTGTTATATCGCATCTGCAACATTAAGCTCTGGTTGTACAACCTTACCACTGACTGATATATGTGGAATTTTGATGGTACTAATTCCATTACAATACTATTACAGGAAATTATGTCCTCCTCTCACCATCTCAGGTTTATGCATCCAGTCGGGCATGACTTTTTGTACAGGTACTACTACTGTACCATTTAAACCTCAATTCCCTTATTTTTTATATGTGTGGATGATGCTAACTAAATATTGAATCTCTACAAAGATACTCACTCTACTTGAATTTTCAAAATGGTCAAAAGAGAGCAGGAAAATTACAGCATTAGAGATCAGTTACATTATCACTGCAATGTCAATACTATTAATTTCATTAACATATAGTCTGACTCCATCAGACTCATTTGTTCTCCCTTTTCTTCTCTCCTCTTTCATGCATATCTGTGAATCACCTTGTGCTCAAGGTGTTCAACAGGAACAGCCTTCCCTCTGCACACATGTCCACCAGATACCCTACCGGCCTACAAAGGGTTAAAAAAATAATAATAATAAAAGTGGCAACAGTATCGATATTTCCCACCAATGATTTTTGCTCATATTCTAGACAATTAAACTATTTTCCACTCAGACTTACCTTAAACATTTTGAGGAAAGGCTGTAATGTACTGGCAGGCATCATGGAAGAGGTGGAGGATCCATACCAACTGACATGTGCTTGTTGCCACTTAGTGTCCCGACTTCCCTCTTGTAACACTCGAATTGCCATCACCTGCGGATCCATATAAGCCTCAAGAAACATTTGTACAACAACGGTCTTCCTATCAAATATCTTGCTCCATCACTTAGACATACGAAAGGACTTACTAATCAGTGTTTCAATACAGTTGCAAATTTATTTATTTAATAGCTATAGTGTGAGTTGCTATACACAACCACCTCAATACCTTGAAGGTTTTTGTGGTAATGTTGTAGGCACCTTATTAATAGCATGTGTATGCATTTTATGCAATAAATGGAATTAATGTGGAAAAAAACACATACATTTTCACAAATTGTCTGGGTGCAAGAGCCCCGTGTACTGTATTACTTAATAAGAGGTGGGTGGGAAAGTCACCTACAAGGACTATAAAAGAGCTGAAAGCCAACTGACTTGGGGTCAAAGGGGCATTCACCTAAGTGTGTGTGTGTATACTTAAATAGAACATGACACCAACCTTAGCTGGCCACCATGGGAAGCCGTGGATCTTGCCCCACACCACATCTCCCACTGCCATGATCCGGCCATCACTAACTTGACACTGCTGCACCTCCTGCCAGCTCAGCCTCATCAGAAGTGCTGCACTTGGCTGCTCTTCACCACCATCAATACTGGTAGGGAAGTCTGGAATACTGCCGGGGTCATCGCTACAGGGAGAAGTACTACCGGCAAGTGATGGCTCTGGTGTCTCCATTCCGTATGGACCTGCCCCTATACTGGCTTGCTCCTGCCTGTCCTCAGCTGGATATCCTAGAGGTTCAGTGCTGGCACCCTCAACATGAAAAGATGTCAGTACCTCTGAATGTGCCCCACATTTTACATAAGCCTCAGTGCTCAGTGTTGCCAATGGAGATTTCTCACCAATATTGTATGGATCACATTTTCCAGCTTGTGGATTATTAGTTAAAATGTCCTCACTACAGCTAGGGTTTGTGGGGGTAACAGTCCTTTCTCCATCAGAATGACTTGAGTCACATGCCACATAACTGGCATTGCTCACTCTCTTAATGGAAATTGATAACTTGTGGCGTGAGGGTTGTAACAGATTGGAAGCTGGCTGTAGGTTCAAGGAATTTTGTCTCTGAGGTAAGGGAGGTGACTGATCAGTATAGTTATCTGTTCGTTCAGTGTTCCACTGTAATTCCGGAGTTATATTTTCAACTGGAATATCAGGTTCTGCTGAATCTGTTGCATGTACTGAGGCATCCTTAGCTTCCCCTTTAACTTCAACTTGAACTTTGTTTTCATCGGGTAACTTGTGCCTACGTTCATCTTTGTGCTTCTTCTTATGCTTGACTTTATGCTTGTGTTTCTTTGGGGGAAGGTCTCTGGTGGAGAGGTCAACTGCAGCAGCCCTGGCCGGAGACATTCCCCCAAAGCGGGCGGGAGATGTGCCACCAAACCTGGCCGGGGAGAAGCTACCCAATCGAGCCGGAGACATGCCACCTAGCCGCAGTGGGGACATTCCACCAAACCTAGGAGACATACCACCCACCATGTACGCTGGAGAGGCACCACCTAAAACCGTCTTCTTCTGGGCTTCTTTTTTAGCTTTTTTCAAGGCTTTCTTGGCTGCTTTAGCACTCATATCCTTATACTTCCGTGTTATTTCTTCTTCAGTGTCTATTTCAGGATTGTTGATAGTGACAACAGTACTTTTGGATGGTATTTTCAAAACAGTTCCTTTACCCTCTGGCCCAAATGATATCTTAAGAACAGGTGTAGTCTTAGGCTTATCCCCTTCTAACACACCAGAATCTTCACAAGCAAGATCCTGATTATCACTACCCTCTAAATTATCTTCTGACTCTTCTCTTTTATGTTTCTTTGCAGCTTCATCAAACACACTTTCATCCCAAAGATCTTCCATGGATCCTAAGGATCGTTTTTTTCTCAAACTCATTTTTTCTGCATGAATTTCATCAGGTGAGCCTCTTCCCATTTTGTGATGTTTGATTTCACAGGAATCATCACTCTGACTGTCTTTCTTAGGAATTAATGGAAGAATAGTTAGCTTTGGTATTGGAGATATTCGGTCTCCCAAACAGTCACTGAATTCTTGATGGCCAGTAGTAGTCAGAGTTACTTTGTGGATATTGCCTGAACGAAGCTTTAATTCCTTACTATCAAGGTGGGACTCACTTAACTCACTTTGCTTTCTACTCTTACCACTTTCTTTGTCTTTTTTATCACCGATTGATGATTCGTTCATAAGTCCTGATGTACTTAGGATCATTTTAGGAATACTCTGAAGCTTAACATCACCACTTTCACTTTCAAAGTTTTCCTTAGAATTTTCATTTCCTGACACACCTAAGTTAAGAGTTGATATTGTCATCTTTGGAATACGTCCTTTACGCCTGGAATCTCCAGCATCTGAGATACAAAGATTAGTGGACAATTTTAATTTAGGTACTCTGCCATCTGAACTAATATCATTGCCTGATACAGAGTAGGAGGGATTTGTTCCAATTTCACCTTCACTCTCACTTTCATTAGGGTCATTTCGTGAACCCCGACTTGAGTTTTTCTTAAGACAGCTCACTCCTTTGCTAGTAGCTGTCTCTATTTCACTAGGCTTTAACTTGACCAGCTTGGGAACCAATCGTACATTTTTCTGCGGTGATTTACTTGACTTTCTATTGTTTGAAGTGACTGTTTGGTCTTGTATGTTCCTGTCCCTTGAGCTCCTAGAACTTGAGCGAGTTTCAGTAGTCTGTTTTGCTGGAGTTGGCCCTTCAGTTGCCCGCTGACCCTTTGCCCCACTAACATTTTCTGACTTTTCATTACATATTGATTGACACTTAGAGCACAACACTTGTCTCGGCCTTAATCGCACTGTCATCCGCGAATTCTTAAAACGCTGAGTCAGTGATATTGACTGCCTAAGTTGCACTCCCTTCTTAGACTTTGAATTGGTATCAGGGGTCGGGTCCTGTTGGTAATAAGTGTGACGTTGCTTTACCGAGAATAGTTTGTCATCATTTTCTGAGGTGACTGAAGTATTGGCTGGAGGTGGAGGAGGAAACACACCACCAGGGGGGTAGATACCACAAGGAAGTTTCCTGCAATTATGTTATACATAAGAAGTTACATAATGGAGTTAAAAAGAAAACTGCATGAATTATCAACTTTACTGTGATGAATGATCCTGGGTAGGCAAGTGTGATAGGTAATTCATCTATATATTCATAGAGAAAAATGCTCAATAGGTAACTGCAGCCTGCATTAAGAATATTTTAAGTAAAAGTTATGAAATAATCTACTAACACATTTCCTGTTGTTAGTAGTGAACTTTACCAAGCTTGTCATTGTACCTGGGTCAGTTAAATTTCCCTCAATAGGTTATTTTGGACATTGAGAATACTGAACCCGTATAATTCAATTCATTTCAATAATACAACAACTCATACCAGGTTATATAGGGCATTTGGTATTGAGACAGGACAAAACAATATATATAGAAATTGAGAAAATTCAAGGTAATTTTATAATGCAAAGAAAGAAGCAAAACTAGTATATGCAGACCATAAAGGACTCCTAGGACTATATTGGTACCAGAAAATCTATAAATTTAGAGCCACAATGCCCTGTAGGGTTGAATAATTGTCCCCTGATATAATTACCTCGAATCCCAAATATTCAGTTTCACCCATCATACCGTACACTGATCAACAAATCCTTACAAAAACACAATATATATAAAGTTGAAGATACAAAATAACAAAATATAATAATACAACAATGATTATAGTACCCAAAAGGCCAAGTACCAAATATTTTCCCACAATGTTCAAGCTGTTCCTATGTACTGATGCTATATGGGGTCAGAGATGGCTGTACAATACCAATATAACATTTTCCAAGTACGGTTTAATGGAATATAATGAAATCTGATGGAAATGAGGCTAATCTTGATCATCTAAGAGGAACAAAGGTATAAAATAAACAATGGTGTAGGTGTGTTGGTTCCATCTTTACAGAGGCCACAAATATAACGAATCAGGTGACTAGGATCCAAGCTATATAATCCATCCACTGCACAATTCCTCCATTACAATCCCTAACCCCATCACAACCTCTAAAATGAACCCAGTGCAGAGAAATTTGAAGCAACAGACATGCATATTTCGGGTTCCAAGATGGCCAAGGGGAGCCAGCCAGGACTCGACCCCTTCAAATATGAGGCCTTATTTCTCCTCACCCCTTTGATGAATCCAGTAAAACTCCTTGGAAAACTTGAGTGCCATGGTGGTAGGACACGAGGACCAGGTCAGGGTAGGCCTCCTCCACCCTCACTAGCAGGTTTTGCCCTTTGCATATATCAATACTAGGTGGTTGTTGGCCCTCCATTTTCCTGTGGAGTGGAGCCCCGCCATGTTAGTGTGTGGTGGAGGGATGGGGTGTTCCTCAAGCCTCGTTCACACATCATACAATACACCATCTTTATTACATATTTACTCCTTTAGTACATCATATAACTCGTGCATCGAATACAAGGCGTTATATCCACACCTCATTGGGTCATCCAGTTGATTCTAATGTAGTATTGGCATGTTTGGTGATAGGGGAAATTTGAACGAATGGTAAAGGAAAATGTACGAAAAGAAATAAAAATCCCGCCACTACGAGTTGATTAAATGAAGATTTGCGCATGCGTGTCCCTACTGGCTCCTTCTGAGGCTTCTGTCAATGTGCTTGTTTTGTTGGTAATATTTGTGCATATGGTCTTCAACTACTGTACTATATTATGTACAGAATAACATAACACATGTGACATCCTAAAGCAACTTATCCTCCTATTATCATTGTCTTTGTCTTCCTCCGTATTAAATTACTTGGCTCCTTCAAAATCCAGCTTGCTCTCTATTTGCATAGGCCTATATAAATGTCATATGGTTTTAGCATTAATAACTGACACATGATTTTACTGAGAACAACAGTTAACAAAAACGCTGTCTTTGGGTTTTGTTGTACTTTAAATACAGCCATAAAGCTAAAAATGCTCCATGTGGAATGTACTATTTGAGTGAGTGCTGCTTGATGGCTAGGCAGTGGTACCATTTTCACGCCAAATTTGGGCTGATTTGGAAACTAAATTCCTTGTAAAATGTTATGATTCGGTAAAGAAAACAGAATAACGGTAATATATAGTCCGTAATGTGCCATTTTACTTCAATATGGAATTTAGGGACCTTAAAATGGCATTTCCTTCTCATACGGCGGTATTGGTGGAGTTAAAGGTTTGGCGAGAAAAGGTGGATGTGGGCAGTGTAGCTATAAGCTTGGCCTTGGTGGCTGTACGCCCGAGGCAAAGACAGCCTCGGGAAATTCACTTGTTCATAATAATAATATGCAATACAGTATACGGTATATATATATTTGAGAACGTTTGTGGGTGTGTGTATATGTGTTCTCCTGCTCAATGGGTACACCTGGCCAATTATAATCTGATTCGCATCAAATACAACTTATTTTTTCAGGTCCTTGCTGCTATGCCTTTGAGCGTCACAGGTTGCAAGGTCGTCCCCTTCAAGGACACCACACACCATGGGATATTAACTCTACGGTTTACACACACTCATATTCATCAACTAGGTTACATAGAGGGTTTGGGGGATAAGGGGTTGACAGGTTGGGAATAAAAGAGGTTGTTATAAGTTAGGGTAAGTAAACGGTTTTTGGCAGTGTGGATATAAGGGTTTGACAGGTTGGGAATAAAAGCTAGGCTGTTATAAGTTGGGTTATTGGCAGGATGGATAAGGGCTTCACAGGTTGATGGCATTATAACTCTTAAAATTAACTCGATAAGATTACTAATGTATTCCAAATGAGCTGATGTAGAGAGAGAGAGAGCGCACTAATTGGGTACAGCCAGAGAAGATCACATGTGTGTGTGTAACTACAGTTGTATACTTCATTTTGTCTAACACTAATTGAAGCCTAGAACAATAAGACCAATTAAAGCCAAAACAAAGTTTAAGGGGGAAGTACAGTACGTGTTAGCAAATCTGGAGCAACTGATTCCTCCAAACTATTCCAACTATTTCCTGCTGGCATAGGCTACTTTGGAGGAATCATGACACTCCAATGTAACAAAAGTGAAAATAATACCCCTTTAACTTTACTATCGAACAATACACAACCATAAAGAATAAATAAACGCAAGGACTGACTCAAACATCAAAGTTACACCATATTTAATGATATTTTAAATGGAGCCGAATTATTACAAGCATAATAGCATTGCCGAGTTATACGATGGCTGACTGAAATGTAAAGGTAAAACAACAGGTAACTTTGTCTCAATTAACATGAAGGTATTACAAAACTTTGGATACTTATAGTATTTTGGAGTAAGCCTGTGGGTAATAATTTGACTATTTTTTTTTATCACGCTTTATGTATTATTAAGTGTAGAGTGTATTTGGAGAGGGAGTCGTCATGAACATAATAATGCTTCTTGTTTTATTAATTTATTTTTCATATGCCAAACCTACAAGATTCTATTCGAGTGTGATATAAATATGGCAATTTAATCTTTCTTTTGGGCAGATCAAATTTTGATAACCCTAGCTAATGAACGCTGCATAAAAAAGCATAATTAGTTATGTATCCTACAGTGATTATGACCAGAAGTTTTTTTTACACCAGTGTAACTACTCTTGTATTTTGCCTATAACAGTATAAATAATTTGATTGGGCTTTATTTCGGGGTGGCCAATGTCTGGGTTAGGTTAGGTTAGGTTATTGTTGGTTAACGGATATTTTTGCATAATATTTTACCGGTAGTATAAAATGCATTAAACAACAAATAATATGCATAAAAGACTTTTCAATTTGGAAAAAAATAACCACATATCTTACAAATACAGTATATTGTTCACTACTGGAAGATGTTTTGCCGGTACAGTATAATCCTGCAGTCCTAATGTATTCCAATATTTACACAGATTTCACTTATAATGCAATACTTTTATGGTTAACTTGTATTTTTATTATGTTCTATACCTGTATGAATTTTTTTTTTTTATTCTGTATATAGTAAAGGAAGCTGTACGTATAGTACATTGAGTTTCAATTTTTAGGATTATAACAGTGAATTGAATAAATTCTATTACACCTGGCGGCGCAGAGCTGCGTCCCCATGCCGAGGTGATACTGGGTCACTGACTCATTTTTTGCCTGACCACAACCCGCTATGGAAGTGACAATCCTATATTTTGTGATCAAATTGGCAATGTTGCACTCAGGGTAATTCCAACTTCTGCCCCACCCAGAACGGACTCCTTGAAGCGCAAGGACTATAATAGGTTTATATATATTAGTACAGTAGTAATATTATCCGGATCACACACAGTATACTCACTCATATGTATGTTATGTTGTTATCTGTGTTTCAGTGTTACGATCATACAGAGCTTCATGTATGCCTTAACTTTATCAAAATGTTTATTACTGGATTTAATTAATTGTATGAAAGCTTTAAATGTTTGAATGTAAAGGGGTATGGGTATATGCATGATAGTAAGTAATTCAGTATCTTGTTAATCATTTTTATATCAACAACTGAAGGCAAGTGGTGACAAGGTTTTTTTTAGTAATGAGCTGTCTTGCAACTGTCAGTTTTTCATCAGTGATATGGAAACAATGGGAGAACCAGGATGGTATTCTCTTGCTCACAAGTCGACTCCAGATTCTCTCAATGCCAAGTACACTAAGGAGTCAAAAGAAAGAAGTCCTGATGAGAAGGTAAGAGACAAGGAGATGCAAGCTAAAGTATAGTAGCGTAAGGGGCGGCATCAAGAGATGTTATTTGTGATTAGCCACAGTAGATAGACGTTGAAGAAGTACTGGTAAAAAAGCCACTAATAGGAATGTAGTCCAATGTAATACTGTACTGACAATGAAAGAAATAATTATTTACTAAAGAAAGATAAGAGACGATAATAGAATACATCAGTTTAACTATTCTTTTTCTAGATATCATCTGTATTCAATGATGACCACAAAGAAGAAATAAAACTGGAGGAGCAAATTGTTGTAAAAGAGGAAGAAGATTGTACAGAGCAGCTAGCATCAGCCATGGAGAACAGTAAAGGATCAGAGGTAAGTAATTGATTTAAAGTCTCATTTTAACTGATTCAGATGAAGAAATGGCAATACTGTACAGTATTACCATCAGGAAAAATAAAAAAGGAAGAGTTAGAAGTACAGTAAATTTATTAGCAAGATTTTTTACTAGGTGCCAAAGTGAATGGGAGGAGGAAGAATTGGAAAGATCATTGCACTTGTTAGAAATAGATTTTTTTTTTGGCTATTTGAAGTACAGATTTAGCATAGTTCCAGGCTGAAATATGATATGTAGGGCACAACATTCATTAGTTCGAAGACGTTGGAACAGTCTGTCAGTTTCCTTCATGTTGTGACCAGCAGCAGAACAAGCATGATTCAAGCAAGATTAATTGTTATAAAGTTAGAGAGAAAAATGTACGTCTTCATATCCAAGAGGACATGTAGCAGGGATCCTTATCATGAAAACAGATAAAGATGTGTCAAAATTTATCCTCAGGCTTTCATAACACCAGAAGTATACGTGAAGAAGGAGAAGCCTGAAACATTTGTTGAGGATATAGAGATGAATGGAGAGATGGCAAATGCTAAAGAGCTGGTATTAGAAAGTGAGCCACTGACAGATCCCTTGGCTGTATCCACTGAGTCTTCTCCCCAACAATCATCCAAGCTTGCCACTGCTGCTCGGAAGAAGCACCGGTTAGTTACCCTCCTGACAGGTTTCCATTGGCTTTCTACTGTCTTGTGTATGCATGTCCTCTTCATATTCCTTTTTCAGTACCAGTAGAAGGGTATTGCTTGCAGAGGGAGTAATAATTAAAGAGTTTGGACACCCTTATAGTTCCAAGTCAGTCCATTTTGGCCTTACCACTATCCCTCCTTACCTTTTTTTTCCCTTGTGCTTGATGTTCCTCCTCCCTTCCTGTTATAATAATTTTTCACCAGCCTTATGCATGTCTTGGCCCAGTAGACTGTAGCCAAATCCTTCTTACAGTACATTCATTCCCTTTCCCATTTACTGTACATTATATACCGTAGATCAGGAGACAGTTGAGGGTAATCCAAGTTGTTGGCTACCCTGGAGAAATTATACTAACATTCTCACCTCTTTGCCACATTAAAAACAGGCAACAGAACCCATTAGCTCTGCGGAGTGAGATCGTTGCCCTTCGTAGTCACGGCCTCTCCATACGGAAAATAGCACATCAGCTTGGCCTGTCCTCACCAACAGTTATCAAATGGATCAAGAGACATGAAGGGGGTGGAACACTGACTGACTTGAGTATGTGTCAACATATTCATGGAAAAGCATGACATTGTGTGAATAATTGTAATAATCCAGTATCTTAATAATGTTCAAATTATTCACATATAATATAGTTATGAGTGTAGTTTGAAGTCTTGTACTATCTTCTCAGAAAGAAAACCTCGCCCAAGGCTGACAACCAATCAGATTGATGAGAAAATCCGCCAAGCAGTGGAGGAAAATCCCTTCACTAATGCTCATGCAATCAGGGATAGGCTACAGCTCGGTGTGTCTGCGACTACAATCCGAAGACGTCTACAGGAAGCAGGAATGACTCAGGGGCTTCCCATTGAAAAAGAACGGTTCACTGACCAACACCGTGCTAGCAGGCTTGCATTTGCTCACAAGTATGTGGGCAAGGGCTTAGACTTTTGGTCCAGAGTTGTCTTCACTGATGAGAAAAAATTCACGAGCACAAATCTGGGAAAGATACAGATATGTAGAACTAATAACACAAGGTATGCTTTTAGTACCAATAGTCATTAATCAGCCTTTTACAGTAAATTTACAGCAAAATTTGATATTTTTTAAGTGAAGCCCATCTGTATAAATAATATACATTAAAAGTATTTCTTATATACTCAAATATCTTCCCATACAGATACAAACGTAGAAGTATCATCGACGAAGAACAGAGCGGACAAGTGACCATTAAGGTGTGGGGCTGGGTCTCCATCCATGGAGTGGGGGATATAACTGTGATAGATGGATTATTCAGTGCCGAGAAATATGTGGATATTTTGAAAAACTTTTTTCTGCCATCACTTGAGGAACAGAATTTTCCATTCCCTTCTGGACCCATAATTTTTGTGCAGGATCACTGTCCAATGCACACGGCCAGAGTTGTGCGGAAATGGTTTAAAACTAGAAAAGACTTGCAGTTAATGGACTGGCCAACCATTGGCTATGATATAAACCCCATAGATAACATCTGGAGGAATATTGTCCACTGTTGGGACCCTGAGAGAAAGCAGTCAGAGGCAGAACTTTTGGCTCACATCCGTACCCAATGGGAGCTATTTCGTAGCATTCCTAAGGTGATTGGAGATCATGTTTCCAGTATACCTGACAGATTACAATCAGTGATAGAAAGTGATGGTGACAGCACTCATGAGTCAAGACTAATTCTTGATTCATCATAAGTGCATTTGTTTTACCAGTATAAGTAATGGAAACCAATGAAAAGCTACATTCAGTTTATACAACTAGGTAACTCTATTCTTGATTAATAGTGAACCCTACATGTATTTATGAAAGAATCAGCGGGATGGGTACAAGGGCTTTTTTATCAGGGTAAAAAAATTGCATCATCAACCCTGAGGGCTCCAGTCAGGACTAAACATTAAAACGTTACTTGATAAAAAATATTACTATGCTCATAATAGGCAGCTAAGGTTATGTGGCACAAAACAGTACAGTATTTCACCTCCAAGAATCTAATATATAATGTCATAGTGCATTATATAACATTCTAAATTTTTTTAATGCCTTAGCTCCATTCTGCTGACCAACAGAATTATGCACTTTAGAGTTACTTTTGACAACTAGATGGTGTTTTGCAGATATTGGCAGTAAGTTGGGTACTGCTGGCCACTAGATTCACACTGATGTGAACTGGAGCTAAAACAATACGCTGTCAGCTTAGGCTTTTTGTTGCGTACTGTACACATTCAGTATTGGCTTTATTAAATGTTTAATATAGTATTCCCTCACTGTAAATAGCTTTAGTTACCTTGGTTCTAGTCATTTATATTTTTAGTGTTCAGTTCTGAGCAAATGAGGCAAGAACACCCTCACAGATGTATTTTCAAATTGTATCTTTTAGTTATGTTGCACTGCATAAAGTCTTTAAAGATTTTGATAACTCGGAAGTCATCTTTTATGATGAATTGTGATACAGTACTGATGATGAGAATTTCAGCACTTTTACAATCCACTATTTGACCTCTAGTAACCTAAGTACAGTACTGTACAAGATATATGACCTACCTCTGCAGGGATAAGTTTTCATTTTCCACATACATCAAAATACAAGCATTTCAGAGTAAGGGTTCAGTAATCATACAATGTACTGTAATGGCAATTCCCATAAGGGAGCATGGTAATATACACCCATCAATATTATGCAATAATGTAAAATATTTTTTTAAGTGACTTCCTAACAATGGAAATTAAATAAACTAGATAGAAGAATTATACTATAGGTATATTCATAATGCAGTTAACAGGAGATAACTTTCTGTAATAAAAATGAAAAATTTAACCGATATTTAAGTGATAATGTTCCACCAGTATACCTGGAATATTTTGCCATGATTGTACAAACAGAAGACCATTATATTTAAGTTACTTGTACAAGGTGTCCCAGGAGGAAAGAGCATAAATTTGGCAAATTATTCCTGATGGTCCAACTCACAATGGTTATTGTGTTAAAATTAATGAAAAGTAAATAAGTACAAGGTAGGGACAATTTCACCGTCCACTTACTTTCAGGTAGTAACATGACACCATAACAGCCATGCATCAAACACACCTCTCTGCTGGGATACCCTGTATATTAAACTAATACCCTCCAATTAAGTTATGGGAATGGATTGACTTTACAATACTCTAGTACCCTTATGTATGTTCAGATAATTAATTTTCATAATAGTTATATCTCTCTGAGTTTGTTGAATTTTATGAAGCTATCTGTGTTCCTTGATGCTTAATTTATGGTCATAAGTACACTGTGTATTCTGTACAAAATCATGTTTATTTTCATCAGATGATGGAACAATCCCCAGCAGTTTTGCTTTTGTACTTGATCGTAACAGAAAACTTCATGTGCTGACCCATCCTGAAGTGTTCATTACATTAATACTGAGTAGGTACTGACTGCTGCATTTATCTATGGTAGAGTAAACAAGAAACTGTAGGGGACTGTACACTGAATGAAAATATACTGAAATAACTGGAATAGATAGTGTACTATACTATACAAAAATTCATACAAGTGATGAAATCCGGCTGATTAAAAAGGTAACACAGCCACTGAATAATAGTATTTACCATACTCTGCTTCATATAAAGACCACAGTACTAGTGTAACGTGTGGTCCAAATACAATTACATGTCAAGATACATGTTCTATATTTACAATTCCATACAGTAGCAATGCTGTATTATGGTATTGTAATACTATATATATTTTTTGCAATATTGCAAGTTCCATCCCAGGTTTAACTTAAAAATGCAGGAAATTCAATATAGATACAGTAAAATAAAACAGAAGACCATATGCCAGGACTGAATGAATCATATTCATATGATCTGAATATCAAAATTAATATTGTAGAGCAGTTTACTACAAATGATAAGTCAACAGCAGGGCTTTGTTCCAAACCAACTTATATATTATAAATAATGAGATTTAGTGACTTATGCATTGAATATCATAGGAATAATAATGTTATTTTAGTACAGTACCAGGCTACTTAGGCCATATACCACTAAATCATAATAAAGAGGTTGTTTGAGTGAATTTGTAGGCTGGACTGTTTTAAAACTTTGGAAGAGTATCAGTCCTGTCTGTGTCAATGTTATAAAACAACCTAATAAAAAACAACTAGTGTACAAATGGGTAAAAACAAAACCTTCTGCAAACTCTATTTACAAAAGTTAATTATAAGAACTAGCATTCAAATTTACAATGGAAAAACTTATAAAACTTAAAATTTTCATACACATTGTGCTTTCCCCAACAAAAGTAAAGTTACAAATGAAAGTAGCAATGGAATTCAAATAAAAAAAAGAGAGAAAGTTAGTGCAATATACAGTATATTACTGAATTACATTTCTTCTTAAACTTTGGTAAAATCATAGAGCTGCCAAGTGCTTATATATATTCATATAATAATGCACTGTTGTACAGTACTGTACTGGAACTTAAATCAACAGAGATAATGCTAAGCAAATCCTAAACTGGTATTCAAAAAGCATGCAGTTGTCAGTTAAGTATATTCCATTGCACATTGTACACTACTACACAAGCACAACTGATAAGGGGTGGTTCTGGAATGAATATATAACTAAGAGTTATAGTTACTGATAAACTATAGTAAGCACCGTTAGACGATGGCTTATAAGTTGGGAGGATAAAGAGGAGCAATACTAGAGAGAAATCAGTGCGGAATGGTGAATTACAGGAAGCAAGTAAGTTTTGGGCATACAGGAGGGTGTATGGCGCAGTGCAATTGGAGTTATGGGATTGGCATTGGGCAAAAGACCATTAATGTCTCGTAACAGAGACATGACTTAACAGGTACTGTAAAGAACTGGTAACCATACCGAGGCCCAATGGTTGTTAAGTCTGAAAGTGAGACAATAGAACCAATATATTTAGTCAAATATACATGAATTATAGTACAGTACAGTACATTACATAAGAAATACGTAACCTCCTAAGTCAGTTCTTTTGTCTAGGAAAACTGATATGGTACTAGGCCTTAAGAGCATTAAGGACTTTATGACCTCGGTGGTTTATCATGGTAGGCTGCATTCTTTCCCTGGCCAAGAACAAAGAACACAGAAGACTTGCTATGTAACAATTACATACTATTATATCAACATAAAGAACTAGATTGCTGAAACAACAATAAACATATCTTTTAGTACATACTGCACTCTACAAACAGTGCTAAAGTTCCCACTGCACCTTGTAAAAATATCTATGTACTGTACCGAATCCCTCAAACCTACAAAGCCCCTACAACAGCTGCATTTCTGGGCCAGATTTTCAACTTACACTAAAACAAATCATTTTTTTATTTACATACCAAAATTGTATGTGTGAGTCTCCTATGTCAAATATATATAAACCCCACAGCAGAGTGCCAAACATGAAAAAAATATAATTGTTTTCAATGATGAATGAGTAATGATAAAAATGCTAATAAAACAAAACAATTATCACCAAATATCCTTATAGAAATAACTGAAAGAAATATACTACACAGTGCTATAAGCATAAAATGAAGGAGAATGGTACTAGACAAAAAAGAGAAAAATATGATATGGTTCAAGACATCAGTAACTTGAATGACTTATTTCTGGCTGGAGAGATGGAGGGAATGTTTGTATACTGTCTGGGTGGTTGGGAGGGCACCTCACCTGAAAGCCAGCAGTGTGACAAATACCAGAGTATACTAGTTTACATCAATTAGAGCTCTAAACCGTTAAAATAGTGGCTAGTTAAAGCCCTGGGCATTTTCGATGGTTGGACCACTATTGGACTCAATAGCCTCCCATAAGAATTTGCCTGTAAAGAAGTGCGAGACTTTCATGAATCATGTCCCAAGACTTTTAGTTTGAAGGGTAAAGATTCATGGGAATAAGCAGTTATTAATTTCATGCTAATCTACTGTCTTTTATGCTAACATAATTATTAAGTTTGTAGGAACTTTAAAATGGCCCATTATGTAACCTCTTAAAATATTTTTAATTTTTTCCCCTAATTTCCTGAGGCTGAAGGCCTCTACACTTTGGGAATCAGAAAATGCTGACTTCATTATACGACATTCAACCTACAGACAAAAAATGTCTGTATCTAACCAGCTCAACGGAACTGTGTCCAAGTGTGATGTCCAGGCTGGTGGAGTATACTGGTACTAACCCTCTCTAAATCTCTCATTCCTTGCCTCATACTTTTTACATCCTGTTCAAGTTGTCGTGAGGGAGAATCAAACTGGGGCCAGGGCTGAGGTTGAGAACATGAGAAAGGTTGAGGGGCTTGTGGTGGACAGTGCTGAGGGGTGCGTACCAACCCTCTATTTTCATTACCATACATGTTCCTGTTGGGGTAAAAAGATCAGAATTTAAATATATATAGTAGCTACAATAACATAATTACCTAATCATGATAATGAATAATACAGCATTACTTTTGTTTTTGAAAGCAGTCTATGAAAGCCAAGTAATATAAAGATAATGCTTTTATGCATTTCTTATTTTAGCCTTTGCAAAGTGGTACACCATGTGGAGAGTTAATGGGTTCTAAATAATTAATCTAATCGGAAAAGCTTTTTATATTCATGACAATAGCTTTCTACTGTACAGTATTAATTTATGAGTTTTCCTTAAATATTTGGAGGTAATAGTATATAGTACCGTAACTCTATTGTTCTTATGGTCCCCAAGGTTGAAAAATGTAAATAAGTAAACTTAAACCTGATGCAGAAACTGGAATGAATAAAGAAATTAAAGGGTGATATGAGAGTAGTGAAGGCATGTAAGGAAAGTGCTAGCACTATTTGAATGGAGCTTGGCACCCAGTTGGACTTGAAATAAGAAGCATTCTGAGTCTTGTACATCATGTATGTACTGCTGTAAATAGTTAAGGAAAGGAAATAGGAAAAAAAAAAAAAAAAAAAAAAAAAGTGATAAAGACCGTCTAGGAACTGAGGACTGCTGAAGTCTCTTGGGAGCACGGTGGCTGTATGGAGTGACGGGAGTATTCATGTTGAAGGGCGAGTAGAGCTTGCCTGGGGTGCGGCGGGGAGTACGACCTCCAGGGGTACGGTTTGGGGTGCCCCCGTCAAGCTTGTACCTTCGCCGGGTGGAGCTGCGGAACATCTGTGGAAAGATTTCACATTATCAATGCCATTACTTTTGAATAATAAATAATGTATACATTCAGGATCAATACTAATTTTCTCAGTTGTCATTTAAAGAATAAGAAGTTTTCATCAAGTTATTCACAATATCATTTTAATTATTCAAAGAAAAAAGAAGAGGAGCTATAGTGTTACATGGTTGTACATTATTGCACCGTACAGATTTTATGGTGACCTTTGCCAAGGAAAGACAAATGCTCTAGGAAAAAGTTTATTATCATACCTGGGACTTGTATCCACATGAGATGGGCACTCTTATACAGTACAGAAGTACTCTCACCTGTGTGAGTGATGTCAGGGAAGTTCTGACTCCCTGAAGAGCTCGGTTGACTTTCTTGCCCCCTTCGCTGAAGACCTTACTGGTGCTGGGCTTGAACTGTGACCAGTTGTCATGAAGGTTATTCCAGAGGGGAGCCACACCAGAGGGCAGGCGGCGCAGAGGGCGGCGAGGTAAACGAGAGGAGGCACCAGGGGAGTTGTGCTGGGACCTGGATAGGGATTTATTCAATAATTAAAATTTTATAACAGAAAGCTTCTTGTACCATTGAAAATAATCTGGCGTTAAACCAAGCATGATATCTGGTACTGTATTTGAACTGTTGTTCATGGGTTACATATTCAATATAATCAACCTTTAACTGTCACAAAAGAAAAAAAAAAATCATCTAGATTTGGTCAGGGAAAAAATGCAAGATGACAGCTGTTCTTTACGGGTAAAATGGTTACAAGTGTACATGAACAAGGCTAACTATACATCAATATGAAGCCAAAACATATAAAAAACATCAAGATTGGATGTCTCTATAATTGCCAATGTGAAACTTTCTCAACTTTCATTCCCATACCTGCTACATGCTGGCCTCTGAGGGTGTGGTTGGGGTGGGTCTGAGTGGGGTGCAGTGGGGTCCTCATCAGGGTGGATATAGAAGCTGTGGTGACCCTCAGCCTGTGTGTACGTTGTCTGCCCATTGGTAACTTGGGGGGCGGGCGAGTCGGATGTGTCACTGCAACCAAAGTTAAGTATCATAATTAGACACTGAACTCTCATTATACACTGGGCTTACAACTGTGATATATCTCAGAAGAATGCTGGTAAAGTTACAGAAGTTCCAAGGATAAAGTGGAGTACGGTACTGTACACTGTCAGACAAACTTAAAAAGAAAAGAAAAAAAGAATAGAACAGAAAAGAAAGTAAGTCAAAGTACAGTCGCAGCACATAGTCCTTAATCAGGGTGTGAGGGGTAATCTGGTCAAGGATTATATGCCGTGATTGTACAAGGTATATATTGGGCATAGAATATATTTTTTTAACATGCAAAGACTACCATATACTGTAACTTAATTATGTGGAAATCTTGGACAAGTACCGGTATATTGAGGGTTTATAGAAGTAAGTTATAGACAAATACAGCATCACAGCTTGCAAATTATTACATCAGTGATTCATTTGGTTAATTCACTATCAAAAGTCCCATACATATATAATACCATACAGGACTGCAATTTTAAGTACAGTATTCCCCCCTTCCCCCCAAAAAATGAGAGATTTGTGTCTGGTACCTCAGTACTGAGCCTAACCATATAAAGCTACCGGTAATTATTTATTTATTCTTTTTTTCCCAAATACTGTACATACTGATCAGCAGTATTAAGTCTTTCTAATATTTATTCAGTCTCCTTCCCAAAACTCCACTCTCTGTTGGGAAACAAAGTGATATCCTGTAACATTTGCCTTACAAAGCATACCTAAATATTCATCATAAAAAAACAATAAAAATATTAATCAAAGCTCACTGGTTACTATGGTCAGATGAGAGGAAGGAAGGTACGGTACACAGGTGGGTAGTGTTACATCTCTTGTAGGTGTTCCTCCTCCCCTCACTTTCACTCTAATAAATATCATTACAATTCAACTCATGCACGGTCAGGTGTAATAATAGAAGTGTGATGTCATGCAGGTGAGTGAGATATGAAGGAGGGTTGACGTCATGCAGGCAGGCAGGTGGTGAGGAAGAGATGAAGGTCGTATGCAATAATGCAAGAACATCCGTGGTGTTGATGATGGCGTGGTACCGGTAAGACGGGTCTATTATTTTTCTATAGATCCATCGTACCGATACCACGCCATCGTATACACCACGAACGTTCTTGAATACGACCCGAGGTACCCATGATGTTGGTGTGTGGGTGGTGATGGTAATGGACCCTTCCGCCACCCTCCTCTTCTACTGCTGCTGGTGCCTTCCTTCTGCTCCTGCTGGGTGAACCTCTGCTGTAGGTTCACTCGAATAGGTGGCGTCCCTCCTGCTGCTGCTGTTCCTGGTGGTGGTGGTGGCTGGTGGTAGTGTTGATTCAGGCAGTCACTGTTGTTATTTTGAGATCCACGACGTCCACTAAAGAAGGACCAACTACGAGACAATTTGTCAGACATGGTAGTGATAAATCGACCAGTAATTATATCTCAAACCTTGGTAAATCCTTCTAGCTAGACACACCCCACTCACTCACACACTCACGACTCACGAGGATTTAAAGTTTAAACTCCCGCCGCTACGACGCCGCCGCTGGCTGCCACACCTCTCAATAACGGCCCCTCAGGAGGAGATGAGATGCCATACATTGCTGGTGATGTAAACCATTTCACTTATTATTCATTCATATAATCCGTTTGTACTATTAACATTTAACAGCCTTCAAATATTGGATACTTAATCGTACAGTAACTTCCGAAATAAATTTATTGTATGGAGATTTACATACTATATAACTTTACAGCATTTTGTTCCCCGGTTATTCAAGCCATTCCTGCAGAGAGCAGTAACGGTCTCTCACTAATAAAAGTTTTATATCACGAATAATAGTATAATTAATCTTCCTTGGCACATGCGGGTCAACTGTATTATAGGAATTCTCTATTCCTCAGAGCATACAACATTTAATATGGTTGGAACAGAGTGAAATATCTGAATGCAGTCCTCACAAAGCGCATTTTTCGGCCTACCCGAATAATTTCTAAAAGTTTTGATTGATTTTATTTGAAAAGTTTATTGTTGCAAAAGCATACAACAAGGAGAAGGCCTGAGCATGCTGACCTTAGAAGAGACAATTTTACCATACAGTATGATTTATGAAATAGACACAAGCCTTCGGTAGACGAAGGGGATTGACCCAAACAGCAGACAGATTGATACAAGTTTTTCCATTATAAATGCATTCTTCTGTGATGCATATAACATCTAATGCACATGGTGTAATTTCATGCTGCTACTAAGGTCAGGGGGATCGAATACCCGTCATCATTAGAGACCCTATACTGATATAGGGTCTCTATAATAGACAAATAGTCATTAATCTCATCATAACGCAAGCTGCGATGCTACGCTACCATCACGGTGCTAAAGGCATAAAAAAGCTACCCATAAAATTAATAAAGTCCCATATAAGGAAAAATGATTGAAAAAGAGAAATTGCTTACGAATTGGAGGAGTCTTGGTTAGATTTAATTAAGAAGTAAAGGAAGAAAAAGCTACAATAGGGGTAGTAATAAATATCTTTGAAATTCCTATAAGCATATCTAGAATTCAGACATAAACCTACATATAAGATCATAAATATAACTATAAGCTTTGTAAACAGATTCTGAGTAGTACAAACAAAAGAAATAATTTCCCAATTCTGTACTAAAATGCCTCATAACTAGAGGAAAAGTTGTCCGTTCTTATCTCATCTTGATTTTTGAACCCTTCTGTGACGTCACACTGAGAATGTAAACATTGTGGGAGGCTTCACTTGACTCGGGTGTTGTTGTACCTTGATGAGATTGAGGTGACAGGTGGAATAACAATTAAGTACTTATGCCGTACACAAGCTAGAACCCTTCAAGTAATCAGGGTAAGGTTCTTCATACTGTTTAAAATTATAGTGTAAGGCTGCAAGTCCTATATGATTGCAGAGTTGACTATAAACTAAAATAAGTATGAGGATTTAGGCTTGGAGGTCTTTGTATATATCTACTGTACATACTTCGTTTTTTAGGGAGTAAAACACTGGAAAGTTTCCCATTTTTTTACCTGTGCTGGATCGAGGTACTGCACTGTACTGGGAAATCAGGGACTTCCCTTCACAAGTGACACTGTTTTCAATGTCTTATTAATATTTAGATCTTCATTTCTGTGTAATTTACACCCTAATTTTCAGTTCTATTAAACATTGCCAATAAAACGGTGAGTATGTCATCCAACATCTGTGGAAATGAAGGAGAGACAGATAAAATAAGTTAGACCTAGAAGCAAAACCTACAGTTTAACCTGACATGACTTTTAAATTAGAAGCAAGCACAGTATCCTTAACCCTTTCCCATCCGACCTAAGTGACCTATCCGCTTTCACGTGTGGGTACCTGTGATATGATATAGACGAAGGTATGTGAATAGACAAAATGAAATGGAAAGCTCACGGGACAAATGTAAACAAACCTACTCTCTCTCGTTACTCATCAGGCCCCCCACCTCCCCCTATCCCTGTCATTTGAAAAAAAAAAATAGTATCGTTTAATTTTATATTAACACTTTACCATACTAAGTAACTTACACAACATTCATGTGAATAACAAAATTGTAATGCTATTCCGCACAAATAAATAGCCATTGGGTATTCAGTTAACTAAAAAACACGATAATAATGCTGATAAATCTAACGTTGGTAGAGAGGCACTGACCAGTATTGCCAACCCCTTGATACTTTTTCGCCCTCAGCTCAGCAAGTTAGGATGAAAATATTACTCAACTACTTGAAGCTTTTATTTGTACTGTAATATTATATCAACAAATAGGCTAGACAGCCATTAGGTATTCATTTAACTACAAAAGACGATAATATTGTCTGTCATCTGCAAATCTAACGGGCATTCTATAATTTATTATCACTTCACTTTACGTGACTTCAGTTACATAACAAACATGAGATAGGAAGGTCGCAGTCTGTGCTGTTATATTACAGTATTAGTATGTTAGCTGGGCATCATAAGGTGATATTAGTAGGGAGGCAGGCAGATAGGCAGGCAGGCAGGTAGGAGAGCAGGCAGGTCAGCGCCGGCAGGCCCCCCACCTCACCCTATCCCCGTCATTTGAAAAATTTATTGTTTATCGTTAATTTTATAATAATACTTTACCATACTAAGTAACTTACACAACATTCATGTGAATAACAAATTTATAATGCTGTTCCGTACAAATAAACAGCCATTGGGTATTCATTTAACTAAAAAACGCGAAAATATTGCCGTAGTCTAACGGCATTTCACAGGGTGGAGGGAATAGGGAGGGAGGGGAGGAAGGGAGTAGAGACTAATATATAATTATATTTCTTTTATTTGCGACTATAGGTTCCATACAAACAGAATATGTTATACATTATTGGATACAGTGTGGTTTGTCATGCATGTTATATGGGAGGAAACTATTATATATATATATGTAATTAAAGAAGAAAAATGAAAGATTGCATCACAGCGATACTCTACATTTCCACTTGACCGTTACTGCCATACTGACTATATTATTGAGTGAGGTGAGGATGTGATCATATGAGCTACTGTACCAGTGTTGCCAACCCCTAGAGTCTTCACCCTACACAGACACTGAAATCACCCTACTTATGCATTCATTGTCCTCCGGTCTCTAATTATATATACAAGTATTCATTATTATTATTTCTGCAGTGGTTATCACTCTCTCTCTCTCCCTCTGAGTGACAAGGTGATATAAGTGGGAAAATAACTTGGCGGTCTGGGGATGTTGTGGTGGCAAAGGAATTCCAACTACTGTATTATTTATTGTATACTGAATAAATCAGTCGTTACTTAGTTTTAGTAGTTCTAGGACAAAAATATATATTTTTATATACACATATGAGTGAAAAACAAAGAGGCAAAATCTTATGTATTGTTGATAACAAAATACATACTTGTAAGATGCAATTACTTGAGTAGCCTATGGCAATACTGTGTAACTCCCTCTCCCAGTTATACGAAGTCTGATGGACGAAATTTCCCTAACATTTTGCCTCAATTATTTCCTCATTAATCTTGAACATTGACGGTCTTTTTGGAGTTATTTTCGTCTGGTATAAATTTCCCTGTTTATTCTTGAACAATCTGTATATAATTTCCCTGTGTGGGCTTCAAAATTCCCTAAAACAGACAACTTTCCTTCCTTCACCTGGTAACACTGCCCTACCCTTCCATCCCGTTATCTTTCTTTCTGCAGGTGATCGTACCAAATATCATATAAATGTAAAAAAGAACTAAGAAAATTTGATCTTCAGCTAGGGATAATGTTGTTTTTATGTTATCAAGTTTATATATTTCGAAAATTAATAACAGCGAGACGATAAGTTCCGCCGACAATAATAATAATAAAAAAAACAGAATTGCCAGTCTACTGAAATTTCACTAGTTTTCGTGCTTTTTTGTTTTGATTCGTTTGGAGAATTTTAGAATTTCATAAAATATAGGTTATACGATGGCTAGAGACACCGGATTTGAGAGTAATTATATGCTAGGATTTATTCTATATATTTTAGCTATAAACATTTCTTCCTACAATGTTTATTTAAAAAAATAGTTGAATTCTGGGTATATGGTTATGCTGAAATTAGGAAAAAACACATGATGGGAAGGAACTTATAACTAAAGTATTGCGTACAGTATGATAGGATCTAGCAACTCCACAAAATGGTTCTCCATACTGTACTGAATCATCCTGTGTGTCCAACTGATATGTTGTGAGTCCCATTTTTTTTAATGTGGATGGTACCTTACTGTCTATTATATGATGCACAACATGAGTTGTGTCACGTTTATTGTGAGCTGTCAGTAAAAGAAATTATTATGTAAACATTACAGAAATTATATACTGTAATAAGCTTGTTCTAGGTTTATGGTAGTACATTACAATAATATTTTACTCTGATCTATCTTTCAGGTGAATGATAACTTGATACATGAAAGACCTGGTGCTAGGCTGCCAACTGGAGGATGGTAACTTGTGGCAATCTTGAAGCTAAGGACTGGCCTTCCCTACTATCCCTTTAGTCCTCAGATGACACCACAGGCAGCAGCAAGATGTGTACACAGAATTCCTGGGTGCAAATGCTCTGCAGCATCCATATCCAGAGGATTATTTTTTTGTTGTGAATAGGTTAGTGCTTAATGTTCAGTTATTTCCTATAAATAGCTGATAGTTGTATGAAAAAGAGAGAGAACAAGAAGGTTTACTCAGTTTTTTTTAGTGCTATATTGTTATGGTTTGAAGCATTTCACTCCAAATCTTCCTTCAGCCATCCCACTGAGCTCTTCTATTAGAGGTAAAAGTGGTAGTGCATGAATATTTTTATCTCTTTACTTTACCTTTATTATAGTGTTAAAATGTCATGTGTGATGCCACTATACCAAAATTCCTCTCAGAAATAATAATAAAATGAGTGAAAATTAAATTACAATCACTAGTAGAATCCCAGAACAGTGATAATCACATAAGAAGAGTGGTGGCCTGGAATCTGCTTCAGTTAATCAGGGGCAAGGAAATCATATCATATGCAGGCATTTACTCTTAGCTGCAGAAAAACTCAACCACAGTTTTCTGGCACTCCACCTAAATTCTATTAAATGCAACTCAGTGCGAATTTGCTTCACAATCAGTATATTCTACCAGTGCACTAAATTTTAAAATAAATGTTAAAAAAAAATTATTGTTGAACATGATTTTGGACCTCTCAATTCATTTTATCTCGAGTGAGAAAATTAAGTGGGCTTTCAGCCTTTGAGACTCATTTCCCTCAAAATAGAAATATATATATATATGCCACAGTAACTGAAAAATGCTAGTTATCTCCTGAAAAGTCATGTATAAATATGTTGAAGTTCCTTGTAGTAATTTTCAAGGTATCTTTCCTGCATTCACACAAGCAAACATTTTTTATTCCCCAGTCATAAATACTATACTGTACTTGTATGCATATTTTCTTTAAACCTATACTACATATTTTTTGTCCTCAAATTTCTATTCTTAATCCATGCCTCTATTCCCACAGTTTTCACACATGGCAGGAAAATGAGCTGATAATGGCTGTTCGACGCCACCAGTTCCAAGGTCAGTTTGGCATCAATGAGACACCACTGACCACTGCCATCCAGAATGGTGACATGGCAGAAGCAGAGGAGTTCATCCGAGCCAATACCGACCCATCTGTGCTCAATGATGGAGCATATGAAAACACTCCCCTCCACCTAGTGCTGACTAACAACCCTTATGCTGATAACAGCCGCAACCTCAAACTGGCCCGCATGTTGGTGGAGGGTGGTGCAGACCCTAATCTCCGCATCATTCCATATGGGGACCTGGATCGAGACTCTCCCAGCCCATTTGAAGAGCTTGTAGTATATCATGAAGCATTGAGAGCTCAGTTGGCTGGCCACTGTATCCCACTATATGAAGAACTGGAGGTTTATTTTGAGTGTGAAGAAGAGAGAGTGACTTTCTTAACCAATACAGTGGACTTAGAGGGGGTACAGTGTCAGCCACACTTGGATGCTTGTCCTGCTTTGGTAAGACAGACTGGAGAACTTATTCAGGTGTTCCTTGGATGTGGTGGTGATCCTAATGTTGTCACCACATTTGGAAACAAAACCCTTTTCCACTGGGTGGTGGAGCACGAGGACCTGTCCCTGGCTACAAGGCTATTAGCCACCTACCGGGTCAACTTGGACCAAGCTGATCTGCATGGCAATACACCTCTCATGGATGCCATTCTGCTAACAAATCCACAGGATTGCATGACTTTGTATCATGCCATGAGGGCAGCAGGTCGGCGCCTTGACCTCAATGCCACTAATTGTTGTGGAGAAACACCTCTCTTCAGAGCTGCGTTTGTAGGTGCAGTAGGACTGGCTGCTCGAATGTGTGGAGATGGTGCCTTTACTTCTGCCACAGTGTGTCTATCTCAGATTCCTATGTCCTGCTCCAATTGTTGCGACTTTGATTTGCGATTGATGATGCAGGCAGCCCCTGTACTGACAACTCCACTGCTGGCCCCCTTGTTAGCTGATGCCCCAGCTCGCCTACGCTACTCTCACGTGCCTGCTAGGGAGCTGGGACCCCGACTAGCTCGACCTCACAAGCACCTCATAGACAAGGTGGTGGCTGCAGGTGTTTCTCCACTTGTGGATTTGGGTTGCCTGACTAATGTGGCCAGTCACTTGGCTACTCTTTTAGGACTCACCAACTTTCAGCATTTGGCAGAGGGGCCAGTGGCAACTGCAGATCTACAAGTACTTATGTTTGGGCAGTTATCAGCTGGACTGCGACAGCTCTGTGTGAGAACAATATTTAACCAACTTTTCCCAGACTACCGACTCAGGGACTCGGAGCAACCTGGCCATGACTACTGTGGACATGATTGTGAGGGGGCCTTGGCACAAGTACATATAGAATCGGCTATGGAAGCTTTAGGACTGCCCCAAGCCTTCACTGTCTTTTATGAGGCAGAAGCAGCAAAATACCAGATGTGTAGTGCTGTGGCTGCACTTCAAAGCTTAGAGTGTGATCAGGCTTGCTCAGCTTCAGATGATTCGGTCATTGATGACACAGAAACTGATGCAACAGATGATACTTCAGACTATTACTCTTCTGATTATGCTGACTTCTTCTCTTCTGATATGCTGAGTGAGGAATCGTCTTCAGAGGTTGATGATTTGTCTGAGGAAGAGGAAGAAGAAGAAAGCAGTTCCTCTGAAAGTCCTGCGGAGGGAAGTAGGGGAGCTGGCAAGATGAGAGATGTCAAGCCAGGACGTAGGAAGGTACTGCCTGTCCAAACTTTCACATCTGAATCACTGGATATTCAAGTTGTGGTGGAAACCTTCTGTGAGGACCTAGTGGAAGATAGTATCCACCCACCATCCTACCCTGATTCACCACTAGCTGCCTCTACTCATCCTCAGCCCCAGGAAATAGATCACTCTATTTTACCTTCAAATCTCCCTCTTGATCACCACAACCCTTACCAAAGATTTAATGACGAGTCCACAGAATCTACTGCCTCCCCTTGTAGTGACCCTCCTTCACCTACAAAGACACTGAACACACCCACTGAGTCAGCTTTACCTAATAACCTACCCTCTCCCACTGACCTGCCAACATCCTTTGACCCACCTTCACTTAGTGACCCATCTTCCCTTAGTGACCCACCCACAGTCAGTGATTCTTCTTCAGCCAGTGCCCACCCCACACCCAGTGACCCAGCTTCAGATGCATCATCCAAATAAGTGCTGGACTTGCGTACATAGCAGATGGGGTAAGATGGTGAAGCTTATGCTAGTGATTCCTTGAAATGGTCCCAGAAACAAGCCATCAATACTGAGGTAGTCTGTGTCTTGATATAATTTGGAGGAATCACGATCCTCCATTTTGCTGACATCTTCCCTCCTGAATGTTGTTGCACTTTACTGTTGCATGAGAGATAACTGAAATAGAAGAGAGAAAAGGCACAAAAAGCAGATGCTGAAATTAAACTGTTTTAAACCTTTTACAGTTACTGAAGGATTAGAAAAAAAAAAATTCTATGAACTTTAAAAGTTGATGAAATTTGGGTCTGAAAATATGAGACAACACTGCTGGAGGCAATAACGTAAATAAGAGTTCATATTTATGTTTTATCATTTTCAGCTTTGTAAATGACCAAAATATTCAGTATTATTTACAAAGGAATATTCAGGTACTGTATAAAATATTAAAATATATTACAAATGAGCTGTGATTAAAGATGCACTTTACAGTTGTGGCCACAAGTTTCATCTAGTCTTGCTCATCAGTATTTAGCAAGAATTATTGTTCATATATGGAGAGAAACTGTTTCTATACCATTGTGTTCATTAAGATCTTGGATAGCTTCACGTATCTTGGAAGTGGTTCTGACAATGATACTCGGTGTCCTTGTCTGGCCTACACTGGTATGAGTGTTTCATATCCTTTGGTACTAAATGTTTTTGCAGAATCATGTCGTGTACACTGGGTAAAAAATAAAAGCATTGGTTCATAATATACTGTACATCACACAACATAAAACACTGAAATATTATAGTTGTGTCTGACACTTGTTAGCAAAATATTGTGTTAAACATATGCAGCAACAGATTTAATATGCTTGCAAAAGCATGTTCATACACATTGAGCTATTGGAAATTCTGCACGAGACCATATTTTGAGACACTCATGGAGTGGTTCAGACCTAATGTGCCAGTCACAGCCAGCAATACATATTCTCCCACATCAGCTGTTGATTTGAATGTTTATGGTAGACATCAAACCCCTTGTGCACCAATATTTTTTAACCATGTGTACAGTACCTGAGAGAAAAGAGGCTGACATGATATCTATTACCAGCCTGATTTGGGAATGTTAATTCCAGCTATCTGGGCATGTGACTTTCTTCCCAAAAACTGATACTACATATAGGTATACAGTACAGTATTTGAAAAGGTTTACCCAGGCTGTAGAAGATGATGGGGAAAGCTGCACAACTTAGTTTGAAACAAGTTGATAATATCATGCTAGGAAATATTAGAGTGGGAAGGTTGCTTCCTTGGAGTCTTGCTTGTGGATTCTTGGAGGTGTCAAAAAAATAATATAGGTATGGTAGCTGTATGCCCCTGATGATGATGTAGCCTATTTATATTGATGCTGTACACTTAATTACTTTATTAATGTATAAATTAATACCCATACATTTTCCATAGCAAGGTATGAAAATTGAAACAACTTTTGGCCACAACTGTACTGGTACAGTAAACCCTCATTATACATGGCTTTAGTACAGTATATAGTGTGACATTTCTGTTCACCATTAAAAGTTTAATATTTATAATCCTCTCATTTTCTTTCAAATTTCAATCGGAACCCCCTGTGGCCTGTACTCCCAGTTTCATTACACATAATACATTTGAAGTTCATAACACCAGTGTACTGTATAATAGTGTAATGAGGTGTTATTATACTTTGTGCTTGACTTGATATCCATACCTGTACTAACCTAGTGATTGCGGGACTTCACAACTCCATATCACTACTTATTGGTACTCTGAGTCTCCTAGTTTTTTTTTTTTTTTTTGTTATCCCTCATCATGTTTTGTTTTATTGGCTTATGTTGCAGTTTGACACAATCAATGAAGTAAAGAAAAATGGGCATTATTCCAGTGACCCAAGCCATATTCTTGTACCAAGATAGAAGGGCACTATTCCCCCTCCTAACAAGATTAAGAATCACCACTTCATAAACACAAAATAGCATTGCACATCAAGAGAAAGAGCTAATGCCAGTACAGTATTAGATTTTGTAGAGGAAACCTTAAGATAAGAGAAAGAGTAAAAAATGTGTACGCAATGGAGTGTGCACATGATATGTGTTAACAAACACACTTGGAGGTGACTATAATTTTCATTACAGTATACTGTAGTAGTTTATCTAAAGGGACCAGGGGTGTCTTGTGTTTTGCTGGTGCCTTGGGCTGTGCATTGAAGAGAGTGATCATGTTTAGATATGCAGTAATTACATAGCTACTAAATGCTTCCAGTGAAGCTGTGTACCATACCCATGTATGATTTCTGCTCAACATGTAAGCACATGATGGGAAATTTGTGCTGCATAGCTGTTCCGGCCTCGCACAGGAGAGAATTAATTACAGGTGGGAGTTAATCTCATACGAAACTATTTCCATTAGGTAATTTAACCTTATACAACATGTAAGTATCTGTAGAACTGGGTTAGAACAGAGTTGTTTCCTTTATTATGGCTGTGGTTTGGCAAGAATTGTATATCTTTAAAAATATCTGAATTTAATAAAATAATATAACTATATATTTGTATTTATATTTGTTTTCTGACCTCTGCATACCTTATTATACTCTTTCCTTTTATCATACTACTTTCCAGCAGGATGATGGATTCATTATGACATGAATGGGGTCACATCACTCAATAACATCACATACTGTCCAATATACTGTATAGTCTGCATTACAATACTGAACATAAGGAATTCATTGCCAGTTTAATTATTACTGTACTGGAAAGGTTTATTTTGATTGTCCTTTACACACCCTGTAATATGAACCCATACAGATAGCCTTAGTCAATAAATTCATTTATTAATATAAAAAATAATTCCTCGTGGGAAAAGAAAAAAAGATTACAAACTAAAAGAAAATATTTTTCATAATGATGTCATGAAATTTTATGACGTGTAGGTGTGTGACTGGAGTGGGTAACACACTAGCTCATTTTTCTCAATCCTCAGTAGAAGTAAAGTTTCTAACATCATCTATAAATAGTTTTGGAACTTGGAAAACAATGAATAATCTAGATGGTTGAAATCTGGCATGTGAATGAAAGATGCAAGACATATATGAACAGTGAAATGAGTTTGTGTAATTGGTCTTTGAAAAGTATCAATAAAAGTTGGATGAAATTTGCCTTGTGTACAGACTTTATCTTTAATTGCAATGACAGAGGGATAGAGAAAGAGACCTACATATTCCTGTGCACAGGTGAATACACGTAAAACTAATATACTGTACACTGATAATCTTGAGAGCGAATAATTGTTTTTACAGTAAAACTGCACTTTAAATGTGCTCTTAATATGTTACACTGTATCAACTGTTAAAGTGTAGAATATTTTGATCTTTTACTGCCATATCTACAGTAGTGTACAGTACATTCAGACCCTAGCACTGTAACAATACTGAAGAAATTTCTTGGTTATCTTCTATCAACTGACAGTCAAAGCTTCTTCTTTAGTAGTGACATAAGCTTGAATCTACAGTGTTGATACGGTACCTCACTTCTTCCAAGAAATACAAGTCAGGGAATTGACCACTGCAGTAGACACACAAAGCATGCACCCACAAAGTTAAAAATGATTTTAAAACTCTCACTGTACCCCTTGGCTACTTTACTCAAATTTTGAACTTTCTTCTGGGTGGCCCTAAAGAACTGTACTTGCCATATGGATGCCCCACATATCCAAAAGGATAGGGTGGCTGTCAGCTTATCACACACTCACCAAAATATATTTTTAACATATCCTACAAAACCTACTAATGAAAAATTAAATGAGACTTGATGTACTGTGTACATCACATTAGTAGTATCTTGACAAAAGAAACAAAAGAAATTTTTCGGCTCCTAATTATAATCAAGAATTAAATACCATCAGTGGTGTCCAACATAAACATGACACTAATTAAACTACAGTATACAAACTTTCATCATACCGGTATATTCAAATTTTGTTAAAACACTGTTGAAATGAAATATCTCGACTTCCTTAAAAACAGAAAATCTTATTGTATGGAAGTTATCATAAGATAATTATCTCCATAAACATAAGAACAAGTAAATAAGGAATACAACTGACACTAAAATTTTACCCAATGCCATAATTTCTGCATCACTGATGTACTGTACTAGATAACTCAAGTTCCAACTGCATGTTGAAATGTAATTGTACAAAACCTTTTCTTGTAAAAGTTACCTATTTTATTTGATACAATAATTTTTACCACTCCTCAGATTCCAGTTAAAATACTATTACTGTTGTCTATGTCAATAATTACCAGTAACATAACAATTCATTTTAGAAAGCTAACCTAGCTCTGAATACCATTCTTCTATCAGTAGCTTTGTGATAGTTAAGGAATGTCAAACTTTGGTTTTCTTTACCCACTGAATTGTAACATAAAATTGGCATTAAAAATTAAAAATAAATTTAATTCTTGTCAGTGTTTCAAATAAATAAACAAAATATTCCCACAATGTTACTAAATAATCTTCCTTGTTAAAATATCCAAACAGAATATTACTCTTTGTCTGAGAATATTAAACCTTCAGTAAGGTCTTGAGATGGATTTCATGTTTATGAAGGTAATTTCAACTTGGGTCTACATCCTTCAACCCCTGCTAAACTATGATCCAAATACTGTACCCTAATGATTCAAAGCTGTAAGTGAAAGAACTCTGTCAGTGAGCAAATGATAGGGTAAATATTTATACAGTATCCACTGTGATACCACCTATTTTATAAGGAAGATTCTAGTGCATGCTATATGTTGTCTGGTGACATGGCTCTCCCTCATAGCAACCTTCGTAGGACTGAGGGCATTATCAAGGGTGCAGGCACTATTGCCTCCATCTCTTCTTCATTCCTTTTCTTTTTTCTTTTTCCTTTATTGCCTCCAGATATGGTATTCTGTTTGCCCTCCTCTTTTTTCATTTTTCTTTTTTCCTCTTTAATGACTTTCTGAATCCCAGGTTTTGACTTCAGTTTTCCATTTTGATCATCTATTTGTTCTTGAACTGTTCTGAGTGATGATGGAATAGATCTAAAGTCTTCAATATCTGATTCTGAGTCGGCAGAGGAAATTAGTTTCTTGAAGAAACGAGATAAATAGGGCAAGCCTGAGAGTACACTTTCATATTTTCCTTCCTTATATATTTTTTTACCAATGCTGTCAACCACTGTACTCCCAGGGACAAACAGGGTGGAGACAGAAGGAACAGTTGGTTGAGAAGAAATGAATGGTGATGCATGGATATCCAAAGGATGCACTTGTATTTTCATCTTCTTGATATGTGAATCCACTGATGTACTGCCATCAGCAACTTTCCTTTTGAGAGATGTCTGGCCAGCCTGACTGGAATCATGATTAAGGGTAAACAACTGGGAATTCAACAAAGTCTTTTGACTTACAGTAAAGATCCCAGACTCATCTACCAGTGAACCTGTGCTGCTTCTCCAGCTTTTGTTATTTTCTAGGTTTTGTTGACTTCTTGGAAGGTTCCCCTGCTGCTTGTCAGTGCTTCCAGGTATACTGTTGGTGTGAAATGTGGTACCAGATAAACTGATCTGTTTATTTGCCTTTCCTGTACATGTGTTCTTTTTCTTCTGCTTGCCTATGATATTGTTCTTTTCCTTGCTTCCATTCTGCTTGTCTGTACTTTTGTGTTCCTTATCTGCAATATTGTTTTGCATTCTTTTGTTTTTGTTCTGCTTGTCTTGACATATGCATTTCTTTTCTATGATATTGTTTTGCATGCCTTTGCTTTCATTCTGCTTATCTGTACTTTTGTATTCCTTGCCTGTAATCTTCTGCTTGTCTGTGATCTTATTCTGCTTGTCTGTACTTTTGCATTCCTTGCCTGTGATCTTCTGCTTGTCTTTGCTTCTACTCTTGTTCTTTGTATTCCTCTTCTGCTTTACTATGCCTCCATCTGGGTTATCAACGCTTTTGTTTTGTGTGCTTGTGTTTTTTACGAGAGGTGTGGCAGAAGACACACAGCTCTGTTTGTCTATACTGGATGTATAACTTATACTTCCTCTACTGCAAACATCAGTATTACTTACTCCAATATATACATTTGTTCCTTGTTCTGCACTGACAATATTCTTTCTTCTGTTATTCCTCTTCTTGGCAGTGATTTTTCCAACCACAGTATTCCTCCTCTTCACTGGTTTTGCTTTGGTCTGTTGATCTGGATTCCTGAGTGATTTTTGATGGCTTTTCTTCTTACTTCTTTTTGGTTGTTTAAGAATCTTAGCTTTCACACACTTTTCACTAATTACTTGTTCTCCTGGTAATTCTTGTGGTCCAGTGGGGTTCATAACCATTAATTTTGGGGTAGATAATGCACTTTCACGTCCCTCCTGTGCCCTTTTTGTTCTGCTTGTGGTATGTAAAAGGGGCTCTTGTATAGTAATTAATCTTTTTTTTTTTAAGTGTCCTTGTTCCCTTGGCAATGCACTTTCATCTCCTAATGATACTGTTTTCTTTATCAAGCTGCCCACACGAAAAAATTTGCAAATTATCCGAGGTTTCAACACTGCAGGTGCTCCTGGTCTAACCCAAATAAATTTACATATTTTCCGAGGCTTAAACAGCTTAGAGGATAGTGGCATTTTTACCCTTGATAATGCTCCTTCCAAAGGTTTCTTCTGTTCTGATACAGTTACTACTCCAAGGTCCTTCCCTGTCTGTATCCCCGACTCAAATCCTGTTTTAGGTTTCAAGACATCAGCGTTTTCAGACATAGAGGGGGTATTTATGGCTGATTTAGGTGGTGGGTTTTTGTTGCTGTTTGCTTTAGGAGTGCTGAGCTGTAAGGACAATTGAAGTTGTGCGTGTTGCTGTGGCTGTGAAGAAGCCTGGGATTCAGCCCATCCTTCCGTGTGTAAATGTGGTTGTGCAGGTCTCACTGAGTGTGTCTGGGACTGTGCAATGGGATGTGTCTGTAGGTTGGAGTGAAGGCATTGCTGTGAAGGTGTCTTTATTTGCCAGCCTGAATATGATTTTGGGGATGTTTGTGATTGTGGCTCGTGTGGCTGTGAATCTGTCTGTGTTTGTAAGCATGAATGTAACTGTGGGGATGAGTGTAGGTGTGACTGTGAATGCAATTGGGCAACCATATGATTCTCTTGGACATCTGAGAGCAGGGAATCCATGGGTGGAATATAAAGAAGCTTCTTCCTTTTCCTCTTTGATTTACTCTCACCTGACACACACTTAGAGTCTGACAGTGGGGTGCTCACTGATACAGGGATAACAGACTGCTGGTAGTTCTTGGCTGACACTTGGGTGATAGGATACTTTGGGATCCTGGATGATACACAGTTAGAAGTTGACTGCTGAGAGCTGGCTGATACTGGGGAGTTACCTACTCCAAGGTCTTTCCCTGTCTGTATCCCCGACTCAAATCCTGTTTTAGGTTTCAAGACATCAGCGTTTTCAGACATAATGTGGGTATTTATGGCTGATTTAGGTGGTGGGTTTTTGTTGCTGTTTGCTTTAGGAGTGCTGAGCTGTAAGGACAATTGAAGGTGTGCGTGTCGCTGTGGCTGTGAAGAAGCCTGGGATTCAGCCCGTCCTTCCGTGTGAAAATGTGGTTGTGCAGGTCTCACTGAGTGTGTCTGAGACTGTGTCTGTCGGTTGGAGTGATGGCATTGCTGTGAAGGTGTCTTTATTTGCCAGCCAGAATATGATTTTGGGGATGTTTGTGAGTGTGGCTCGTGTGGCTGTGAATCTGTCTGTGTTTGTAAGCATGAATGTAACTGTGGGGATGAGTGTAGGTGTGACTGTGAATGCAACTGGGCAACCATATGATTCTCTTGGACATCTGAGAGCAGGGAATCCATGGGTGGAATATAAAGAAGCTTCCTCCTTTTCCTCTTTGATTTACTCTCACCTGACACACACTTGGAGTCTGACAGTTGGGTGCTCACTGATACAGGGATAACAGACTGCTGGTAGTTTTTGGCTGACACTGGGATGATAGGGTACTTTGGAATCCTGGATGATACACAGTTAGAAGTTGACTGCTGAGAGCTGGCTGATACTGGGGAGTTACCTGACACAGAGATGACAGGCTGCTTATGTTTTTTGCCTGACACACACTTGGATACAGACACAGGGGTGATGGGGTGCCTGGGGATCTTGACCGATACATGCTTAGAGTTTGGCAGTGGAGTGGTGGCTACAATAGGAGAAAAATACTTGCATTTCTTAGCTGACACAGACTTAGGGGTTGACCATGGGGTTCTAATTATTACAGGGGTGTAAAGCCTCTTCCACTTCTTGGCTGACAGCTGGGTGCTTATTGATGCAGAGGTAAGAGGTTGTTCGTGTTTCTTGGGTGACAAGACTGGGGTGCTAACTGACATTGGGGACATACGCTGCTTACAATTCCTGGCTGACAGTGGGGTGCTAGTTGATTCAAGTAAGAGCGGGTGTTCATTTTTCTCAGGCGAGACACGCTTAGAGGATGACACTTTGGTTAAAAGTTGCTTGCAGTTCTTGGTTGACAAACACTTGAACTTTGACAGTTGAGTGCTAGCTGACATTGAAGTGATAACTTGCTTGTGATTCTTAGCTGACATAGGCTTTGAGACTGCCAATGGGCTGTTGGATGACATAAGGGTGATGGGCTGCTTGTGTTTCTTGGCTAACACATGCTTTGAGGTTGACTCAGGGTTGATGGATAGCTTGTGTTTCTTGGCAGCTTCAGGTTTGAAGCCTGGCTCTGGGGTGGTGGGTGGCGAAGTGTTGGCAGACACTGAAGTGATAGGATGTTTTGGTAGTTTGGCTGACACAAGTTTGGAGGATGACAATGGGGTGCTAGTTTTCACAGGGATGATAGTTTGCTTGTGTTTCTTAGACAACACAGGCTTGGAGACAGGCTTGGGTGGACTCCACGTTGATGGGAGACTGGTGACTGACATGGGGATAGGAGTTACTGGTACCTTTGGATACACTGCCAACATAGAACTTAATGCTGACACAGGGATGACAGTTTGTCTGCGATGAGTTAATGACTTATGCTGTGAAAATGACAGCTGCTTGTTGGTTGATAAAAAAGTAACATCTGAATCAATTTGTTTTCCTGACACAGGTAGTGAAGATGAAGCAAGGTTCATGGCTGACTCACAATATGGCTGAGAGGTGGAGGTTGGCACCTGAGTGATAGTTGCTGGCTTTAAAGTTAACACTGCAGTGTTTGCAGACCTACAGTTCACACCTGACACATCCTTGGTAGCTGAAACAGGCTTGGCAACTGACTTAGAATATTTGACAGACTTGGTATCTGTAACAGGCTTTGCAACTGACACTGGTATAGTGGCTGACACAGAGCTGTCAGCTGACACTAGGGTACTTGGAGACACTTGCTTTGTGACTGACAAAAACTCGGTTGACGACAGTAGAGTATTGGAAGATGCATGGCTAGTGGGTGATGGAAATTCAATATCCGACTTTGGAAATTGGGTAAACGGGTCCACCACAGGCTTGGGTGACATCATAGGCTCTGTAAGACTGATTGATAAAGGGTTCCAATTTTCTTTACCCGAAGACCGAGGTTTTAAAGTCTTTTTAATAGTAGAAATATTTTTCACTTTTACCCTGACATTTCCTGCTTGTGTCTCATCACATGTTACAGGCTTTCTTATACCATTACTGAATGGCAGAGCCACTTTGGGTTTCACTATATTCAGAGAATGTGACACAAGAGCCATATCCTAAGATTGTGAAATATTATTTATTACGGTACCGTATATCACTTGCAGGTGACAAGGTCTTCACCTTACCCTTGGGAAACCCATGTGGCTACAAAGCTCTGGCTGGGGTGGCAGGGTTTCTCTTATTTTGTATATCCCTTGAGCCTCACATTCTTTATGAGCTACTTGACAAACTCAGATCAATCTTTTCAGTATTATCCACCAACTTCATGCTTTTCTGTAAAAAAGGTAAAAAAAAAGTAATGAAACACTAATATTATACAGTACTAGAAAACAAAGATATTTTACAATAAACTGATGTACAGTACATACCAGAATAAAAAAATATTCTATAGTAAACCATGGTTAGGCTAGGCTATATGCTAAGGTTACAGGTGTGTAATGTATTATAGACATCTAAGCTACATAAAAATACCATTGGCATTATGGGTGTTCTATAAATCTACTCAGTAACTGTATCTATTGATCTTATGCCATGCTCCCTCCAGGAACTCCCATCCAAGGGGGTGGCCATGGCAATAATGTCTCCAGTCTCCCTGTTCCAGCATTTCCTCCTCTCTTGGTCAAGCCTGCCCCTTCCAATCACATTCTTCTCCTTCACAAACTCTTCCACCCTGTTCATTCATCCTTTAACACCAGCTCCTTTAATTAACTTCATTTCCATACACAATTACTGTACTGTATAATTTCTTCATCTTGCATTCTCTCCTCATGTCCATCCACCTCAAAGTAGTACACCTCACCATTTCAACCATCTTACATTGAGCACCAATTGCCGTCTCACCCAGCCCACATCTCTCTTACACATTTTTACTGCTTTCCCCATTCCACCTCATGAGGCCAATACTCTCCTCTAAGGTAACCCATTTCCAAAGCACCTACGGTATTATAGACTTTTGCACACTATTCCACATCCATGTTTTTTTTCAATATTAAAACAAGATGAGGGCATTTACTACATGTCAGTATAGTATAGGCAGGACTACATAATTTCTTTATCCCCATTCACCTCTTACATAGCCTTCATTATTCCCCTAAGAGATGCATTGTTCTTTCTATAGCCTAATCTGTCTTCCTATTCTTCCATGTTTACACAGCACTATTACCAAATTCTGTATGAATATTTGAACTCCTTTAGGCTACTTCCTCTATCCTTCCATATCCCATAACTACTTATATTAAAGGTATATTTTATCAGGGTATTATTGTACTGCAGTGGTGGTAGTGGGGGGGGGGGACTTTATAGTTGCTTTATCTACAGGTAAGTCATTAAAGTCTCGGCTACTCAACACCATTCAGTCATACAGTATATATATAGGACTGGGAGACCTAACCTAACCTAACTTAACCTACACTTCAATAAATCTAAACCAACAATTTAACTACTAGGCCATCATGTGGTTTTGATAATGAATAAATCTAAACCAACAACTTACAAGGCCATCATGTGGTTTTAATAATGAATAAATCTAAACCAACAACTTACAGGGCCATCATGTGGTTCTGATAATGAATAATTTCCGCTATTGACATAAAACATAATAATTGGCTAAACAGGACACACTAAAAGGTGTAAAAATTTCCCACTATTTCCGTTCCCGTCGTTTAGTAAATTACTTTCAGATGGAATTAATCCCTGAAACAAGAAATAGTCTAATCTTACTTACACAATAAACAATTCCGTAAATAGTAGTAATTCTTGTTATGCCCATTATGTCATACGGTAGGTAATTTACGATAAAATAATTGTAATAGTTTGTAAAATATACCATTGCAGTTTTTGGAGTTATCGCATATAATTATAATCCCTTTTTCGGCTTGTGTGACCATTTAACATTAATAAAGTGCATATGATACATTATACATTAATTTAACACAATTCAAGTTCTGTATATATGTATTTTTGCCATGATTTTCGCAGTCCACATGGAATAAACGTCAAAACACTGACCTTTTTATATTGTATTCTCCTGTTTAGTTTATATTGGTGCTGGATTTTCTGTGCTATTGTCCACATTCATAATAATATCACTTGTGTTCCAGGTATGTCTGATAATATAATAGAAGTTGTAAAAGGTACTAATTATAGGTGAGGCTATATACCGTACAGGATGTAGGTAATACAAGTTAATACAACAAGTTAACAACTCACTTTTTTGGCGCCATTTAGGACTGGTGGGGGCAAATAACATTCGATTTTGACACAATTATACTATTTCATTAACCAATTAATTAAACACACCATAAAAATGTATATACATAATTCACAAATTAGACTAAGTTACTTTCTAAAAATATATGGGGATAACGTTTTACATTGGGAAGAATACGAAAGCGTAATAAGGCACACGGGCACAGTCTGCTGGACGACATTTCCCTACCTTTAGAATTTCCCTATTTACCTCAATAATTCCATGTTTACTCTACTCTAATACATTTTCTTCAATAATTCCCTGTTTATTCTTGCAGATAATAGAATATTTACCATCTGCCAGCCTGCTGGCTTGATATTTCGTCTGGCAAAAATTTTCCCATTTACTCTTGAACAATCTGTTTGTAATTTCCCCATTTATACCTCTAATTTTCCATGTCTAGGTAAAATTCCCCATATTTGGCAACATGCAGTTAGTTTCAGTCACATTTCAGTCAATGAAGTAAAATTAGCAAACTCTATAATATTCCTTTGCAACGGCACGTCTCTAGGTCAGCAGGATTTCACCTTTCTTATTTTCATTTACAGCAGTTATTTATCTCTTAATTGCATGGACTTATACGATATTGCTTTAGTTTTTTTCATTTCCTCCTTGCAAATGAGAAGAATGCCAATGTTTCCTCCCTTCTTCGCTGTAAGTAGAGCAGTAAATTAATAAAAAAAAAAAAAAAAAAAAAAATCCACATTATAATAAATTCTGTTGTCTCATTCCGGAACCTTTGTCTATACCCAAGTTCAAATTAATTGTTATATATTCCTACATTTGGACAGTATCGCCGATCTTGTATTACCCCATGCATTTATATGGACGTTTTGTTTTATTGTGTGTGTGTCTCTTCCTCTGTCCTTCCTGTATTAATTTCCTCACTCAATGTATAATTAATGATACTTGTATAAGCCTTCCATTACCCTCTATAGTAATTCTAGATGTATATTGCCGTATTGGAGATACTGTTGATACCTACATTAAAAAAATTGAGGCAGGGATGTAACCTTGCCGACATATTATAGAAATAAATACGATAATAATAGGTTTGTAATAACTTTCTCACACTGGAATCTATACATTTATTCAACATCAATCAAATATAACGTATTTACTTATCACAGGACAAGCAGTTTTGTTTTCATCTATATATTATAACACGGTGGATTTCATTCCACATTCAATTAAGTTTTTGCAGAATGTTTCAAGGACTCAGAAATCCCAATGACCAGTATGAATGTAATATTAGGCCTACATGTAACTCGAGTTGTTCTTCGTTTTTTATTTCATTTGTGGGTTTTAAATATTTAGGCCATTTAGGGCTAGAAAAAATCTGCAGTACTGTACTTCCCTCCGTCAAGGATAACTTTATGGTGCTTGTCAGAATAAATATATAAAATAAAAGTGTTTCACAGTTAGTCAATAAAACACACATACACTGTAAAAGTCACTAGCCAAAGAAACACAATTAACACTACACTGTTCTGGGACTTCGATCGATCCCGTTTGGCTTTTGGTCTTTCTCTGGGAACTTTGATGTGTTGAGAAGCACAATGTATATTTTATCATCATCTACATTTTGATAATCACGCTGACAACCTACTGATATTGACAATGTGTAAGTCATCATATAGCCTACTATGAAAAGTTACCCAATTGTCCTCACTACATTAGAGACACTTTATTAATGTCCCAATCACTACAACATCCAATCTCAACAACACAAACTATTATTAATCTCACTACATACAACAACGAAACGATATGTGGAATGACAATACAGTAATGCTAATTAATTTTCTACAACACAGACTATTATTAAAGCCTAATAATTCTCCTCACCTTCTACCACCACATCTACAAGTATATAGGCTACAGCAGTACTATTTGTTATCTACGCACACAATAATAATAATAATAATAATAATAATAATAATAATAATAATATTTACTGATGATATTTTGTACCAACATAATGCATATACTTACTACGATATACGAGAAGATATACCTAACCACTATACAGTATTATACAACTATCAGGAAAGAAACTAAACAACACACCGACATATTAATGGTATGCCGAGGGTATCATTATTATTATCATTCATTTATATGATGATGAAGATGATGATGATGATGATAACATTACTGGGACTATAATATACCTATAGTTACATTTCCAGACACCTTCGTAAATATTGTTCGAGTGGATTTTGTGAAGCGGGCGACTCGGGGTGTTTTCAGATATGATGGTTTTTGTGGAGATTTTCAAGACATAAAAAGTTAACAATAGCAACACTTGACACTATAATTATAACCAGTTATATCGAACACAGTCGGATAGATAGCGAACTTGTCCAATCAGTCAGTCAGTCAGCCAGTCCGCCTTGAGGGAACAATTAAGTGAACCCTGTGATCGTGTATATAAGACCTAGTGGCTTCTGATTCCTCCTGACTTTGCCACGAAACAAGCTCCTTTTAATGACCCTGTAATCGTATATGAGACTTGGTGGCTTCTGATTCCCACTGACCATGCCACGAAACAAGCTCCTTACATATAGGTGGCGTTTCGTGGCAATGTTTGAAGGACTCTCTAGCAGCAATTTTTTTTTACTACATCACGCGAGTCCTTAACCTTCATCATTACGTATGGTTGTCTGCCAGTCTGTCACATGCTTGTCTGCCAATCAGTCTACCAGTCAGTCAGGATATAAGGGAGTAATAAATGTACTTTTGGAACATTAGAGCGCCTTGATTCCTCCAAAGTATGCCAGGAAACAAGACTACCATATGAAGAATATTAATGGTGGCCTGTTGCTTGGAATAGTTTTGAGGAATCAGTTGCTACATATTTACCAACACTGTACTGTACACTCGTGATACGTAATCCCTGACCAGAGACGAACGGCAGGCACCACACATACCCTGCATTCGAACTCAGTCTCTATAGGTGTACTGAGTGGGTAAATGAGCAATACCAGGCGATTCGAAGCTTTCTGCTCCTCACACTCTGGTCAGAAATTATGTATCACGAGTGTACATTCCCCTCAACAGGTGGATGAGTGAGTGAGTCAGTAGTTGTTCTCGAGGTGTTTATATATCCAGTCAAGGTAGTTTGAGACTCTGATGTAGACGCCAGGGTAAGATGGCTTGGCACACCCGACCCCCCATGAGGTGATGCCCGCTTGTATCCATGGTCCCCCCCTCGCTCGGCACTGTAGGGGGCCCCCACTGTCACCCTGGTTAGAGAGGGAGGGAAGGAGGGGATAGGGAGGGAAGGAGGGTAAGAGAGGAAAGGAGGGGTTAGGGAGGAAAGGAGGGGTTAGGGAGGGAAGGAGGTAGGGACATAGCAGAGACGGGGGTTAGTTAGCCAATTTCGAATGAGACACAGGTAGAATATTACTAGTTGTGTATTTCACTGTATATATTATTACTACTACTTCAACAACAACTACAACTACTACAACCACAACTACAACAACAACTACTACTACACTACTACTAATGCTATTTAAAAATGTCTGCAAATAAAAATAACTTACCACACAGGGCCCCATACCGCCGTGATCCCAACCAGCACATATCATCCTATTGCTGACGGGTCCCACCTTCCTATAGGCTCGCTGGCACTTCTTGTCTGCCATCACAGGGACACGGATCGTCTGCAGTAGGTCTGAATTGCTACCATCTGATAGGAAAAGATACACAAGATAAAATAGTATGTACTGTAGATTAACTGCCTATTTATGGTCTGTAGTATAGGTCTGAATTGCTACCATATGACAGGAAAGGATACCATTATATATATATTCATTGGTCCTGTTTCCTGACGTATTTTGGAGGAATAAAGATGCTCAAATGTACCAAAAGTATATACGACTCCTTTAAGGAAAATTAGTTCTCACACTACCAATGTATACACTTACTTACTTCCCAACAACACGATCTTGGTAGGCGTATATTCAAGGACCCTGTGATGTAGTCAGAAAATTGGAAGTAAATGTGTCCTTGAAATATTGCCACGAAACACACACACCAATATGGAAGGAGCTTGTATCGTGGCATGGTCAGGAGGAATAAGAAGCCTCCAAGTTTCATATACGATCACAGGGTCCTTAAATTATCATGCCAATATGTACAATTGCTTTCTCAAAAAAAGTACCCGGCTCTTTTGTGGCACTAATTTTCCTTGGTCGTATCCCAGCGTTAAAATAATCTCGCCTCCCAAAGTAAAGTACAGTTGAGCAAGTAGAAAGTGCAAGAAAAATATAGCTGTATCTGGCAACACCTCCACCTCTACTCAAAGTTCAGACAATCAAGTTCCACCTTACATTGGCTATGGGTCCCCAGGTATTCATTCATAAAAATACGAAAGCTTACTACAAAGAACTGCCAGATGTTGCCATATACAGCCATACTTTTCTTGCACTTTCTACTTGCTCATCTGTACAATACACTCGTGATACACAATTTCTGACCAGAGTGTGAGGAGCAGAAAGCTTCGAATCGCCTGGTATTGCTCATTTCCCCACTCAGTACACCCATAGAGGCTGAGTTCGATTGTAGTGTAGCCTGCCGTTCGCCACTGGTTAGGAATTATGTATCACGAGTGTGTACCTGCAGTTTCCTCTCCCAATGTGTTCGTGTGTAGTATATAATATTTCTTGGTCCTGGCCCAGTCCACGTGTCCCTTATACAATTGCCCCCCAATCATTGTGTTCCTGACTGTCTCGTAATAACACTCTAAGTACAGCCGGCAGCATAAATTCGCTTCCATCTAATGTATTTAATATTGCTAATATGACCAGATAGTTGCATTCTGTACCAGTTTTTATTTTAACAACATACCAGTACATAATTTACCATATGAGAACTATATCTGTCATCTCTGCATTAAAATTTATTACAACATCACTATTACTAATACATACGTAGGTGGAAATGAAGCGAACTTATGCTGCCGACCGTACAATATTCCTCCCTCCGCTCAACGTGTCCGTCTGTAGTAATAAATATTTTTCTTGGTCCTGCCCCAGTCCACATCTCCCATAAAATAAAAATCCCCCTAAACACTGTGTCCTTGGTAACAACTCACGTTCTTTAGTTCTGCCCCAGCCAGTGACGGAGCAGTGGAGGCCGAGGAAGGACATGTTTCTGGACGGGAGGCAGATGGTGTTGACAAGGCCCGCGTGTTCCTCCAGGTCTAGGGGTTTCCTCAGACGGACCAGGGCGATGTCGTTGTCCCACGTCTTAGCGTCGAAGTACTGCCGACAATATGGGATTCACTATAACACGATTAACCATTCAGTATAACATTACTCACCTCTCAACTACCAACCAACCAACTAACTAACTAACCAACTAACTAACTAACCATCCAACCAACCAACCAACCAACCAACTCATGATCTAACTAACTAACTAACTAACTAACCAACCAACCAACCAACTAACTAACTAACTTAACACCCAACTAACCAACTCACGAACTAACTAACAAACTAACCAACCCACCCACTAACCAACCACCCAACTCAACCACTAACCACCCAACCAACCATCCCAACCACTAACCAACTAACCAACCAACCCAACTACTAACCAAACCAACCAACCAACCAACCTTATGTGTTATAATCTTTGCAACAGGGTAGAGTCTGGTAGTGTCGGCGGAGAGAGACACCTCACCCACCCTCACGGTCCAGAAGGGTGGAGGTAAGGCAAACTTGAAGATGGGACTGTGGGTAAGAGAAGGCAGATGATGATGAGATGGGTATGTAGGTAGGTAGGTAGGTAGGTGGATAGGTAGGTAGGTAGGTAGGTAGATAAATAGGTAGGTAGGTAGGTAGGTTGTAAGGTGGATAGGTGGGTGGGTAGGTAGGTGGGTAGGTAGGTAGGTAGGGAGTTAAGTAGGTAAAAAATTCTACGGGCAATTATTTTATATCATTTATGTACTTGTCATTAATCTCTCTCTCTCTCTCTCTCTCTCTCTCTCTCTCTCTCTCTCTCTCTCTCTCTCTCTCTCTCTCTCTCTCCCTACACAAACACTCACTCGACAATGCAGTGTGCGGCAGTGAGAATCCATGCTGGGTGTATCAGAGTTCCCCCACAGTGTTGTCCTAATCTCTTTCCACTGTATGGGTCCTTCTGTTGTAGAGCCACCTGCCACGGCCACTCCCCAGCCACCACACTGCGACCACCGATGATACGCATGTAGTAACGGTGTGTGAACGCAGACTCTCCACAGACTGTAATAATTAAAGGGGAAAGAAAGTGTTGTTGTTGTTGGCAAGGTGTAAAGATCGTGCAGTGTTAATTAAAAAACGTAGATTCTCCATGCAGTGTTAATTAAAAAACGTAGATTCTCCATGCAGTGTTAATTAAAAAAACGTAGATTCTCCACATACTGTAATAATTAAAGGAGAAAGAAAGTGTTGTTGTTGTTGGCAAGATTTAAAGATCGTGCAGTGTTAATTAAAAAAACGTAATGGTGAGTGTACGCAGACTCTCAACAGCATGTAATAATTAATGAGGAATCAAGGCGCTCCAGTTTACATCAAAAGTATACCATCCCCTTAAGGAGGAAATTTTGTGTTGGTAAATCTGGAGCATCTGAATCCTCCAAACTATTCCAAGCAACAGAACGTCATTATATTTGTTCATCTGGTCCTGTTTCCTGGCATACTTTGGAGGAATCAAGGCACTCCAATGTAACAAAAAAGAATTACCCCCTTAAAGACCCGTGAATTATCTTATACATATTATATCGTATCTTACATGAGAGACATTAGAAGTAGAGAGAGCTTGATTATTGTTGTGGTGGTCGACTGAACAATATGACGACTATAAAAACAATATAGTCTATTATGTGGCCGTTATCAACAGTATTACCAACCCATTATTTTGTGTTGCGGATCCACCAACCATATTATTTCACTTTATTATTTTGTGTTGCGGATCCACCAACCATATTATTTCACTTTATTATTTTGTGTTGCAGATCCACCAACCATATTATTTCACTTTATTATTTTGTGTTGCGGATCCACCAACCATATTATTTCACTTTATTAATATGTGTTGCAGACCCCGGCGGGATAACACACACACACACACACAGACACACACACACACACACACACACACACACACCACTGCTGCCTCCGGGATAGAAAACAACCCCTCAAAGGCTGGTGTCATCTGAGGAGGAAGGACGGACGGACACATCATGCACAACAACAACAACAACAACGACGACAACGACAACAACAACGACAACGACGACAACAACAACAACAACAACAACAACAACAACGACGACGACGATAGCTACAAATGATTACTGTTTTCATTTAGTGCAGACATACAACTGAAAGGAAGCGACTAACAACACCTTGAAGTTCCAGTGTTTCCATCAAATATTGTGCATAGCCTCCCCAACACTTCTAATGTATGTACAGCCACAATCAAATATCCACCGACACTTTCCTTCCAACGTAGTAAATATTTTGGTAATAAAGAACAACACGTGTATGATTTTGCAGCACCTCATAATAATAATAATTGAGGGGGCTGAGTTGACGTAAGGTTTTGCATGGTTATATTTTGATATGATACTGATTTATTTGCAAGATGGAAATAAAAGTGTTGGTGGATATTTGATTGTGGCTGTACCAACAGTGTTTTACCCCTATATAATTAGTCCTCCAGCTCCACCCAACCCCAGAACAGTAGGCTACACCAGGGGGACTTAATGACTCGAGAAGGGGACCATTAACTTATAAAAAGATAAAAACAACAACAACAACAACAACGGTGGAGCACTTTTCCCACCCACACACACAGGTTAAGGAAAGAAAGGAGAGTGAGTAGCAAAACAACAGGGGGTAGGGAGGGGTTAGTGGGGAGGGGGAGGGGGAGGGGGGAGGGAGGTCAGAAAAAGTAAGTTCAGTTGACCTCCTTTCCCTTCACTTCCCCTTCTTCCTCTTTTCCTTCCCCTCTTTACTCTTTTCCTTTCCTTCTTCCTCTTTTCCTTTCCTTCCTTTTTTCCTTCCCCTCTTTACTCTTTTCCTTTCCTTCCTTCCTCTTTTCCTTCCCTTCTTTCCTCTTTTCCTTCCACTCCTTCCTCTTTTCCTTCCCCTCTTTCCTCTTTTCCTTCCCATCTTTCCACTTTTTCTTCCTATCTTTCCTCTTTTCCTTCCCCTCTTTCCTCTTTTCCTTCCCATCTTTCCACTTTTCCTTCCTCTCTTTCCGCTTTTCCTTTCCCTCTTTCCTCTTTTCCTTCCCTACTTCCTCTTCCCCTTCTCATCTTTCCACTTTTCCTTCCCCTCTTTCCTCTTTTCCTTTCTCTCTTGTTTCCTTCTTCTTTGGAGATGAGGAGGTAAAAAAAATGGATGATATACGTAGACAAGTGATAAATCTTTTCTCGTGACTAGAAATACATGCATGAATTTTGTAAACATATATTATTTCACATAGACATATATCTCGCTTCTTCTCGCTTCATTCTCATTATAATCTTTTGGAACACGTCTCTCTGACTAGTGACAACAACAAAAATAATAATTACCACAACACAAGAAAAAAACACTCTAACCTCTTGTGTTCGATGAGTTTTACCAGTGACAAGTGAAAATCAATCGCCTTGCACAGTGCCAAAGTAAACCTATGAAAATATTTACACCTCAGAATTATTATTATTAACAACTGGACCAGCCTCGTACAGTACTCTCTTAACAAACATTCATCATTACATTTAAACTTTCCCCTGTCCAGTCCAAATACTATACAATAATATCACAAAGGAAGAAGTGTTAAAGAATGGTTATGTAGAATTCACCCTCTGAAGTTTCATTTTTCACTGGAGGGGGCGTTTGACGAGAAGGGGGATGTGTGTGTGTGTGTGTGTGTGTGTGGAGGGGGAGGTAGGGGATATGGGACAGGCAGGGGGAGGTGGTGCAGGGGCAGGGGAAGAGAGGGGCAGGGAGAGGAGGGGGCGATGGGGGAGGTCGGGAAAGTTGGTCGAGTTGGTAGTATTTGTAATAATGTGGTGGGAAATGTAGTACGTGTGGGTCGCAGTGCCTTCCGTCCCCAATACCAGGTAGGAAGAAAAAAAAATAAACACACACACACCTCCTTTTTGTGGTTGGTTATACCTGTCATGAATGAAAAGGGTGTGTTGTGTGGTGTCCTCAGTGATATCGGATCGAGATTATTATACTGACTATCCATACACACACACACACACACACACACACACACACACAATACCCTTTCACTCACACGCACACACATAGAATACCAACTCACACACACACAGACTACCCTCCACACACACACACACACACACAAAGACTACCCACACACACACACAGACTATACCCACTCACCCACTCAAAAACACACACAGACTACCCTCCACACACACACACACACACACACACACACACACACACACACACACACACACACAATACCGCCCCACACACACACACACCATGTAACTGTGCCAAAGAAAGAACGTCTATATCACAACGGGAGGGTATCTGTTTCATGGCACAGAATGGAATAATAGGTAGCCTTCACTTTACCGACAACATTACGGACCCCTTAATTAAGAACCCTGTGATGTAGTCAGAATATTGGAGTTATAAGAGTCCTTCAAATATTGCCACGAAACACCACCTATATGGATGGAGCTTGTTTCATGGAGTGGTCAGGAGGAATCAGCTGAAGTCTCCAGATTTCATACACGATCACAGGGTCCTTAATAAGATTCGGGTGATGCACATGTAGGGTGAGTGACTGGCTGGTGGGCGGCCCTTTCATTCCTTCCTTCCTTCCTTCCTGCCCCATTTCTCTTCATATGAAAAACTAACATGTGGACTTGGTTGATGTGTATGGGGCGTGGATTATTTTTTTTTATATGTGTGTGTGTGTGTGTGTGTGTGTGTGTGTGTGTGTGTGTGTGTGTGTGTGTGTGTGTGTGTGTGTGTGTGTGATGGTGGGGAGGGGTGAAAAAGGAAATTGTGTGTGTGTGTGTGTGTGTGTTATGGTGGGGAGGGGTGAAAAAGAAAATTGTGTGTGTATGTGTGTGTGTGGTGTGTGTGTGTGTGTGTGTGAGGGGTGAAAGAGGAAAGTTGAGACAGTGCCAGGCGTTCCAGTGGCACCACCAACACCGGACACACACACACACACACACACACACACACAATGACTGCCACCATCAACATCACCATTACTACCATTACCACTACCATCACTACAACTTCCACTATCATTACTACCAACACTACCACTGCCGCAAACACTCGAAACACATTGACATAATCACTAACATTTCTACCATCACTACAACTACCACTATACTACCATCAACATCACCACTACCATATTCACGACAACACTCACTGCCATCACTACAACTACCACTATACTACCATCAACATCACCACTACCATCACTACAACTACCACTACCATATTCACGACAACACTCACTGCTTTCACTACAACTACCACTATACTATCATCAACATCACCACTACCATAACCACTACCATCACTACAACTACCACTACCACCATCACAACACTCACTGCTACTGCTATCACTACAACTACCATTACCACTACCACCACCACAACCATTACTACAACTACCACTTCCAGCATCAACACTACCACCACTACCATCACTACAACCCTCACCATTACCACAACCACTACTACATCACCACTACAACATCTATCACTACCACTTCACCACAAACATCACCTCATTATGTACAGCAATGAGTCAAAATTAGTGATGTCCTGTCTTTATAGTGTGTGTGTGTGTGTGTGTGTGTGTGTGTGTGTGTGTGTGTGTGTGCTTCTTGTATATTTGTGTGCACGTATGATTACTGATTACTGTATGTCTTGTTGTGTGTGTGTGTGTGTGTGTGTGTGTGTGTGTGTGTGTGTGTGTGTGTGTGTGTGTGTGCTTGCTTTAAATCAGAACAGGACACACATGGAGCTTTCATTTCATATCTAGAACCAGGTCATTACACCACCACCACCACCACCATCTCATTGACAACCCACTCATGCACGCATCTCCACGCCACACACTCAACCCCTTGCTTTCTTAACACACACTCACTCACACACATACACACATAAAGACACATACAGTAACCGCACGTGTACCTACAAATGAACAGAAAACACACACTTACACACACACACTTAAGGACATACAGTCACATACGGACATACACACACACGCAAACACACACACACACACACTGGAAATTCACAACATCGACCTCAACGAAGAAAGAACCGCTAACCTGTCGACCATCATTGGCACTCTCACTGTATATAGAGGCTTCAAACGTGCCATGCTTGGGGTCCTCAGTCATTCTTCCCACCTACATTACATTCTGCCCAGGTCCCCCTCATCTTCACACCTACATTCTGCCCAGGTCCCCCTCATCTTTCCACCTACATTCATCCCCAATTTCGTGTACAGACGGAATGGGGCTAAAGTAGTGTTTGTCTCGCCTTACTGTGTAATAATTATATTGTATAGGCGAATTTGTGTGTGTATTCTTATGTACGTCGTGATGTGTGTGTGTGTGTGTGTGTGTGTGTGTAGCAGTTGACTTGGGCCACGGTAATAACGGTCTTGATGAAGCCTATGTCCAGTGTCGGAACATTAAAAAAAATATATTTAGTGCAGTTGCTGTAAAAAGATAAATAGAACACTAGGAAATTATATAGATAGCCAGACAGATAGATAGATAGATAAAGAGAGAGAGAGAGAGAGAGAGAGAGAGAGAGAGAGAGAGAGGAGAGAGAGAGAGGAGAGAGAGAGAGAGAGAGAGAGAGGAGAGAGAGAGAGAGAGAGAGAGAGAGAGAGAGAGAGAGAGAGAGAGAGAGAGAGAGAGAGAGAGAGAGAGAGAGAGAGAGAGAGAGAGAATGGCACTCGAATCACGGAAATGCAAGGTGGAAATAACAGGGTCGGACCTCGGAAGTGTGACGCGCAGGGAAGGACAAAAAAAGAAATAAAAAATATATACTGTGAAAGTGCGTGAATGGTGGAATGTGGGGGGAGGAAGAGGAGGGGGAGGGGGATGAGGGGGAGGAGGAGGAGGAGGAAGAGGGAGAGGGGGAGGGGGAGGAAGAGGAGGGGGGTGAGAAAATATATAAGAGCGAGTGTGTATTATTATCGTTAAACTGTAGTGGTCAGTGAGAGAGTGAAGAAAGTGATGGACAACAGTTGCATGGTGTGTGTGTGTGTGTGTGTGTGTGTGTGTGTGTGTGTGTGTGTGTGTGTGTGTGTGTGTGTGTGTGTGTGTGTGTGTGTCAGCTAGAATAATAACCTCCATATACTTTAATAAAACTCAACACATATAGACACGACCCAATACATACATCTAGTCCCAGCACATGAACTCGTTGACAAATTGGAATAATAATAATAAATAACATGTATGGAAAGACAGCAAATAGAGGGTCAGGTGTAAAGAGAGACGACAAGGAGAGTGTTAGGTGTAGGTGTAAAGACAGACAACAAGGAGAGTGTTAGGTGTAAAGAGAGACCAAGAGAGTGTTTGGTGTAAAGAGAGACAACAAGGAGAGTGTCAGGTGTAAAGAGAGACAACAAGGAGAGTGTTAGGTGTAGGTGTAGAGAGAGACAACAAGGAGAGTGTCAGGTGTAAAGAGAGACAAGGAGAGTGTCAGGTGTAAAGAGAGACAACAAGGAGAATGTTAGGTGTAGGTGTAAAGAGAGACAACAAGGAGAGTGTTAGGTGTAAAGAGAGACAACAAGGAGAGTGTCAGGTGTAGGTGTAAAGAGAGACAACAACGAGAAGGTCAGGTGTAGAGAGAGACAACAAAGAGAGTTTTATGTGTAAAGACAGACAACAAGGAGAGTGTCAAGTTGTACATACATGAGCGATGATTGATGACTGCCTCCACCATCACACTGTTTATAATGGGCACAGGACACAACACTAACACCAGTACCAGGGACCCAGCAGCCATCAGTGTCACCAGCAGGAGGGCAAGAGGTCCCATTCTGCTTCGTCGCACCTTCTCCCTGCATTTTCCTACCTCCTCCTTACATTGTTGTCGCTCATTTTCCTTACATTGACGTTCATTTTCACTGCACTGAGGCACATTTTCCTTGCAGCTACGATCATTTTCCTCCTTGCACTCACGTTCATTTTCCTTGCTTAGCCTCGTCCCGTCGTCTGTTCTTAATATATTCCTTATCTCGTCGTCGTCTTGTCGTGTTTTTTCTTCCCCACACGACGATCTCCTCTGCCCATTTTTCATCATTCTCTCTTTCGTGCCTCCTTGTCCCATGCAGTGTTTCTTCCCACTCTCCTCCCCACTCGCACTCGACATTATTTCCCGGACACTTGATGATTCCTGCGTCACTTTCCTCTCCCAACAACCCTCCGACAACACATCGACACTCGACACCATCTTTTTTAGTAGTACCTTCTTCTCCCCACCATTCATCGACACACCACAGGCCGTCTCTCCCCTCCGCCTTCCTCTCTTCCTTCTCGTCCTTTTTTCTCCACTCAATCCACTGCTGTTTCCACTCCCCACTCCTCCACTCCCCACCACCACCTCCTCCCCAGCACTCCCTACTGACGGCGACCGAATCATGCTCCCCCGGCCTTCCCTTCATGGTACAGTCCCAGATGACCTAAGGGGCGAGCTGGGGTCAAGTAGGGTCAGTAGTGGTGAACGGTAATGGTGGTCCCCTGTGGCAGTGTAGTGGATGGGGAGGCATGGTTGAGGAGGGGCATCTTAGACATACATATACAGTAAATAATTTGTGTTATCAGGTCTTCATAATAATATATCACTCCCACTCAAATACTTCTTAGTTCTTTTCAGGTGTTGTTTTGTTGAGGTAGAAGGGGTCGACTTTACACTATATGGTTAACATATGTAGGATACTTGATGTTAACTCCCCTTCATTCTCCTTAGTAGAGATGAATGTCAACTAAGATTAGAATATTCATTCGGATGAGAACAACTACCCATAGCTAAACACTCAGTAAAGCAGATATTTGCTGAGCATTACTGTCTTCAACATCACTCACACTGAAAAAAACTAAGTTAACGTAGTTGTAATGTGTTTTCTTTTGCAAAGCCCATGTGCAAACCACGTCGCAAACTTCTTACTAGTTCTTCAAATCAATGTCTTGCAGGAATTCTCACAACTAGTCATTTTAACACAACAGTGTCTTGTATTTTACAGTCTTCTTTCAATTCACTGGTTTGGAAAAAGTCTTGCTTTGTTTTACGGCACAATTCGGTATTCACAGTTTTTTTCCAAGATGTTCGAAGCTTGCTCCATCTTGCGTTACCCATACAATACAAGAAGAGGCAACACCAGTGATCCTGCAGTAAAGAAAACATAATTAGTATATTTTATAGTAATGCAAAAAAGTAGACAGAATTAGTGACCAATTACAATATAAGTCACTCCATGAACCCGGAAATCGAACCTGAGGCCAGCGAATATGAACTAGGAAGAAAACTTGTGGGTGACGAATATTAACTAAAAAGATAAATGTGTGTGTGACATTCTCCAGACCACAATAAAATATATACACACACTGTGCTAGATGTGTTCTTACTAACAAAAGACAAGTTCCACCAACATCTCACTATCACCACTTGCACACTTCACTATCACCACCACTACTATTACTACTACACCTCACCACCATCACTACTACTACTACTACTACTATTACTACTACTATTACTACACCATCACTACTACTACTACACCTCACCACCATCACCACTACTACTACTACTACTACTACTACTACACCTCACAACCATTATCACCTTTCATCACCACCATCACCACTACTACTACTACTACACCTCACCACTATCACCTTTCACTATCACCACCACTACCATTACCACTACACCTCACCACCATCATCACCTATCATCACCACCACCACCACCACTACTACTACTACACCTCACCACCATCATCACCACCATCACTACTACTACTACTACTACTACTACACCTCACCACCATCATCTTTCATCACTACTACCACTACACCTCACAACCACCATCACTACCATTACTACTACACCTCACCACCATCATCACCTTTCATCACCACCACCATCACTACTACTACTACACCTCACCACCATCATCATCTTTCATCACCACCACCACTACTACTACTACACCTCACCACCATCATCACCTTTCATCACCACCATCACTAATACTACTACTACTACACCTCACCACCATCATCACCTTTCATTACCACCATCACTACTACTACTACTACTACACCTCACTATCATCATCACCTTTCATCACCACGATCACTACTACTACTACTACACCTCACCACCATCATCATCTTTCATCACCACCACCACTACTACTACTACACCTCACCACCATCATCACCTTTCATCACTACCACTACTACACCTCACCACCATCATCACCACCATCACTACTACTACTACTACTACTACACCTCACCACCATCATCACCTTTCATCACCACCATCACTACTACTACTACACCTCACCACAATCATCACCTTTCATCTCCACCATCACTACTAACACACCACTACACATCATCACCTTTCATCACTACTACCACTACCACACCTCACCACCATTATCATCACCACCACCACCATCATCACCACCACACCCACTTTCTCTACTTCATTGACGTGTTTTCCAGGATCTAAGTTTTTTGTTTCCTTTCTCTCGTGGAATCTCGTTGGTGGAAGAACAAAAAACTGGACTAGGAAAGGCGGGACACGTGCATGGATCTCTGAGTGAAACCTACCCAACCACAAGCCTAGCCTTTTTTTTTTTTCTCTCTCTCTCTCTTTTTTTTTTTTTTTTTTTTTTTTTTTTCATTCTGTCGTACCCGATGTGGTGTAAAAGGAAACTTATACATTTATACACCGTACGTATACATATTATACATATATAATACGTACACATATTATCCCAGTCTTCTGTTATTTCATTACTACACAGACTAATTATTATATATGTGATTTACTGAGCCTGCCTTTGTTAATTAAAAGGAGAGTGATATACTTATGCATCTTAAATAATATCGATGATTTTACTGTACTGTATTTCATATAAGACTTGGCATGAGATGTGGCGAGCGACAAGACTTTGAAAACGGCCCACTGTACACGAAATATAATGATAGACTCCACGTGTGCGTTTCCCCGAGCCTAAATAAGAGTGTATGATATTTGGAGAAGTGGGGCAGGAGGGATGGGAAGGAGAGACGCCACAGTAGCCCCCGCTGGTTGACTGATCTCCCTGTACAGTCAACACAATAAATTTATCACCAGTTCCACGTGTGTAAAATGGATATATAGACCGTGATAATATAGAGTCTAACTTAAGGGGGTGCGGGAGTAGGGGACAGGGTTGGGGGGGGGGGGTTGGGGGGTGCGGGAATATGGGTACAGGCTTGGGGGGGGTAGAAAGCTTGTCCCCTATTCCCGCACACCCCTAACACCCCCCCCCCAATCCTGTTCCCCTACTTCTGCACCCCCCAAACCCCCCCCCAAAGCCTGTCCCCCTATTCCCGCACCCCCTTAAGGAGGTAATTCACTTTTGTTACATTGGAGTGCCTTGATTCCTCCAAAGTATGCCAGGAAACAGGGCCAGATGAACAAAAATAATGGTGTTCTGTTGCTTGGAATAGTTTGGAGGATTCAGTTGCTCCAGATTTATCAACACTAAATTTCCCCTTTAAGGACCAGGTGATCGTGCATTGGAATTGGAGACTTTTGATTCCTCTTCCTGTCTATGCCACGAAACACGCTCCTTCCATATTATAGATGGTGTTTCGTGGCAATATTAGAAAGACTCATTTACCTTCAATTTTCTGACTACATCACAGCTAGGGTCCATTAATACACGGCTTGAAACAATTCATGAAAAAAAAGTCAATAAAATTACTCAGAAGACGTGGACATTTGTTTCATATATTTATACAGTATCAGTGAACGCCATCAACAAATTTTCCCGTCACTAATCTTATCACCCATCCATCCCAAGACAATTATTTATCATCCAACTTGGTGGGTTTTCACTAACACACAACATGGTATATACTTTCTTAATGGTATGAAAGTATGGGTTGTTCTGTGTGTGTGTGTGTGTGTGTTTACTGAGGCTGGTGGTGGTGGGTCATTGCATCACACACAATATGGCTGGTCTGTCATCGTAAGCTTCACGTGATCACGATGACGCTAGTTGGTGATTATGTAGCTGTCATTATCATACGTTATTAGAGTATTTAATCCCATTCAGTTATTCGCAGTTTTCAAGATTAAGTTATTTTTATAACAGTAAAATAACTACAATAGCTTCAGTACATTCATCGATTTGTTGTTGTTGTTGTTGTCGTCAATATTTGGTTGAATTATCGAGCAAATGAACATGGAAACTCAAGTCATATGGTTGGTGGGTCGAGTACAGTACAGTCACCTGCTGCTGCTGCTGCTGCCACTCACTTATAATGCACACTCATTCACTCAGTCCATCACTCCCTCCCTCACTCACTCCCATCGTCCAATACAACTACACAAGAGTCAGTAACATTACGAAGGAAGGAAGGAAGGAAGGAATATTGTGTTTTCTTCGTGTGTGTGTGTGTGTGTACAGTAATTCCTTTCCTCTGACAGTACGAGACAGTTCAGTGTATATATGTTCAGATCGCTTCCTCGGTGTGTGAGTGACTGCTGACTTGAGGTGGATGAGGTATGTCGGACACACACACACACACACACGATCCCTCAGCTGAGCCTCGCCTACCACCACCACCACTACTACCACCTTCTCCAGCACTCTCCTTCCTACTGACTGACTGAGTGTTGACCATCCTCCTCGGCTCCTCCTCACTACACACACACACACACACCTTCCAGCCTCTACTATATCTTCCTTCCTTCCTCCTTCCCACTCTCCCTTCCCTAACCTATACCTACAACACCTTGGCCCCTCCTCCAGTCCTTCGTTCTTGTATATGCACCTCCGTTTCCTTCGCTTTTACCTACTCTGATGACATCCTACCTTTCTCATCCTTCATCCCCTCCGTCATTCCTGATTTTCCGATATCCTTCATCACCTACGACCCATCTCCCTCCCCCAGGTGACCCTCCCTTTCCACCTTCCTCCCTCTTTGGCACTCCACACTCCTTCACTACCTCTCACTCTCATATACCACTCTCTCTCTCTCTCTCCCTACTCTACTCTCACCCTCGCCCCATAAACGCATACTGTATACCACCACCCGTCCCACTCAACCCATCCCCACCCTTCCCCTTCCCACCACCACCACTCCACCTCTCCATTCCACAACCTCCAGACCGGATCCACGTTTTTTTTCTTGTACACGGGTTATCATTCCTGAAATACTTGCATCTACTTGTGGGTCTGTCTTCCTGCTGTACCACCCACCACCACAACTTGTTAAGGACCCTGTGATCGTGTATGAAAATTGGAGGCTTTCGATTCCTCCTGACCATGCCTCGAAACAAGCTCCTTCCATAATAGGTGGTGTTTCGTGGCAATATTTGAAGGACTCGCTAACCTCCAATCTTCAGACTACATCACAGGGTCCTTTAAGGGTGAAGGAAGTACTGTACCCAACTGGTAAGTCTGGAGGAACTAATAAGTCCTACAAGCAACAGGCTACCATTTATGTTTGTTCATCTGGTCATTTTCCTGGCATATTTTGGAGGAATCAAGGCGCTCCAATGTACAGTATACCCAAAATATACTGATCCCTTAAATATGACCCAGCGAACCGTCAATCTTTCTTATAGTCAGTGCTTTCACTCAGATGAAATATATTGCTTTCATAATAATTAATAGCTTCATCGGCTGTTATAAGGGACAATGAAAATACTATACAGTACTTAAATTTTTCATGCATGACCATTAGTTTCTCGCAGCCGAATATTATGTTTATATGATGATAATTAATAACTAAGGGTGTCATTGTGAGCTAAAAAACTAACCTCGTCAATGTACTTTTAAGTTGCATAAAATATAGGTAGAATAATTTGATGAATCAATACCAAAAACAAATGGTGATTTATATTGCATAATTTGACAATTTCTGTAACGTTAACGACTTTATTCAACAAAATATAATACAATCGTTGATCTTATATTACGTGGTTAAGAATCTACCGATCGACAACACAGCAAACTGACAGTATATACAAAATAACAGTAAATAATAACAGTAAATAAATAAATAATAATAAACACTAGATGATCAATCAATGTTTAACCCATCACTACCAATCACACGTCGCCCTTGGCAAATTTTTATTTATACTTACTGAATTATTTACTGAATTAGAATGATTAATGTCAAAATAATATTATTTTCTTGTTTTGTGTTGTATTACTATATCTTATGTTTTGTATTAAAGTTATTTTGTATTCTTGTAAAGATGTGGTCAACAAGCCATCTATCTGTGTGTGTGTGTGTGTGTGTGTATAACTCTGAGGTACTGAAGGATAGGTGGAGCTACTTTCAACACTTTTGCAGCCAACTGGACACTTCGAACACACACACACACACACACACACACACATTACAGCAACTTTTGTATGGATAGCCTGTGTAGCAGAAAACCAGAGAGAGCATTAACACCAGCAGTGAATAAAGGAAGGAAGGAAGGAAGGAAGCGGTGGTAGGTGGTGGTGGTGAAGAGTTCCTCCCTCCTCGTGTTGGTTGGTTGGCTGGCTGGCTGACCCATATCTTTACCCTCATTCCCTACCAGGCCTGCCAACCTTACACACACACACACACACACATTCTTCCACGGTAGTCTTCTTCGTTCTAGTCACAACCAACACGCGTCCATTTGCTTCCCGAATTACGTTGGGTCCGACTTGGCTTTCTAGAACGACGAATTGGATGGAGGAGGAGGAGGCCACGAGATTATTTAGAAAGTTCGACAGGAGTAGTGGACTGGAGTAGACTGACAGCGGACAGAGAAGAGTGTTGGAGTGTGTTGGTAAAAAGCTTTCATCAGTCATTTTGCAGCCCATCGAACAACGAATGATAATAATGATACTGATGATGATGATGATGATACTAACTACAATACACTTTTTATCCAGGAAACGTATCGACTTTTCATTCTATTTCCCGTGGTGGTGGTCTGCAGGAAAACGGTAGCCTCTATAATAGTTCACATTCAGTTAACCTCCTCGACTGTCCCATCCTATTTCCTCCTTCATGGGATGGTGGTGGTGGGTTAGATGGGGTTAGTAGGGTGGGTTTGTGGTGGGTCCTAGGTGCAGTCAGTTGGGTTGGGTTGGACTGTGCATGGTGGGTTAGGTGGGGTAACTAACTGGCAAGGAATTTGGGTGGGTTAGGTGGGGTCATTATTATATATAAAACAAAAACTGCCCCTAAGTTTTGCAACCTAATGTCTGCTGGTGTTTTGTTTGGGTTGTGTTTGTGAGTGAGTGGTGTCGTGTGTGGATGGATGCCCGGGGGGGAAAGTTGTGTCAAGATGGATGGTTTGTTGACATTGTGACAGGGTTGGCACTCCTGTTGAGCACCAAATGCGCGTCCTTGCCGACTTTCTCCCGTGGCTGTTCCCGGGCCCTAGGCTATATGTATGTATGTATGTATGTATTACCTCTCGGCCCTAGTAGTACACCATCAACCACACACACACACTCACACACACACACAGCCTGCTCCACCACAAGTCCACAACGCACCTCACCTCATCCACTGACCACATCTCACCTTATACCAGTCCATCATCATCATTCCATGCCACTGACCCCACCTAACCCATCAGAAACCCACCCTACCTAACCCACTACTAACTCTAACTCACCCACCACAAACCCACCCACCTGACTGCACCTAACCCACCACAAACCCACCCCACTGACCCCACATAACCCACCACAAACCCACCCCACATAACCCACTAACCCTACCTCACCCACCACAAACCCACCCCACTGACTCCACCTAACCCACTACTAACCCTACCTCACCCACCACAATCCAACCCAACTGACCCCACCTAACCCACCACAAACCCACCCCACTAACCCCATCTAACCCACCACCACCACCACCACCATCCCATGAAGGAGGAAATAGGAGATGGGACAGTCGAGGAGGTTAACTGAATGTGTGTCAGTGAAGGGAGGGACATTATAGCATGGAGACACTGACCTGGAAGTGTAGAAGATATGGAAGTAAGGAGGGAGGTGTGAGGTGTACGAGAAGGCAGGGAGACAGTTTAGTTAGTGGGAAAACATATAAAAGAGATTTGGGTGAGGAAGGGAGTTGAGAGGTGTTTATTGGGGAGAGGAAGGTGTAAGGGGGACAAATCGAGATGGGGGTGAGGAGGGGAGTTGAGGGGTGTTTAATGGGGAGAGGAAGGTGTAAGGGGGACATATCGAGATGGGGGTGAGGAGGGGATTTGAGAGGTGTTTATTGGGGAGAGGAAGGTGTAAGGGGGACATATCGAGATGGGGGTGAGGAGGGGATTTGAGAGGTGTTTATTGGGGAGAGGAAGGTGTAAGGGGACAAATCGAGATGGGGGTGATGAGGGGAGTTGAGGGGTGTTTTTTGGGGAGAGGAAGGTGTAAGGGGGACAAATCGAGATAGGGGTGAGGAGGGGAGTTGAGGGGTGTTTATTGGGGAGAGGAAGGTGTAATGGGGACACATCGAGATGGGGGTGATGAGGGGGGAAATGGGGGGATGCTCGAGAAGGCATGCAGGGAGGTTAGTGTTTAGTTAGAGGGGAAACATAGAGAGATGGGATGGGGGGGGGGGGTGAGGAGTGTTTAGGGAGACATAATAATGAGATGGGTGGAAGGAGGAGTAGGTGTATGGGAAGTGGGGTGGGGTGGTGTGGGGTGGAGGGGACTAGAGTGAGCTGGTGGTGGAGAAATGGTGCTGTCACGATGATGAAGGGGGAGGGAGAGAGGGAGGGGGGGAGGGGGGCACAACAACCACAAAACACATCATAAATAAGGAAACGATTCCCTTTATTGTCACCATCATTATTATTATTATTATTATTATTATTATTATTATAAGTTAGTATAGCAAAACTAAAAAGCCTCACAATGACCATTAGTTCTGTTGCTGTCTTGTCTGAAGTTCCTTTTTTATTCACTCCATTGTATCATTCCTTTGCCTTTCAGAAATCTTTCCACACAAACCAAGTCTTTTATATTAAGGACTTTGTGATCCTTAATATTCCTCTGATTCCTCCTGACTATACTACGAAACAAACTCCTTCCATATAGGTGGCGTTTCGCAACTGTAATTGAAGGACTCGTTTACCTCCAATTTTCTGACTACATCACAGGGTCCTTAATGTTGTGTTTACTAACTTTTCCTCTCTCGTTGGTTTGTAATTTCGCGGAAAAAACAGAAAGGTAAATATTTATTTCTCTTTGTACAGTAGTGGGCGGGCTTTTCTCTGCTTGTCGGTATTTGCTTTCTAAATTTTGTTCTTCTCTTTTTTTCCGACATTACAAAAGAAAGAAAAAATATATGTATATATATTTGGTGTGGAAATAATAATATGAATGTTTTTCTTTTGCGAGTTGGTACAGTCGGCGGCAAAAGTCCTGTCGCCACACTTGCTTCACCGAGGCACACGATGTTCATAGACTCGAGATTATTAGGTGTAGAAAACATGCGTATTTCTCGAGTCCATGAACACTGCATGTCTTCGTGAAGCAGGTGAGGCGACAGGACTTCTGCCTCAGACTGTACATGGTGACCTCTAGTGGTTCCTCCATACTGTCCCACAAAACACATACACCAGTTATGCTTCTTGTTGTTGTGGTCTGTTTCTCGGCATACTTTGGGGAACACGTGGTCCCTCTATTACCACTGTGTTTTCATCTCCTTTATCACCATTATTATCAACCCTTTCTTCTTCTATTTCTTCCTCTTTTTTTTTTTCCTCCTCTCCTCCTTCTTTTTTCCTTCTCTCATTCTTTGTTCTTCTTCTCTCTCATATTAGTGTTTCTTCTTGCATAATTATTTTCACACTGTAATATAACATAAACACACAAACACACACACACACACACACACACACACACTATAATTCTGTACACAAGTGGGAAATGACATAAATAAGGCTACATTTCTTTCAATAAAATAATGTCGTCAATAAATGCCCCGTAAGATTATGTCATTGCCGTTTTTTCTATATGTATACATTCTTTGTTTTCTGTCTCTATTTTTAATTTTCATTCTTCATTTTTCATTTCCATATATTTTTTTTTTCTGGTTGACAGTATTTATTAACATTGTTCATACATGTATCATACAGTTTAGGTACACTCGCAATCCAAAATATATATCCAGGCTTGCTTCGAATAGTCTGATCGAGTATGAAGCGAGCTCAAGCCAATATGAAACAGGATAAGCGTTGTAATTGGTTCACTAGTATGTCAAATGATTCGAAACTTCAACAAGACCTGGATACAAATTTTGGATTGCGAGTGTACAATTGTCTGTATAATAATGTTTGACACCTACAGTAAACCCCAATGAATATCACAAGTAAGTTTGGTACCGTCAGCCTCTGAGATATACGACATTATATTATATTTTTACCGTCAGACAAAAATTTACACACTATATTTATTTATCCTCCCTTCCCTTCACTATCAATATCCCCTCTACCTCCTCCCTTCCCATCCCTTTCCTTCATCATTATACCTTACCTATCAACTTCCCCATGCACAAACTACCCTCCCATTTATTCTTCCCCCTTTCCTTCCCTTTCCTTCATCACACACACACACACTTCTCCATGCACATACTACCTTCCCATTTATTCTTCCCCCTTTCCTTCATCATTATACCTCCATAACTTCCCCATGTACAAACTACCTTCCCATTTATTCTTTCCCCTTCCCATCCCTTTCTATCACTATAAATATATATATATATTCATGATACTACTTGACCCTCTAACCACTCACTCACTCACTACCCTATAATGGGCTTGAGCGTGCCCCTGACAGGTGAGGTGCAGGTGGGACAGGTGTCGATGGGTCTGGCGCAGGTGGCACACAGGTGGAGGTGAGAACAAGGCTGCAACACCACTTCCACCCTCGCCTCACCACACACTCGGCACACCAGGCGATTCTCTGCTTCCTCCACCTCCCGTCTCAACTCCTCCACTGTCGTCAGAGAATACACACGTTAATTAAGTGGTGGGTACAGTAACTACAGTTTTGGCATTTTGGGAGATAATGATTCCTCCAAACTATTCCCAGCAACAGGCCACCATTATTTCTGTTAATCTGGTCCTGTTTCCTGGCATACTTTGGAGGAATCAAGGCACTCTAATGTATGTACCAAACGTATACTCTCCCCTTAAGGACCCTATGATCGTGTATAGGAATTGGAGGCTTCTGTTTCCTCCTGACTATGCCACGAAACATGCTCCTTCCCTATAGGTGTGTGTGTGTGTGTGTGTGTGTGTGTTTCGTGGCAATATTTGAAGGACTCGTATAACTCCAATATTCTTACTATATTACAGAATCTCTTAAGGGAATATTTTGCCTTTTTTCCTCCTGACAGTTAATTGGAGTCGAACATGGATACCATTCCCTTTGACTGAGACAATTGAAGAACAAATAACGTTTAGAATAGATCTTTATTTTTTCACTATAAACTAACAAATTAAGTGACTCGAACACAAAGTCATAATTATGATGCTTTAACCACATGAACTGTAAGCATCTTCCGAGTCAAAGCGTTCGCAAAGTACAAACAAGATTAGATATTGAAAACCAAAGTTACGGTACATCGCTATACTCTTAGTCTAAGGCATACCAAGTTGACAGTGTGTGTGTGTGTGTGTGTACTCTAAGTTAGGCACACAAGTTGACAGTGTGTGTGTGTGTGTGTGTAATCCCTCTTTCTATCTCACCTTCCCTCCTTAACTGTTGCTGCCTTGCCACCTCTGCCTCTTCCCTCGCCCTCTCATCCGCCTCACCCGATTCCTGTAGTTGGGAGAGAAGAAGTTTGACTATAAGATAATAATTTTTAAAACATCTACGTGCTTGAGGTTGTGTCAGGCCTTATCACTACAAACACGTAGCCTACGACTGAGACTTCAAAAAACTCACCGAGACCCGAGTAAGTGATGGTGAAAAAGCGGGAGGCCATGAAGTTGTTATTATAAGGTTTTATTTTTTTGAAGTTCTTTATTTACATTTAGTACATAATTTTTTTTATTCTTTATTTACCATTAGTACAAGCCCCAAAACTGTGGGGAACGTTGCCGCTAAAGGCCATGAAGTTGTTGTTGTTATAAGGACTGGCTGAAAATGAGCAGCAGGTTCCCATAAAACTATACATTTTCTTACATCGTCCAGTTTTATTAGGAAGAAAATGAAATATAAGGCGTAACTCACATATATATACAAGGCCATGCACTTCTCGCCTCATTTAATATAACCTAACTTCATACATAGCCTTTAGTGGCATTATTGTTCCCCTGAGTGTTGGGTCTTAAGTACAAAATGTAAATACAGAACTTAGAAAAAACAAAACAATTATTTCTCGCTTCAATTACTGTAACCAAACTTCATACATAGCCTTTAGTGGCATCGTCCTCTTGAGTGTTGGGTCTTTAAGTACTATAAATGTAAATACAGAACTTGGAAAAAACAACAACAAATACTTCTCAAAGGGCCTGCTTGATTCTACTTACTGCGGGTGATGGTGGTGGGATGGGTGGTTGCTGGGGTGAGGCTGTGTCATGCATCAAGGTGCTGGTATTCCTCCTCCTCTCGTTCTCCTCGAAGTCAAAGACGAGTTCGAGTGCGCTGGTCACATTCTGGCAAAGGATTCCTCGCTGCTCCACCCTCGTCTTCAGCGCCCCCCTCACCGACGCCGACGACAGGCCCATCGCTAACAGTCTCTGAACCAACGTGAAAAAATTATTAACTCTTTTAGATCACAACAGCAATAACTTGTGTGTGGGGAGTGGGTAAGATGATTTAAGTTACTGATTCCTTCTAGTTGAAACTGACTACTTTTGTTTACGTGATCTTTATCGTAGTGTTATTTGGTATATTATATACAAAAAAATTAAAATTATAATTAGTCTCAATCTCAGTGGTTATCTTACTACATATAATGAAGGGTAAATGAGCAATGTAAAGTTGTACACTAACCTTGGCTATGGGGTGAGCGAGGAGTAGGTTGGCCTCCTCTGATGACAGTGTGACAGGTCTGGTGACGGGTAACGGGGGAGAGTTATCATCCCAAGATCTGATGGTGGTGTCACTGTTTCCCTTAGTTCTGATGAAGGGACAGAAGGGGTAGTAGCGGGCGTGGTCAGCTGAGGGGTCGTCTCCTGTCCTCCAACTGAAGAGTCCACCGCCACAGTTAAAACATTGTACCAAGTCAGACACACCACAAAAGAAGAAGCCAGCCTCCACCAAGGCATCCACCGACACTCCTACGTCTGTCGGCCACCGTGCGAAGGTCTGTTTACGGGCGTTGGGTGTGTTGAGCTGTGGGTGGGCCAAGGTGCCGGGCTCGATCTCGGTGGCATCTGTTGGTGAGTAGAATCCATAGGAATCGCTTTTCTCCAAATCACTGACAAAATCAAATATCTGTATCGTAGCTAAGCCGACTGTCAATACAACATACAGTACATTGATCCAAGGTAGTGGCAGGCAAGGCTAAATAAACCATAACTATTATTTATGCAAAAATAATGTAATACTAACCAAGAGCATAAGATGAATTGGGAGGCTTGATGGTGGGTCTGGTACTGGTAATCTTAAAGTGATGGTAGTCTTCCAGTAGACGGTACACCCGACCTGTGTCATCAGCAGGTAAGGAGAGTGGTACATTACCCGTGGCTACACCTTGTACGAACACACACCGAGGGAAGTGTTTACGATGTTCCACCTCAGGCACATCACCAGGGTCCCAGAACCCAACGATGCCCTGACAGAAGACACACTGTACGTGGTCACTTGTTTGTAAGTAGAAGAACCCGGCCTTAGCGAGTTGGTCCGGGTCGATGTAAGCCAGGGTCCAGTTGGCGAAAGTCAGTCGCCTCACAGACTCCAGCAGCAGGTCTGTCTGCCAGTGGAAGCGGCGTTCTCGGCGCAGTTCCGCTGTCGGAAGAGGATGCTACTATAGTTGTGGAAGCACAGTTGTTTTTGCTGTCTTCCACATACAAATATGTACTACATTATCATATATTCCAAGTAAATAATTAAATATAAAAATACGTGTGCTAAAACAACGACGAATCTCTGCATGACTCAAAACATATTTTATAAATTTAATAAGTTCACTCTGGATAGTTTTGTAAAAACTTGATGATTTTACATGCAAGAGGGATATTACTCTACAAATTCTTTAGGCATGAATTGCCACTGGGTTAAATAGATATTGCACTTACTATGGTACTCAGAAATTATAATAATTATCACTGTATGTGATGTAAATGTGTGTGTTAGTATGTATGACTACATAGTGTGTGGACATGACTTACGTAGTTTTTCCCGCATGGCCCAAGTCGAGGTATCAGCCATTTGGTACCACGAGACGGCGGAGCGGCCTGGTGCCTAGAATCTGAGGAGAGTTAGTCTGTTAGTTAGTCAGTTAGAAAAGGATCACAATCTGAAATTAATACACGACTGAAACATAGACTATACTGCCTAAAACAATTCCATACAATAAACATCAACCAGCTGTAACATTAAAGCCTCGTACTCATCCTAACATCAACAGAACTAACATCGATCCCTCAGGCTACTAACCTAACTGAACTTTTTGACAATGGTTGACGTGTTGTAAATAACATTATAAGCAACGCCAGACAACTTTACCTGTGAGGGGAAAACTACAAAAAAAAAAAAAAAAAAAAAAAAAAAAATGCAAACTATTTCAACTATAACTAAAATTACGAAATGGCACCTTCATTAATTAAACTATGCTGGCAAAACCTAGACGATAATATTTGTAGCAGAAAATCCCTATGGTTACACTATACTCAGGGTTAACTGTCTGTAGGTGTGTGTGTTAATCTTAGAAAACTTAGAGTCTATAGAATTTAAGGTGGAAATGCGTTGTTGGTAAATCTGGAGTAAATGATTCCTCCAAACTATTCCCAGCAATATAACATCATTATTTTTTTTGTTCATCTGGTCCTGTTTCCTGGCATACTTTGGAGGATTCAAGGCACTCTAATGTAACAGAAGTGAATTTCTCCCTTAACTGTGTATGTAGGTCTGTGTGTTATTCTAAGAAGAGTTATTTAAAGTCCATATAATAATTTAAGGAAAGAATCTCATTTTTGGTCAATTGTAGGGTTGCCATTTCCTCCAAACTACATCAGGAAACAGACCACCTCAATGTTTACTAATAGGGGGAATCTGTTTCGTGACTTACTTAGGAGAATTCAGTAGCCCTATGGAGAATTCAGTAGCCCTATGGAGAATACAGTAGCCCTCAAATAGACCCCCCAAAAAAGAGGTTCTCCCCTTCAAGATAAAGAGAGATAAAGTGAACATGGAACTATTAGGTAATCTTAGAAAATATGCTGAACAAAAAAATATATACATAATCATTGTAGTTCAAGGTAATAAATACATTACTACTTAAGGGGGTGCGGGAATAGGGGGATAGACAGGCTTGGAGGGGTGGGGGGATTAGGAGGGTGATGGAATAGGGGGACAGGCTTGGGGTGGGTAGAAAGCCTGTCCCTTATTCCCACACACCCCTAACCCAGCCCCCTCCCCAAGCCTGTCCCCCTACTCCCGCACCCCCCTAAACCTCCCTCCCTCCAGCCTGTCCCCCTATTCCCGCACCCCCTTAATTAAGACTTTTAGAGGGTAATTCACTTTTGTTACATTGGAGTGCCTTTATTCCTCCAAAGTATGCCAGGAAACAGGACCACCAGATGAACAAAATTAATGGTGTTCTGTTACTTGGAATAGTTTGGAGGAATCATTTGCCCCAGATCTACAAAAAACACTACTGAACTTACCCCCGTACTATCTAACATCTGCTGCTGACATAAAAGTGAATTATATTGAATTTATTACGGATAATAAATATATTTCAGGGAAGACCCAGGTTAATGATGACTTGTGAAGAGATTGTGAATGTGATAATAAGCGATAAGGCAGGACTTGTTTCAGACAAATTCAACGTTATCAGTAAGGGTTCTGTGTAATCAGCAGGCGGTACCCAGAACACTCCACTTCCTCTCTCTCTCTCTCTCTCTCTCTCTCTGTCTCTCTCTCTCTTGCGGTACCCAGAACACTCGACTGCTCTCTCTCTCTCTCTTTCTTGCGGTACCCAGAACACTCGACTGCTCTCTCTCTCTCTCTCTCTCTCTCTCTCTCTCTCTCTCTCTCTCTCTCTCTCTCTCTTGCGGTACCCAGAACACTCGACTTGCTCTCTCTCTCTCTCTCTCTCTCTCTCTCTCTCTCTCTCTCTCTCTCTCTCTCTCTCTCTCTTAAGGCCTCGTGTTGGTTGGTTAAGGGAATATTACACATTGGGTTTATTGGAGCGTTCTAAACAGTTCTTCCAAGGATATTTATTTATGACGACGAAGCTAAAATGGCGTCTCTGCAGTCTATAAGCTGTTCACAAAAATAATTACACATAGAATGATAAACACTGTACAACACTCGACTCTAACCATGCAGCCACCATGAGAAATAAGATGGATTTGACAGGCAGGGGATAGGATAATTCTCAACAACTGATTGATCCTATTCACATCATGCAACAATTATTGTTAGAATATCAATGGGTGGAATTTACCATACCACTATATGCACGATTTTATAGACTATGTGAAAGCCCTATTATAAGGTATGGTATACTTTTGCATTATACATTTAGAGCCTCTCGATTCCTCCAAAGTATGCCAGGAAACAGAATAAATACAATGGTAACCTGTTGCATGGAATAGTTTGTAGGAATAAGTAACTCCAAATTTACCACCAACAACATTGTATTTTATTTATACATTACCTCCTTAACTTTACCACAAAACAACAACATTGTACTATATACCTCCTTAAGGGGAGAGTATACTTTTGGTACATTTTAATGTCTTGATTCCTCCATAGTATGCCAGGAAACAGTACCAGACTATAAACATAAATAATGGTGTCCTGTTGCTGGGAATAGTTTGGAGGAATCAATATCTCCATAAATGCCAAAACTACACCCTTCCCTTAACTTAGCTTCCCTCACCTTGACTGTTAGAGCCACCTTGACGTTACCCAGAGCCTCGTGACAGATGGCATGTCAGGTTTCCCAGGGTCGGTCACACAAACAAACTTGAGCTGCACCAACGAGTAAACAGAAGCTAGGTCCCCAACACACTACAACTCAAATGAATTATATGGGTTGATGTGTTTGTTTTGACGACGTGGCTTGTAGTTTGGGTTGAAGGACGGGGTGAGTTGTTGGTTGGATGGATAGGTGTCTGTCTGGCCTGGGTTGACGGTAGAGGTATAGGCTATATTTATAGATGTTTAGAAATTGAGATGGATGTATAAAGATACTGATGCCGGGGATCCTGAATATGCACCGATCAAGACTGGTGTACAAATACAGTGATCGAGACTGGTGTACAATATCAATACAGTGATCGAGTTTAATGTACAAAATCAATGCAGTGATGAAGATTAATGTACAGTACACACAGACAGATGTATAGCTTGGTAGTCCAGAGGTAAGATGTCAACAGGTATACATCCAAGCTTTACTTCTGAATGGCCAAGGTATATGTCAACCTCGAGTCACCGAAAAACACCTCCAGGGGCGAAGTAAGTACAGTAACGTATGTATGTGTATGCGTGTGTGTGTATGTGTGTGCCTCCCTCACTGGTAATTTTACGTGAGTGTGTGAGTGTGTGTATGTGTGTGTGTGTGTGTGTAAGTGCCACCCTCACTGGTTGATAGACGACTGAGTGTGTGACGAGGGACACCCAGGTTATATATAAGCACTCAACACCACCGACACTTATCTTGGATCAGGCGCTATATACACTTTCATTCATGGGGTGTCAACAACAATGACGATGGCGAAAACTTACTTCCTGTTGCCATAAGTCATATTCCAAAAGTATAGAATAAATAAACTCAATTTACAGCTGCAGATGATACAGGTGTGAACACATCAAAGGACTGGAATAGTTTCAGCTCGTAATGATATGAGATTAATCCGGTGCATGCATTTGGTTTGTTAATAAGGGGATATATATATACTTTGGGAATATTGAAGTGTCCTGATTCCTCCAACAAAGTATGACTGGGAAACAGGACCAGGTCAACACAAATAATGGTGGCCTGTTGCTTGGGGAATAGTATGGAGGAATCAGTTGCTCTAGATTTACCAGTTAACAATGCATTGCCCCCTTTAAGTGAACTAAATATTTTCTGCTTATCATTTATATGAAGGTTAGCCAAGACAAGCAGAAGATAACTAACTACCAAGTGCTTTAAGGGACCCTGTGATGTAGTCAGAAAATTGGAGGTAAACGAGTCCTTCATATTTTGTCACGAAACATCACCTATATTGGCTATGTTTCGTGGAAAAGACAACATCACCTATATTGGCTACGGAAGGAGCGTGTTTCGTGGCATAGATAGGGGTAATCAGAAGGTTAAAGGTTAAAGGTCCGCCATTGAGTGGCAGTCAATGGGACAGAGTGAAGCACACACTAGACTGCATGAAACACAACTACAACACGCATCACAAGGATGATGAGTGGCCCAGAGACCTCTCCACACACGTGAGACCCGAGTCAGCTTCGGCTATGGCTGAGTAAGCAGGAAGACCTCAGACAGCCGACTTAAACCCCCCATCCTCTGCTCACAATTCCCAATGCACGATCACAGGGTTCTTAATAAGGTGTAAAATATTATTGGCTAAAACCTATGCCACTAATCAGGCTCTTGGCCATATTCAAGAACATTATTTTGTGGTGCATACGATGGCGTGGTATGTACAAATACGACGGCTCAACAGACACAACAACAGGATGCCATCGTACCAGACACCCCCCTAACCCACCATGAATATTCTCACATACGACACAACGCGTGGACTGAGGTTACCAAAGCAGACACCACACACACACACACACACACACAGATAAAGCAAGTGACTAATGGGTTGATGTGGTGGACAGTGTGAATCATTATGTAAACTCTGGCAAACCACAACTGGACCCTCCCATTACCTGTGCCTGTTGTCCTGCTTTCCTTCTGGAGATAATAATAAAAATAATAAAAATAATACTAATACTATTAATAATAATAATAATAACAACAACGAATATAACTATCATTACTACTACTACTACTTCAAATAATAATAATAATAACAACAACAACGAATACAGCTATTATTTCTACTACTACTACTTCAAATAATAATAATAATAATAATAATAATAATAATAATAATAACAACAACAACAACAACAACGAATACAACTATCATTATTATTATTACTACTACTACTACTACTACTACTACTATTAATTCAAATAATAATAATAAAAATAAAAATAATAATAATAATGATAATAATAATAACAACAACAATAATAATAATAATAATAATAATAATAATACTAGTACAGCTAATAACATGAATACTGTACTTTCATAATAAGGACAAATATAATGGAACTAACCTAGTGTATGTGTGAATATGAATGTCCAAGTCTAAGATGATACGGTAACTGCAGTATATATTTTACCTCGATTACCTGAGCAAAGTCCCTCACCCCAAAACAGGCTTACGTCGTCTGGTTCGCCACGTGTGCTATCCATTATAAAACACCTTAGAACTGTGTGTCAAACCTCTCTCTCTAAAATACTCATCTTAGCAGGAGTTAAAAAATAAAATAAAATAAAATAAAGAAATAAAGAAATAAAGAAATAAAAAATATATATCTTTGTCATCCTTAATTAAATAACCCGTATGTGGTTCCTGAATACACAATGTAATGCTTTTTTTTTTTTTTATCTGTAGAATCATTAATAAACATGAAGTTCATTATGCAAGACAAATGCCAAAATATAAACATTGACTCTTGCGTTTGTTTAACCACTAAACAAACAGGTGTAACTGTACCTAATTTTTACCATCTGTACAAATAATACATACAGTATCTATATTTCTAAACCTCATATCATGAATTACAAAAGGTATAGCAATAGTAATGTTATTATCTGTATAACCCTGTATATCATAATTATGCTGGGTCTTATCATTAAGGACCCTGTGATCGTGTGTGAGAATTGGTGGCTTCTGATTCCTCCTGACCATGCCACGAAACAAGCTTCTTCCATATGGGTGGTGCTTCGTGGCAATTTATGAGGGATTCATTTATTCCCAATTTTACGACTACATCACAGGGTCCTTTAAGTTACGGGGAGAGTATACTTTTGGTACATACATTTGAGCGCCTTGATTCCTCCAAAGTATGCCGGGAAACAGGACCGGGTGAACAAAAATAATGACGGCCTGTCGCTTAGAATAGTTTGGAGGAAAAAATTTGTTACGGATTTACCAACACTGTACAACTTCCCTTGATCTATCCGCAGGTATAATTAGTTAGTGTAGTACCCCAGAGGGAACTCGGATCCTAGTTTTCTGTGTTCATGAATCATTCTAGTATGCATCTGCACCTTTAGGTCAAATTTGGTAATGATTCGGTGAGAAATGACGACGATGCTTCAACACACACACACACACACACACACACACATACACACACACACACATACATACATACACACACATAATTATAAATGAATGTGTTGTGTACATCACGTTATCAGTGACCGGATGTGATAAGGTTGGGTATTATGTGTTATATATGTGTGTGTGTGTGGTTGTCCCAGAGTGAGTTATCCCTACATGTATGTCCGTGTTCTGGTGTATGTGTGCAGGCGTAAGTCAGAGTGCTTAGTGTGGGTGTACTTACGGTCCATAGAATATTCTCTGGACCCTGGGCGTACTTATTTTCCAACTATTCACACTCGAATAAGATTAGCAACATAACCGCAGTCCACTTATTATATATACTCCGACAAGAGTAGAATAATCACAGACTCACCACGTTAATAGTATTGGTAGAGTGTAGAGCCTAAGTAAGCCAGGCGGAGAACAGACCACTGGTATATTTATAGCTAGCTAGTACTGTATTATACGAATAATTTTACATCATATATATAAAAATGTACTGTATATTAAGACATAGTGTAAGAACCTTCCTGCTGTCATATATAAATTCCATGTTAGTTTTTCCATACTACATGGTATCTTTTCATTTCCTGCTAGCTCCGGCTGGAGGGAGTGGTGGGTGGGTAGGAGCCTTCTTCTTTGCTGTACTTTCCCTCACTCTTGTAGGTTAGATAGAATAGCAAAATCAAGCAGCCTCGTAAGGACCAGTAGGTCTGTTGCTGTTTGAATGTCCTTTGTATTCCTTTGTATTCATGTGTTAAAGTGTATAGAGATGTGTATAATAGCCTTACACCTCTATACTATACTTGTGTGTGTGTTTGTGTGTGTGAAGACCATGCATTTCTACTGACAAATTTAATTCATCTCTACGAAGCTTGTGTGTGTGTGTGTGTGTGTGTGTGTGTGTGTGTGTGTAATTAAGAAATGTCTCTGTTTGTTTTGTTTCAGTTCACCAGCCTTTGAAGCTTATATATATATATTACAACACTGTATTTCATGACTTGGCACATGTGGTTGCAGAGTGTGTTTTCCTCATTTAGTGTTTTCCTCAAAAGGGTACTTGAATGGATGTGAGGCATTTCCGAGTGTTGTTGACAAGTCTGATAAAAATATACTTGTACGTGGAAATCCAACCAATCTTGCACACAGCACGCCACGCCCTTATCTCCAACGAAGCAAACTTGAACAAGTGTAGTACAGTAATATCGAAAAAAATATTTGGTGCTTAAGGGGGTGCGGGAATAGGGGGACAGGCTTGCGGGGGGGGTTAGTGGGGTGTGGGAGTAGGGGACAGGCTTGGGGGGGTTTGGGGGGGTGCAGGAGTAGGGGGACAGGCTTGAGGTGGGGTTTAGAGGGGTGCGGGAATAGGGGGACAGGCTTTCTACCCCCCCCCCCCCCAAGCCTGTCCACCTATTCCAGCACCCCCCCCAAGCCTGTCCCCTACTCCCGCACCCCCTTAAGGTACTCTGCATGAGGTGATGTAGTCAGAAAATTGAAAGTAAACAAGTCTGTCAAATATTGCCACGAAACACCACCACCAATACGGAAGGAGGTTGTTTTGTGGTATAGTCAGGAGGTATCAGAAGCCTCCAATTTATTTTCGTACACGATCACAGGGTCCCTAAGAGTTATTCCGGCCCAAAATAGGAGACAATTTAATACAGGTGGACAGTGTCTGCAGTGATGTGGGCAGTGCTTCTCTATGATCCTTGTTGTGAAGACCATTTGGTATATTATATTCACGTAATTATCTGTGGTGAGGGGGACGAAGGAGGTATAGACAGACAACAGTTGTAAATTACGAATAATATCTTTGGTTCTGTGTATGTGTGTATACTTATTAATCAGATATAATATGGTGAGCATAAAAAATATACCAGCTGAATTTGTTACCGTTTTGTGTGTGTGTGTGTGTGTGTGTGTGTGTGTGTGTGTGTGTGTGTGTGTGTGTGTGTGTGTGTGTGTGTGTGTGTGTGTGTGTGTGTGTGTGTGTGTGTGTGTATTTAACCGTGGGTGGTCTGGGATATCTCCATACTGAACCGGTCATAAAATACCAGAGGATCATAACAACAGGAACTATAGCCTTATCTAACTTATATAGTCCTTTCGTGAATGAGAGACTTGAGACGCCCACCCCATGCACAAGTGATAACGTAAAGGATATAGAGGTGATGATGGATAGGTTGATTGATAATGGGTTTCAGACGTGGGTGTGGTTACAGTCAATCGTACACATGCAAGCTACAACCCTCATTAAGATTTCTCCGTGTCAACATCTACCCACAAACACACACAGATGGATTAGGGAGATGGATGTGTGTGTGTGTGTGTGTGTGTGTGTGTGTGTGTGTGTGTGTGTGTGTGTGTGTGTGTGTGTGTGTGTGTGTGTTATTTCTTTATCACTCAAACAAGATAGCATTACATATATATTAGATCATGGTTATATACATAGCCACACCTTGGGCAGAGAAGACAGTGTGATTCTTGGCAAAGTTTGTGGGAAGCACTGACCTCCAAAACCCGGAAAATATCTTATTCTCACAATTGGCTGGAAGCGAAACTATATGTCGTGGAGAATAGTGTCAAAAATTACATCAGTGACAAACATTTAGTCAACTGTTTTATTGGTATACATACATAAAATAAACATTGTTGTTGTTTATACTAATGAATGATAAATACAAGACATTGCTATGAAGTAGCATTTTTTGACAAATGTAAAATCGTACATATTCAGTATAAAAATATCTTTTATGTTTTTTAAATATATAAACAAATATTTTTCCTTTTCATAACATATATTCAAATAATAATTTTAAAAAAACTGGTCCCTCATACTCCTCATGAAAACTTTATTCCAGGTTAATATGAAGTTAATGTTTATAGAAACACTTAAATGTACATTTTAGTATCTAATGCTAAGGGCAGACCAATTGTGTATACTGTATAGAACCAGTGTCAGGTAAAGTCATCCCCACTCACCCTCCATGACTACCCAACACTAACTTACTATTCACCAACATCTTATACTCACACTAACAACAACACAACGGTTCCCTTCCTTGGTGGACGGACGGGATGATTGATTGATGGATTGGAGAAGACACACTAATGATTGTGTGACAGTTAGAGTCATTTACCGCCTGAGTTTGAGGAGGAGATAGTAGTTTGGGAATAGCAAGCTTCGAAGGGAAAACAAGGAATGTGAGAAAACTGCAGAGATGAAAGATTTTATACGGAAGGACTGGCTCAATGAAGGGGTATGATGACATTACCCTCTCTTCTCAACACAATCACAAACACACACTGGCCGCTCCCTGTTTGTTGTCACACACCATCTCAGAACACAGTCTTGGTCTTCGTAAGCACAACGCTCTGTGGGACAAGAGTGCAAGGTTAATATTAGTCCTCGGCCAAAGGTATGCCACAGTCTTATCATTTTGTTTATCTTATTTATATTGCTAAGGTTTTGCTGGTATTTCACGCTTCTTTATCATTAACAGTTCATAGGTTAGCGAGTGAGTCAGAAATGATGTCATTAGTTACTAGAGAATTTCACAGACATTCCAGTTTGTTTATTTATATCCATCCCAACCACATATTACTGTTTTTATCGCTACCAAAGAGTCAATAATCACGATCTCAACACAGTTAATTATAAGTCACTCATTACACAGTTTGCTAAGAATAAGAATAAGAATTACCACTCCATTACACAGTTTATTTCACCTATCAGTGCAATCACCTATAAATAAACTATGACCCATCGTTTGATATCAATGCAGTCGTGGTGGCAGGTGAAGGCAACACACGACATTGGAGTCACACACGTATACAGTCGGCAAAAAAAGTAATGTTGTCGCTCAAATTATAACTTTCTCATCACGGAGCTTAAACGTCAACCTTGTGAATCCAAAGCAACATGCAAATTTATTACGGTACTGTATTTGTCCACAGAACAATGTCTTCCGTGTTTATAGCAGCTCCGGACCATAGGGACATGAAAGACGACAGAATTTTTATTGTCGAGAGAGAGAAAGAGGGAAAATGAACTTGTCTATACCCCTCCGTCCTGATGGCCGCGCTAGTTGACCACCACCACCTGACGTGAGCGACCGAATAGATTGGAGAGGAAATCGCCCAGGCCCCTGGCGGCATCACCCAAGCCAGAGAACAGCTGGGCTCCGGCGTTGTCCAGGGCCTGACCTGAACCGGAATTCCAGAACCTGTAAGAGGAGAAGAGCGAGAAGGGACATCTTTAGAGTGAGTTTTGTTGTGATGTTGTGTTGTGTGATGAGGAAAAGAGCGAGAAGGAACATCTTTAGGACGAGTTGTGTTGTGATGTTGTGTTGTGTGGTGAGGAAAAGAGCGAGAAGGAACGAACATCTTTAGGGTAAATTTTGTTGTGATGTTGTGTTGTGTAGTGAGGAAAGAGCGAGAAGGAACATCTTAGGGTGAATTTGTTGTAGTGTTGTGTTGTGGTCAGGTGTGCATGGTTTGGTGTTGTTGTGACGGGAGGCTGTTGTTATGTTACGATGTGACAAACAGCGTCTTGTATGGTGGAGGGAAGGGATGCGCAAGTAAGGTGTGTGGTGTGAGTATGAAGTGTTGAATGGTGAGGATGTTGCATGTGTGTGGTGAGGGAATGGGGGGGGGGGGTGTTGTTGTTGGGGGGAGCGGTATGCAGTATGGAGTTTGGGTGTGATCAGATAAGATACGACACAAAGAAAGATGGTAATTTGGACTAACAAGACAGACAGACAGACACTCGGAACCAGCTTGCATTATTGTACTGTAGATTATCATTACATCAGCAAATAGATAAGAATTTCTGATGTGTTTCTCTCGCCTTCCTAGAACAGCAGTCAGTCTGATTGGCAACACGAAAAGATATATAAGTCTGGGGAACAATATGCTTTCTTATCCTATCCATTTGTAGCAGCAGTCTGATTGGCAACATGAAAAGATATATATGTCTGGCGAACAATAATGCTCTCTTATCCTATCCATTTGTATAGCTCCATATTCTTTTGCCACACCTCCATCTTTAGAACATTATATTTATTAGTATCCTGGTTGCGAGAATTAGGTTTCATAGAAGTTCTACACAGGACTATAGATAAATTTGATTTTAATTTTACACCAAAACAAACCATTAACTGTGTGTTTATTTCACATTTTAGGTAATGATCTAAATATGCCTGGATTCTCACGTCTCAGTACACTCATTGGCGAGTCAAACAGTACCAAAATATAGATACAGGACGAAAATATTTATGATTGCCAAGGAAGGGGATGAGGGAACGAGGACTCACTCACCTGTCATGTGCTCTGGGTCGAAGTCCTTATGAACCACCAGAGTTTGGCTCGTCTCCACCGGATGGTCACTTGATCTTACCACCAAGGATTTTCTGAAGTTGAAGTCCTGTGGGGCGGCCAAGGCAGTACCAATGGCCACAGCCACCAACCACACTGACAACATCATCTGTAGGGAAGGGATGGAAAGAGGCTGTCTGAACTATAGCTCCTCTACTGTACACACACACACACACACACACACACACATAAAACAAGGAAGGCACGTAGACATTTACATACGTACGAAGAAATATATACAAATTACATATGCCCACAACACACACACACACACACACACACACACACACACACACACACACACACACACTCAACATCAATAGGAAAGAATGCATGGACCACCCGGAAATTTCAGAACACAACTTGTCCAATTAATCAGATAACCATAAAACAACCTCCATCTGTTAAAAAAAAAAAAAAAAAAAACACACACACACACACACACACGTGAGCTAAAAAAAAACAAAAAAACACTGTAGTAAAACCTTGGTGTTTGATGAGAGAGAGAGAGAGAGAGAGAGAGAGAGAGAGAGAGAGAGAGAGAGAGAGAGAGAGAGAGAGAGAGAGAGAGAGAGAGAGAGAGAGAGAGAGAGAGAGAGAGAGAGAGAGAGAGAGAGAGAGAGAGAGAGAGAGGAGGGAAAGGTACTGAGAGAACAAAACAAAAATAATTAAATAAATATATATATATATAAATAAATACAAAGTGGAGTGGGGTTGGGGCTTGTGGTGAACGGGACAAAAACAGCAAAAACAACAACAACAACAACAACGAGCTGGACGTGAGGATTTCAAGGTAGTCCACAGGCTTCAGGGTAGTAGTAGTGGTAGAAATAGTAGTAGTGGTAGTAGTAGTAGTAGTAGTAGTGTCTCGTATCAAACAGTAAGGGACATGTGAAAATATTATATATCTCACGCTGGCAAAAGATGGATTGATTGATTGATATTAGGCGCCGCAACAGCGAGGTCATATAGCCCCCAGCCAGAAAAAAAGCGATGATAGAGAGGTGTGACAGCATCAAGCAACAAGAAGAAATAGAAAGAATGAGGGACAGTTGAAGAAGGCAAAATATGGAAGGAAACCTGCAGTGATGTCTCCCATACATACATACAACTCTCTCTACCAAACCACCCTGCAGGCCTTCTTTAATCAATTTTATTAGTCCCTTCAGCTGATGTGGTTTGTTCCTTATAGCATATTTTGGTTTGGGTAGTGTGGACAAGAGATTATTTGGTTTGTTGGTTGGTTAGTTGTTTGGGTAGGTGTGAACAAGATATGGTTGGTTTGAGTAGATGTAAACAAAGAGATGGTTAGTTGGTTGGTTGGATGGTCTAGACAGGTACATACACTGAACACACATTCCTGCACAGACCAACCAACCAACCAACCAATCAACCCTTGCCTCCCCAAACTGGTCTGTCTACAGGGTCAGGGTCCACATTAAGAGAGTTTTTTTTTTGTTTGGTGTGGTCTCCCTTCCTCATGCATCTTTCCTTTTCTTCCTCCTTCTCCTCCTACTCCTTTTCTTCTTTTCTCATCCTCTCTGTTCTTCCTGATTCTCTTTCCTCCTCGTTACACCATCTCTCATCTCACTCTATTCTCGTTTTGTTTTTCTTTCCTCGTGCCGTTCCTTTCCTTCCTTTCCTTCCTTCTTGCCCTTTTAATTTCCCTTCCTCTACAATTCCTCGTCTTTCTCACCTCCTCTTTACTCTTCCTTACTCCTCCTCTATCCTCCCTCTCCATTTCCTGTACCAAGCCACCAATATTTTCCTACATGCACTACGCTCTCACTACACGCTCACTCCTCCCTCCCCTTCCTCTCTCCCATCATTATCTCCCCGCGTCCTTCCCTCTATCCTTCCACGTTACTCTCTCTACCCTTCTCAGAACCCGTCTTACGCCACAGTACACAGTAAACAACTTCCATATATAGCTATCATCCGAAGTCATTCCTTATCCACACACCAAACTATTATTATTATTATTATCTTATTTGTATATTGTTGCACTGTCATTTTTTTCACAAACTCTATCCTGCTACACGCGGATCTAATGGTGAGAGAGAGAGAGAGAGAGAGAGAAGAGAGTAGAGAGAGACGAGAGAGCTGTGATGAGTGACTAAGGTGTTTACAGACGACCACATTTGTATTCTCTCTCACTCACTCTCTCTCTCTCTCTCTCTCTCTCTCTCTCTCTCTCTCATCGAATTTTTCTCCTTTCACCAGTAAACAACAAGAGCCAACTGTACTGTACTTCTTTAGACATTGATGAAACTATTACAACTTTGCTGTCTAGGAATTAATGTAGAATGACAGATAACATTTCCACTCCACAGGAAAAATATAAAATAAATATATAACATAGGAGTAAGTTTTGGAGTCATAATTTAATTTTTCTTTAATGTTTCTTAATTTTTTATTTCGTTTTGCTTGCCTTTTTTTTTTTTTTTTTTTTTTTTTATATAATGTCATTCGGGATAATTTTTACTCCTAGATGGGTTTTATATTTTACTTATGGGTCATCAGTGTATCTATTTACATTTTCATATCTGAGTTATCACGTCAGGTTGAGGAGGTTATCATTCCACATATTAATGACGATGATGAAAATATAACACTACTAAAAGTAATATATATGATAACGAATAACATAATATTACTGCAACTCTATACGTATCTTGTGAACCTTGATCAAATCCGGGAATCGAACCCGAGGCCAGCACATGTGACACACGTGTTGGTATTGCCTGCAAGGACATACCATCATAAGTATTATCATCATCATCATTATTATTTGTAAATTTGAGTGGTCAGTGCCCCAGGCTATATGCAGCCAACATTCCTCATCCCACTTCACCTTCTCTCCCTCCTTCCCTCTTCCCCTACCCCTACCAAGCCTTCTCTCCCTCCTTTCCCTCACCACACCACACCCTTCCTACCTCCTTCCCTCACTTCACTACATATTCCCTCCCTCCTTCCCCTCTCCCTACCACAACCTTCCCTACTCCTTTTTCCCCGCCACCAGCCTTCTTGTCCTCCTTCCCTCACCCCTACTCACCTTCCCTCCCTCCTTCCCTCACCCCACTACACATTCCCTACCTCCTACCCTCACCCACTATACCTTTCCTCTCTCGTTTCCTCACCCCACCACGCCTTCCCTCCCTCCTTCCCTCTCTCTCTCTCTCTCTACTACGGTACGGTTTTTTTTTTTTCTATACACTTCTGATTCCTCCCTGCCCTA
>JAWQEG010000551.1:0-62137 GCA_033782935.1 Petrolisthes cinctipes | reverse complement strand
GTATGCGTGTGTGTGTTGAAATCTTAGAAAGGTAAAACTAGGAGATAGACAATACAACCACCGTATTGTGGAAACAGATCCGATCGGTGTGTGTGTGTGTAAAATAATAATAATAATAAACGGTTTTATAATTGAGAGTGGCAGTCTGGAGCTGAAAATATTATACAATAATGAATTGATGTAATTATATAAATAAGAGGAATAGATATTTACAACTATTATACAAGGATACAAGGCAGTACATTGCAAAAACTAAGTGTTGTTGAGTAGCTATACGATGGCGGGGATGGCGTTATTTTTAATTCTTATATCTATCAGTGGGGGCTCTTATTGGCTGTCCGTTGGGAGGCATATCCTCCCTCGAGCTGAGACGCCCTGTCTAAGGGTGACGTGGACTAGCGCCCTGGGTGGGAAGGTGGCAAAACACTTTTAGGTAGAAATAGGGATAGGCTCCCTCTCTGAGGGCAAATTCAGCTTTTCCGACGTCACCACCTACGACCCCAGTTTGGGGGGTTGCCTAGACAAGGGCCAGGTGCTGAATATAGGCAGTTTGAGCACAAACATATATACATATATACACATGAAACACCAAAACATTCAAAATGAACCCAACAATTAGACTGAAACATACAAGCAAGGATCAGCAATGCAACAAACAAATCTTAGCAAGGCTGGCATATGGGAAACTAAACGTACCTTTCACCAGAATTTTTACCACCAATGAGGGCTACAAAGCAATATGTAGAAACGAAGAAGATGCAGACAAACTACTCAACAAAGAAGCAACAAAAGAACTAGAAATAATTGGCCTACTAGTAATGGTACCATTTGAAATGAAAATAAAGAGGTCAATATTCATTAAAAGATTAGACCATATCATTTGGGAACACAAACCAGAAGAAATTAAAGAAGAAATTGAGAAACAAAACAACTGGATAAAGATTACTGATGTCACAAAAATAAAAAAACTATACAAATATAATGAAATTGAGATTAGAAGATATAAAAATGGTTGAAAAAGCAAAACAACAAGGAATTCTAGCTTTCAACCTAGCAATATCACCAGACCAGATCGAACAAGAAGAATACATACAAATAACTACATGCTATAAATGCTACGAATTAGATGACCACCAGACCAATGACTGCCCTCATAGCAATCTAATAATATGCTCAGAATGTGGCGAACAGGGACATACCTTCAGAAACTATACAAACGAGGGATAACACTGCATTAACTGTGAGAAACACACCCTTCCAGCAAATCACAGAACTCTAGCCATGGCCTGTCCAATCAGAAAGATGAAAACGAAAGAAATATCTGAAGAAAATAAACAAAGAGCAGAAAACAACAAGCAAATGACATATGCAGAAATAGCAAAACGAGCAGCAGAACAAGTAAAAACACCTGGACCAACGACACGAATCAACCTAAGTGACCACAAACATACAAAAATTCTAATTAGCATTATGCATGCTCACATCATGAACCTTGCTAGTCCTGGCTCATATGAAAAAGAACTGAACACCATGCTCCAAAAAAACGACCTACCAACAATGTGGTTCCCGGAGAACCCAGACTCAAGTAGTCTTTTAGGAGCAACATTCATTGAGACCACAGATGAAATTACAGAAATACAAAGACAAAAAAATAGACAGGACTCAACTAGCATGGAAGAAACTACACATGTCAATCAAACAACACAACAGTACAACCGAGACCCAAGACTGGAAGGACGTAAACACAGAACAGACAAAGAAACAACAGTGGACCAGTTCAGCACACCTACAGGCGGAAGATACCCCGTAGAAGCAGATGAAATAGGACTCAAAATACATCTAACTGGGGAAAACATCATGCCAACACAAAACTCACACAATGAATATATACTACAGCAAATACAACTGGGTATTTTCAAGTGGACATACACTGAACCAAGATACGAAGAAGACGACATCAAGCGGCTAATATCAATGAACAAGATCAAGATAACAAAATATGATTTCAAGAGGGTAGACGAAGGGTCATACAGAAAGATAAGAAATGGACTAATGAACTGATCACCCCCAGAAGAATCAAGAAGAACAAAAAAATAAGTTAGTACCATGGATACAATTAAAACAATAACAATACTTCAACACAATGTTCGTCACTGGAACACAAAGAAATATGAACTAAGTAATCTATATAAAATTATCGACCCTGACATTATATTACTAAACGAACATGGACAAAGAGAAAAAGAAAAAATGCAAATTTTAAATTATGATGTATATAAATCAAACAAGTTTGGTGAACTCAATGATGGTGTAGCAATTGCAATAAAGAAAAATATAACTTACAAACTAATAGATAATTTAACCGAAGAAACATTAGCTATAAAAATACAAACATCCATAGGAGAAATAATAATAAGTACAGCTCCGGACAGATCAATGGTCCACACCCCATCCATCAGCGACTTGGTTTGAGCCTGGTCGGATCTGGTAACAGTTGCAGGTGGAGGGAGGGGGGATGTTAGTGGGAGAGGAGGAGAGAAATGTGGGCGGAGCTATACAGGAGGGTAACGAATGATCAGGTAGAGAGACGTGTGTCAGGAAGAATGAATGAAGCATAACACTGTGAACGGTATCGAATCACCAACAGTTTAAAGCAGGGTTCTTCAATCTCTTTCAGTCGTGACCCAGTTTTTTACTATGACATCATTCTCGCGACCCATACAGAAAGATATTTTACAAATGATTAGAATTATCAACCTAAGAAAATAAAAGGCCAGACGCTGAAACATAATATTTATGATTAAAAGGCATTCTAACCAGAATTATAAACACTGCCTCACCTACCCTCCCTCTCTCTCTCTCACACACTCATTCAAGAAGGCTAATATTTGTGCAATGATTTTATTTTATTTATAATTAAATATGTGAATATTCGATTATAAAAATATGTTAGGTGGATTCATGTATGAACTTCATATTTATTTTATTGTCACGAATATTATTATTCTATTTTGTTCATGTATTTATTTTTGTGAGCCTGCGACGCAGTTTGGAGGAATTCGCGACCCGTAATTTGAAAAATTACCGTTCACAGTGTTATGCTTCATTCATTCCTCCTGACACACGTCTCTCTACCTGATCATTCGTTACCCTCCTATATAGCTCCGCCCACATTTCTCTCCTCCTCTCCCACTAACATCCCCCCTCCCTCCACCTGCAACTGTTACCAGATCAAACCATGCCCAAACCAAGTCGCTGGTAAAAGAAATGTAGACCCTTGATCTGTCCGGAGCTGTACAACATATCTACCACTTAGACGACCATATTTACCGGCAAATGATTGCCTAAAATTAATAAATTATAACAGACCAACTTATATATTAGGAGATTTTAATGCAAGACACATAAGTCTTGGACATAGCAATAATAACAATGTTGGCAACTCTCTGTATACAATAATGAATGCAGGAAAATTAATCCATCTAGGACCAAACTTTAAAACTTTGATTGGACACAGTAGCTTCACCACCCCAAACAGAGTTTTTTGTAATAACAAAGCATCACTAAACTACCATCTCCAACAAGGACCTTTAACATCAAGTGATCACATTCCAATAGTAATGAAACTGTCTACCAGCCCCATACAAATTCCAATAAAGGAAAGATATCTAATGAATAAAGCTAACTTGTTAGAGTACAAATCAGATTTAGAAAATATGAGACCAGCCAAATTAAATAACAAAAGTATAGAAGAAATAGACAAAGAACTAGAAAACTTTATGAAGAAATAACAAAGGCTATGAAGAAGAACATACCGAGAACAAAATACAAAACTTTACCCCATCCACGAATAAATGCAGAAACTAGAATAATACAAACACAATTCACTGACACATACAATTACATCGACAAAAATGGACCAAATCTCTATACAATACACATGATAAAACAACTTCAACAACAATTACAAAATATATATAGAAGGAACAAACAAGAGGAATGGAACAGATTAATAGAAAATATTAATGATACAAATGAATCAAAGGCATTTTGGAAGCAAATAAATCAACTAGATGGATAGGAAAAAACTAAAACCCCGTAAATTAAGGATAACAATGGAAACAAAATCTATGAAGATGATAAAATGGAAAAAGCCTTCAGAAATATATGGAGTCAAGTTTTTAAAATCACTAAAGAAGAAAATGAGAATTTTGATGAGGAACATGAAAATACAATAAAGGAATGGATGCAAGATAAAATTAAAGACATAACACCAAATGAAAGAGTTGACCTAGAGAGAATACCAGATGCAGGAAAAATAACAGAAGTAGAACTACTACATAATTTGAGAAAATTTAAAGAAAAAACACCAGGATTAACAGCTATTACTAAAAACATATTAATTAATCTACCAGAAAAAGGGATTGAGAAACTACTAAGCATATATAATGCGTCATTATCAGCAGGATACTTTTCTGATGAACTAAAAAAGACAAAAATGATTTTCATCCCTAAGGAAGGTAAGGACAATAAAGCAATCATTAACTACAGACCAATATCTTTATTAGAAGTAACCGGAAAACTATTTGAAAATATCATAAACAATAGACTACTTACATATTTAGAGAACAACAATTTACTAAACACAAGACAACACGGATTTAGGAAAAACAGAGGAACACAAACCGCATTAACAATCATCACTGATACTATAGCAAGGGCGAAAGCAAACAAAGATCATGTTAACTTAATTTTAAGAGATATCAAAAAAGCATTTGACAAAGTTTGGCACATAGGTTTAAAATATAAAATATTAGGAACAATACTACCATCATATATGAAACAAATCCTCTGTGATTATTTAACGGATAGACAAGTATACATACAAATAGGACATTACCTGGACCACCATTTGAATTAGAAAGTGTAGTTTCTCAAGGAGGATGTCTTTCACCAACCCTTTTTATTTTTTATACTTCAGACATGCCACAACCTACACCATACAGCGAATAAGTTGTATTTGCAGACGATATCACAAAAATAGTAGCATATCCAGGGAAATCAAAAGAAGTTTTATCAAGGCACACAAAAAACGCTATTGAAAGCATAAATAACTACGAAAGAAAATGGAAAATCCAGACAAATGCAACTAAATTCAAAATAATACCTATAGGTAGAACAACCTCAGCTCCAGTAGTAGCAGATGGTGAAATATATGAGTATGCAACCGAAGGTACTGTACTTGGACTGAACATAACCAGAACAGGTTATAAAACCTTTATATCAGATAAAATTAATAAATTAAACCACATACTTACTAGATTATACAAATTTAATGGACTTACTGCAAGAAATAAGAGAAAATTGTATTTAGCATTAATGAGATCAATAATAGAATACCCACCAATTCCACAAGTAGCCATGAAAAATTCTAACTTATATTCACTTCAAATAATCCAAAATAAGGCACTAAGATTCATTTATAACATAAAATACCCTGATATAGTAAGCAATGAAGAACTACACAACCGAGCTAATTTACCAAAAATAAAAGAACCATTAGTGAATAGAGCAATAGATATTTGGAGAAAAATAACAGCACTAGAACATAATAATAACTTATATGGACTAACAACTAACTATGAAGGAACCAAACAGAATAACTGGTTCCCTATAAGTTATTTACATATAAATGACAATGAATAATATAACTTAGCTAAAAGATTTTATGTGGACAGAGACAAAACTGTGTAAAACTCTGTACATACTATTATTTAAAAAAAAAAAAAAAAAAATGAGGTGTAACCGGGACAGAAGAAAAGTGAACTGGCCCTCAAAAAAAAAATATATATATATAAAAAAATAAGATAAATAAACATAAAATAAAAAATAAATAAATTAATAAAATAAAAAGATGAGGAGTAACTAGGAAACAAGAAAGTGAACTGGCCCTCCAAATAGAAGAAAAAACAAATAATAATAAATAGATTAATAAATAAATAAAATAAAAAGAAGAGGTGTAACCAGGACACAAAAAAAGTGAACGGCCCTCAAAAAAAAAAAAAAAAAAAAAGATGGGGAGTAACTAGGAAATAAAAAAGTGAACTGGCCCTCCAAATAGAAGAAAAAACAAATAATAATAAATAGATAAATAAATAAATAAAATAAAAAGAAGAGGTGTAACCGGGACACAAAAAATTTGAACTGGCCCTCCAAGAATAAATAAATAAACAAATAAAAATAAAATATATATAATAAAAATATGAGATGTACTATTGTGGACAAAAGTTTCTTTCTACTCCGGGTGATAAGTCTACACGACTGCTGCCCCCTTTCTGGCCGGCAGGTTGAAGTTGGCTCGAGAACTACACCACCACGTAAACCAGCAACCGAACAGTTGACTGACTCGGATTCAGATAGGAAGTAATTTACCTCCATCCCCCCCCCCTCTCTCTCTCTCTCATGTATAGCATATAAATATATGCATTAGTTGATAGGTAATATTAGGTGTAAAGAAGTGATAACTGCACAAGAAGAGAACCCCAGTACTACTATTGAACATCTTGGAACACTGACTGTATCATAAATATACCATTTTCCTTTTACACGTAGCCAGGGTCTGTATTCACTAGGCATATCAGAGTTTGCACTTGCTCGTATGCTTGCATTACTGATCTCCCATAGTGTTTCAGGCTTATTTCGAAGCAGTGAATGGATTTGCTATTCTATTAGTATGAGTTTATATTATGATTTCGGAGCAGTGCCGGGTCCTTGTTCTTGCCATGAATGATCGCTTACAAAGAAAATATTATCTTAATTAAAAGTGAACTTTGATTTTGTGAATAAGGGCCCAAATGTCCTATGGACTGTCATGGACACAAACACACTTTTGTTTCTTTTAACTAGTGGAAACATGACATTTTCCACTTTTAACTAGTGGAAAATAAAATAAATAAACATATATAAATGGATATATTACATATAGGTGCTGCAAATACAGAACTACAGGTTATATAGAGTAAATCTAAGTGCATGAATCGGACAGTGGTGCAATCATGAGACAGCCATATAGCCTACTACAGACCAGTGAGTCCTTGAAAAGATACCAAAATAGTGAGCACAGATAACTACTTTTAAAGGATCATTACTCCCATTGGATTTTAAACGAGGGATTTAATTCTTTATTTTACTACATGCTTTCTGTGGATTTAAAATTATACTATTTTTAGTAAGAACTATGATTTAGTTTATTCTTGTAATATTTCAGCTTTTATGTGATTTCTGACAAATAGTAGTACTGGGTTATCTTCTTGTGCAATAATCACTTGTTTTGCATCTGATATTACCTATCAACTAATGTATCTATTTATATGCTATACACATGAGAGAGAGAGAGAGAGAGAGAGAGAGAGAGAGAGAGAGAGAGAGAGAGAGAGAGAGAGAGAGAGAGAGAGAGAGGGGAGGGATAAATTACTCCCTATCCGAATCCGAGTCAGTCAACTGTTCGGTTGCTGGTTTATGTGGTGGTGTAGTTCACGAGCCAACATCAACCTGCCGGCCAGAAAAGGGGCAGCAATCGTGAGGACTTATCACCCGGAGTAGAAAGAAACTTTTGTCCGCAATAGTACGTTCTCTGCTCTCTTTTGAGGACTTACAAACCGTTCAATTTTCCAACAACATCACGAGCACCGGGAGTCTGTTATGAGACAAATAAAACGATAACACAGGAAAGGAGAACGGATAATCAAGATACTATTAGCCTCTAGTGCTTACAATTGTACGGTAGCATAATAAAATTGTCTGGCATAAGGTAGAATGCAGCAACGCCATGGATAAGAACACTCCGGGGGCTACGAAGCATCCCACCTGTGTGCAACAACTTCTAGAACTGTGAATACCATGAATGATTAGACTAGTCGTTATATATGCATGTGTATAAATAAATTATAAATTGGTAAATGGTAACCTGTAGTTCAAAAATTTCCCTGTAGTCAGTATGGTCGACCTTTCCTAAATATTCCAGCTCGAATTAATGGTTTTCAGTTGGAGTCGACAGTAATTTGAAGAACACAAAATAGTAATAGGTGGAGTGACAGGAAAACTTATTTGAATTTGAATATATTTCATTATATAAAGTTCATATATTGTTTTTGTTATTCCAGTTTCAGTTTCTTTTCCCTAACTTTAAAGTAATTGCACTCCAAGTAAAAATCTGTCAATTTGACCCGAAAATCTTGGGTTAAACGTTGAATATTTTCCCACTTGTTCCATTATAAAAAATCTTAATATTCTCTCCATCTGTTTCGTATGCATTCTTCTCCATTTCTAAGCATTTTTCATTTGCATCTCAAAGATTCTCGTTTGCATTTCGAATTTCATGATAACACTTTCTGATCTCCTCCCGGAACAATTTTCAGTGTTCAGGGAAAATTGGATTCACTTGTCTTCCAAGTCCCCTCTGTGACTTTTTTTTTTTTTTTACCTTTTCCTCTCTTTGTCCATCTTTCCGACAACCAACTTTTTGCTGGAAAAAGAATTGCACCACTGACACGTTTACTTGGGCTTTCATATGAAATCTTGTGCCCTTCCCTTCCTCTCCCGCACACTGGTGACTCTGTCCATATGAATGTTGATCCTTAAAATAAAAGAAGCCATGTCAATGCCACAGACATTGCAAGGTCCTCTACTTGCTTCTTTTTCAGCTTATACTCCATCTGCACATTACTCTTTGCCAAGTGAGGTTGTTGGGTCGCCACCGAAAGAAAAAACAAGAACTTCAGTGTCACATTTGATGGATCATATTTACAAAGAACAGTTATTACGGCTTATATTCGAAATCTCACATATGCAGTCGATGGTACCGCATAGTCGCCACAACTACGAATCAAAATCAGTAACTGAAAGAAAGCAAGTATTGTACTGTATCAAGTTCGTCTGACAAATGCCGCCACACCATTTAGAATGGTGTGAAGTGTGAACTGTAAATAGTGCAGAAGACATGCTACTGCTGCTGCTGCCATCTATTAGACACGAGAGGCGCTACATTGGATCTTATATTTTCCGCCAATACATATCCATCCAGTACAACCACGAACAAAAGACTGTCGTCTCAAATGTACCTTCACGTCACATTGTTGTTGATGAACGTATGTTAAATCCTTCAGAGATGACTGGGAACGTATTTGAAAGAAAAAGAAACCTGCTGGTTAGAGGTCAGAGTGACCCAATTCTCAGTGTTAGTATTCGTCAGATGTTTTAAACGGTATTATATTACTGTTGGCATAGTGGAGGCTACTGGTACTCTGAAATGAGTGGCAAAATAGTTCCTATTATGAAGACGTCTGTTTGGGACGCATTATGGAGTAATTAGTGGTTTTAGTGTTGATACAAATTAATAGGCCCTGTGACGGTGATGTGAGAATGATCGATAATTTAATTTATAATATGATAATTATAAACTTACCTTGCCCGGTTAATTTATGATCTTCGTTGGTTGGCTGCAGCGAAGAAAGTAATCAGGGTTATCTCCCCGTTTTAGGCCTCAATCACCCCGCACATAGAATTTTTAATGTTCTGGGGTTCTTCCCGATATATATGTATTTATATAGATAAACAAATCTACTGGTGCATTCAAACAATCAATTTCAATTTTCTATATATATTCAACTCCAGTAGCCAACATGAATAATTAAATTTCACACACACACACACACACTCACGCAACGCTAGCTAGCTACTCGCTTTCGCTACGTTAATACGGTAAATTTGGAACCCCCTCTACTCAATTACTTTAATATCAATGAATCTTTCAAGTTAACGCAAGTTTGGAATATTTTCAATGTCTCACACTTGGGAACTTATTTTCAGAGTCTCGCAACACACTCGTAATTTTCAAGACAGCTCCCTCTCACCTTATATTTCACTTACTGATCCACCGTCGATGCGACTGGCCAGTTATACAACTATAAAGCCTTGTGAATCGTGGTAATATCCAACAATTCGGCGTCTACGTTGTTCACTCCCCACTCAACACGTGGAGGATTAATTAAGGCAAGCGGAAGCTAGTTTATACGAGTGTTGTCTCTCCAAGTGTCCTGTCCAAACTGAACTATCTTTCCAACATCAACTGGAGGCTGGAAATTCAAACCCCTTCCTGACTCCTCCTCCCTATCTGTGTTCGGTTCTCCTAACTGGCTACGATTTACATTTTATTCACTCATTCCTTTGTTATACATGCAATTTCAATTTACCTATGGCGTACTATTTATTCCCGATAATTTCCCTCCACTTCACGATCATTTGCAATACCATAAGTTACCCTGGTAGCATAATTGATTAATACAAGCTGTAATTAACCTGCGAACACCTTATAGGACAAGATGTGGCAATTTCAGTTGAAACCTGATGCTTACCCTTTTTAATTACCTGGTCTATTTTTGGCTACAGATTAACTACCTGCGGATTAACTCAGGCTGCACCTACATCTTAACCCCTCCTACCTTCACTTCATGAAAATCTTCCAGAACATTCTCCAGTATGGAATTTTCCAACTCTCTGTCAGCCCATTACTTATGTTTACATACGCATAATTCAAATTATGTAACGAGTCTGTGGCTGACTCGTGACAGGCCCCTAAAGCTCATAGAGAGTTACCACAGTTGATCTACTCGCCCCTGGGGTGAGGCTGGGACGAATCCGTGCTTTGTAATGTCACCTTTTCTTCCAAAAATACTGATTTACAATGTAAATAGGTTCATTTGCATGGTTGTGCAGAACACGAGAGTGGGATGTAGGGGAACCTTCCATTGCAGGGAAATGATCAGGAATAAACTGTTGTGGCTTATGTCAAGGTCACACACGTCGACAGTCAACTTTCCGTGTTCGTCTCCTGTTGCCAAGTGTAATGGAAGGTTCAGTCGGTGGCAGAAGTCCTGACGCCTCACCTGCTTCACAGAGACACGCAGTGTTCATGGACTCGAAAAATACGCAAATTTTCTACACCTAATAATCTCGAGTCTATGAATGCCTTGGTGAAGCAACTGAGGAAACAGGACTTTTGCCGCCGACTGTACAGTATGCAAAGTTCAAAAGTCATTGTTTTACTCTCAAGTCACATATCATTCATAAATCAATGCAGCCTTATTATGATCATATATAATTTGCAAATAGTTAAGTAACAGCTAACAGTATGAGAGAAAGGTGGTCGTTAGCCTTTCACCGGATTCCCTTGCACCAGGCCCATCACACCCCAGGGGCCAAAACAAAGTAGTTTTACTAAAACCATGTATGTCAAATTGAAAGTCACAACAATCTACGATCAGAGTTCATAAACTGGAGGGGACAGGATTTTGTCTTTGACTGTATATGGAAGGTTGGAATGAACTTTTAATTTCGTCTGTATTTACTGGATATTGAAATATTATTATATCTATTATATTGCATGATTGGCGCAGACATTTTTATTGCATACCCATCGCAAAAAAACTTATTCATTTTGCAGTGGAATGCAATCGTTCGCTAAATTGCTTAGTGTAAAAATGCAATTAAGTAATCGTGCACTTGTAATATCATGGTTGTCTACAATTAATCCAGCACAGTTAGTGGTGCCATTTTGAATTTATTATGAAAAATAGCCAGTTATTTTATTGTGCAGTAGGTAAGCTGTGTTTCTTATGATTGATCTCAATTAAGGAGTTCATCTGTTGTCGGTAATTTGGACGACTACTGCTTCCTCAAAGTCTTACATGGATGCAGAGTAGTACTTCAGTGCACGAATATAAACTCTGTGCATTTTCCCCAAGTCGCAAGAAACTACACAATAAATAGTCCTTCGTGTTTGAATATGACTTAAAGTATATATCTCCTTCCAGCAACCCTAATATTAATAATGTATTCGTGAAGGGACCCTGCGATGTAGTAAGAAAATTGAAAATAAATGAGTCCATCAAATATTGCTACGAAACGCCACCTTTATGGAAGGAGCCTATTTCGTAGCATAGTCAGGAGGAATCAGAAGCTTCCAATTTCCATACCCGATCACAGGGTCCTTAAGTAAAACACACACACACATAATATAATGAGAAATATACTGGAAACTAACGTGCAAGAGGAGCCAGTAACGCAGTTAATTGTTGAATCAGCTGTTTCACCAGCTTTACATGCACCCATGGGTCTACATTCGCCATTAGCTGCCATGCATTCTGTAGTGGTCTTACAGTCTGCAGGTATATAACGAAAAAATATTTATGTATGGAACTCTTCATTTATGGAAAGTGACGGGCAGTAAACAGAGTAAAGTCTTTTCAGTGTTGTGTACAGTTACGAACACTAATAAGTATACAGCTTTGGTTGAAGCTTTGAACAGTCCAATTCACCAACGAAGTCATTCCAATGGAGGTCTTATTGTGCATTTATTGAATGTCTTTAGGTATTCGAAGCACAACTGAATACTTATTATTGCTCGTGTCTGTACTTACGTGATTTTCAATATAATTTAATTTAAATCCTTAAAAATTCCTACATCAATATAAAATAAACTCTGTAAAATAATCAGTTAATATAATGGTATCACATTTAAAGTTTCCATATTTCATGTTTATATTGTTCTAAAAAAATAATAGATATTATACAAGATTCAATGACATTCCTTTCAAGAAGTCTTTTAAATCTGGCTATATATAATCTTTGCACGAAATCAGTCAATACAATATTCATACGTGTCTTTGTGTTGGAATTAACCACTGCTAGACTGTGACATCCTAACACTATACTTGTCATGTACAGCCACAATCAAATAACCACCGAAACTTTCCTTCCATCGTAGTCAATATCTTGGTAATAAAGAACAGACAGACCCTCATGATAATAATTGAGAAGGTTGAGGTGACGTAACGTGGTGTATGATTATATTTTGATATGATACTGATTAATTTGCACGATATAAGGAAAGTGTCGGTGGTTATTTGATTATAGCTGGTATCCATATCTTATTTGGTTAGAAAGGTTATTTTGGTGCCATTCGAAAGTCAAGAAAATTCTGCATATAATTAATTTTGGCCCAAATCTGGATATACCAATAAGTTTTCGCACAGGTGGAATGGGAATATATCTATCAAGTTCAAGTAATTTTTTTTATATAGATATAATTAATTCTAGTAGTGAAAAAATTTATGTGAATAGCTTTTAAAACTAGCATGTAATAATAATTATATAATATTAATTCACCAAATTATTTTTTACATTTAGTTTTTAGAACAATAAATTGGAGAACACGAAAAACTATATATGATCGCCATTTTATGGCCATAACTCGCAAACCCGTCACAGGATATTATTGTACTTTGGGAATGAAAATAACACAGATCATCAGTTCTACATATTCCCAAAGTTTTAGTTTGTCAATCTAAATGTATTTATTATATTGTACTATATATTGATCGACTAGTGTAACTCTCTGAAAAAGTTTGTTTGAATACTTACTTATACAACACTTGCAGTCACGTTTCCCGTTCCCCTTGCATTTCACATCGATTAAGTCATCACATGTCTCCGGTGCTGAATCAGGATTGTAGCAAGTATTGCCTACTTCAGAACACGAACAACTCCGGCAGGTTTTCCAGTTGGGCGGACCTTGCACATCCACGCCCTTGGTGAGACACTAACACGTTTTCACACACAAAAAAAATGCATGTGAAAACTTTGTAAGGAAATGTTACTTTATATGTGATATGAGAATCTGGTCTAAGACTGATTTAAACATTATTCATTTTGCTTTTAGTTGATTAGATTATTTCAAACAACGAGCTCGTAAACGGTCATGAATAGTTTTCTAGTTGTGGAGATGTTTGTGTGAAGAATGTGTAGGTACAATAGTTTAAAGTAAGTTGCTGTTCCTTGCAATCAACTAGACTATTACCATTGTGAAGTAATGTAAACGGCCTGTTTGAAGGGCTAACACTGGTGAATGTTTGTCTATTCAACAAGTGCATGAAGTAAAAAGAATAACAAAGAATTTAGATATTTACACACACTGTAAATTAGTGTGGAAATATGGGAAAGGATTTCTTCGTTATAGCGGGTAGTTATCAAAATAATGCTTATATCATCATTCTTATCATCATTATTATTATCATCATCAAGGGGTCATGCACCACAATTACCTGTCTACCATGAATAATAATAGAGTAAGAGGCATTTTAATAATCTGGCGGACATATTGGTCTCCATCTTGGATTTTGTAATCATGCAACCACTTCAAAATAATTTAGGTACAGCCACAATCAAATAACCACCTACATTTTCCTTCCATCGTGCAAATAAATCGGTATCATATCAAAATATAATCATACAACACCTTACGTCAACTCAACCCCCTCAGTTAATATTATGAGGTGCTGCAAAATCATACACATGTTGTTATTTATATTTGATTGTAGCAGCGCGCTTCGCTGATCCAACCAAACTTGAAGTGATTAGGTACAGCCACAATCAAATATGGTTTTGCAGCACCTCATAAAAATGATTGAGGGGGTTGAGTTGACGTAAGGTGTTGTATGATTATATTTTGATATGATACTGATTTATTTGCATGATGGAAGGAAAGTGTTGGTGGATATTTGATTGTGGCTGTACAGTGCCAGAAGGAGTAACAATAATCAATGTTCAAGTTTTATATTTTTTTCAGTATGGTATACATACAGGGTTTTTTGCTCAATTCTTTACCCGCCGCATTTTTTTTCTTTTCTTAAGTTTTGTTTTTGTAAGCTGATATCGTACAGAAAAAAAACTGTATATAACATAAACAGCATAAACTTTTCTGTGTTGTGGTCAAACTTTCATTGCAAAACTTCAGTGTACACAACATTTTTTGTCTTCTGGTTTGGATCAATATGTTCTCTGCATTTCCAACCCGTGAAAGTGCAACATAGAGCTACTCATAGATTTTCAGAGAGATCAAGCCCTATAGATGTCTTGATTTGACCTTGGCTCTTTTTAATAGTAATTCCAAATGACAGCTTCAGAGGGTATTGTAATGTGAAGTGTTTATGTACACCTAAAACCTTCCCTGGGTCATACCCTTTTAGAATATACAGTATATGGTTTGTACGGTCTATTTCTTTTGCTTTGGGAGAAAAATGCACACAGACAAACACACACACAGCAAGACTCCTCTCTTTTATATATATAGATACTAATTGGATTCCCAGATCCCCCAAAATGGGGTTAAATATAAAAATTAACTGTCTAGGACGAATAATGAAGGAGTAATTGGCATTTTTAGGATTTGGTAGCTAACTTTGGCGCCATTTTGAAAATTAAACCTTTTGCATGGTCAAACTGTGGTAGCCTATACTTTTGATATGTTATTAAGGACCGTTGATACTACACTAAACAATTGAGAAACCTTTTGTAGGAATGTTTTTAGGGTAAGATGGGTTTTCTTTTATTACTGTAGCCACCTAGAAGTATCGACCTGCTTCACTCACGAGTTCTGCAGCCTACTTTAAAGGGAGATTCTCTTGGAAGTATAATGGTGGGCTACTGATTCCTCCTAACTATACTAGGAAACAGATCCCCCATTAAATTAACGTTAAGGTTGTCTATTTCTTGGCATAGTTTGGAGGAATGACAGACCTTCCATTTCACCAACAGAAGAATCTCCACTTTAAAATCGAGCGGTTTATTATAGAATGATGGTTCCATTCCTTTTCCTGATGTTAAAGTTTGAAACAAATTATAAAGGATAATATCTACTCATTGAGATTTGTAGATTCATTATTTTTCATATCACAATTATTTTACAAAGCAATAAGTTATATTATGCAGTCCAAAACACCGTGATAAATATATGTTGCAAATTAGGCGAATGTTTAAGAAACTAAGTGTCCTAATTGTTGCATAATGAAATATGATTTCAAGACCAGACAAATTTATTTCAAGCAAAAACCCCCAACCATTGACAAAACTGATTAAATTGTTATCTTTCCCTTACACTTCAGATTTAAAAAAAGGGGTACACTGGTATTGTGTGTCGTATAGTCTGGACTTTAAATTGCCTTTTAACCTACTTCAACTGTAATTTCATTATGAGTAATAAACATTATTAGTAATTATTTAATACAAAGTAAGAGTACACCAAATCCCTTGTGATGATTGTGATCGAATATATATTGCTGAATGTATATTGAAAATAATATATAATTTCTTTACAGTAAAAAAAAATCAATGCATTTCTGTGCGCATATAACATACACTGGTAAGTTGTAACTTAAGGTATTCAAATAGTAAGTGCTGTTGGAGTAAACTGACCTGGGAAGTACTTAGTGCCAGCAGGATGGCAGTGAGGAGCAGTGTAAACATTGTGAGTCTTGATAAACTTTGTCTTCCTTAACAATGCCTGCAACCATTCAACAATTGTAACCATTCAACAATTGTAAAAAAAAAAAAAAAAAAAAAAAAAAAATCTGATAATAAACTTAGAAGTGTAATTATTACCCATTGCTACTATACATATCATTGACACCATTGAATGTTTATTCTACTGTTGGTACATTCCTTCAAAGTATGCCCAGAAACAGGGACAGATTAAGGGCCCTGTGATCGTGTATTAGAACTGAAGGCTTCTGATTCCTTGTGACTATGCCACGAAACAAGCTTCTTCCATATAGATGGTGTTTCGTGGCATTATTTGAAGGACTTATTTACCTCCAATTTCCTGACTACATCACTGGGTCCCTTAACAAAAATAATAGTGGCCTGGTGCTTGAAAGAGTTTGAAGGAATCAGTTGCTCCAAATTTTACCAACACTACTATCCTCTTAATATCCTTGAAATCTTCGGTTTGAGAGTACCTGCTACAAAACTGTTTCATATTTAAATAAGTTCTCCAGAACAATAATCTCTCTCTCTCTCTCTCTCTCTCTCTCTCTCTCTCTCTCTCTCTCTCTCTCTCTCTCTCTCTCTCTCTCTCCTCTCTCTCTCTCTCTCTCTCTCTCTCTCTCTCTCTCTCTCTCTCTCTCCTCCTACTACTAAATGATGATTATTAATATTCACATCAATGTAACTTGTTCATGTTATTTGAATACGCTCTGTTGATCCAAATCTAAACATTCACATTTCCAATCCTTTCTTTAGCCATCTGTACATTACTGTACTTTCCATGCATCACATCCACTTTCCACTTAATTATATCGTTGCTAGTTAAAAGGAAAGCAACCGCCATTTAGGGAGAAATTGTGTTATTGAAAGCTAAATAAGCAATAATTCTTCCTCCATATTCATATTTTTGGTTTCAGGTCCATAAGTTTAAAATTGACGAAGATAATAATAGCCCTCTGAGTGAAAGTTAGGTAAGGTTAGGTTAGTCTTCAGTTTCTAACAGCAAATGGCACTGCTAGCTATTCCTGTAATTATACATGACCATTGTTGTTTGTATGTGTAAGTCAAGATGGTTATTATCTCAGAGTGCATTTTCCCATTGATTCCAACAACTTCGCCACAAGGGGGGGGGGGGGAGAACTCCATAGCTTCTACTTTCATCGAATTACATTTCTTGGTGAAATGTTACCAGTCCACACCTAAATAACTACATATATATAATATATATATATTATCCCCTTGTCGATACCCTTGCTATATGTTCTCTTCCATTCATTATTACCTTCCTGTTTACTGTACTGGATAACTACTTTCTCCTATCACACACCTTTCAAAATACTGACACCAATATAATAATTATTGAGTCTATTATCATGGCCATAACATCTACTGTTTCACCTCCATTTCTCTTATGTTCGCTTACAACAACAAAAAATATATATACATTAAGGGGAGATTCTTCTGTTTGTAAATTGGAAGGTCTCTGATTCCTCCAAACTATGCCACCAAACAGATCCCCTATTAGTACCATTGAGGGCGTCTGTTTTCTGGCATAATAAGGGGGAATCAACAGCTTTCCAATTTACCAACAGCAGAAATGAAAACAAGTCTAAGTAGTTAGTGTCACTATATGTCCTGTTGCTCAACAAATTGGAGTTCTATAACCAGACACAGACCTAAAAGCCAATGTGATGGAGATTAACACCAAGGCAAGGCAATTTCACTACATACAATTATAGAGACAGTATACTTTTGTTACAATGGAGTGCCTTGATTCCCTCCAGAGTGTATGTCAGGAAACAGGATCAGATTGACAAAAATAATGGTGTCTTATTGCTTGGAATAGTTTGGAGGAATCAGTTATTCAGATTTACCAACACTGTACTACCGCCAACTATTCCAGGCTACAGGCTATCGATAATGTTGTAATCTGGTCCAGCCTCTATCTCTCACCTCAGGTAAAGTGATGAGCAGAATTCCGATGTACTATGTGCTTTAGGTTACAGCCAGGAGTGAAAGCCAATGAGATCCAAGGGATTATAAAGGATGCTGATTTACTTTCAGACGAGTTGCCAACACCGTCTATTCTTTACAACTTTGGCAATGGATGGAAAACACATAGGGAAATGAATGTTACAAAACGTAAGGTGATAGTGGAATTAGTTACTTCATTAAGGAAACCACATGACAATACTAAATATATAGAATATGCTTAGGGATGAAATAAAGGAGAATAATGTAATAATATGGCAAATTATGAAGGTAGGTGGTAAGTAACGAATCAGAGTATCTACGGCAGCCGTAAATGCTGAACACACGCAAAGCACACTTGCACACAAGGGCACACACACACCCACACACACACACTTAAGCAGTTTGAGCATAATATTAGTTTTCATCATGTTCATTTCCATACCCTTTTTTGTTTTCTCCGTATTATAAATTGGTGTATTTCATCACTATATGAAGCTTTTACAATTGTTTTTTTTTTTCAAAATACTTTTTTTCATACATGAGAGGCCCAGGATGAGGCAAGATTTGAAGTCATCGTAAGGGTTTTCCGATGCATGATTTGTTGACGCTTTTAGATGAAGGGTATTGACTCAGAAAGATTAACACAGTATTAGTTATTCCACTGTAAATGCATTTTGTGAGGTACCGGTATATACTATGTACTCAACCGCTAGTAAACATGGTGTAATATTATGCAGCCATTCTAAATACAATTCCTACATGACCGAGATAGGAATAGATATGAGAGGATTGTCCTGAATCTTTAATTATCATTATCCATCTTGGTGGCGGAAAATTAGTATTACGGCTTGTGTTAGTGATGACAGGTGAACAACCAGAGAGGCTAGGATCAACATCTTTATTGGAAGGGCCAGACGTCCCACACTGCACTGAGACTTGTAGTGTAGTGTTGAATTCTGGACATATGAAAATAATCGATAATGTTAATGTGAATTTACGAATATTAGAATCACTTTTCATCATATTGTTGTACCCTAACTTGAGTAACAGTGTATCACCAGTACCCCTTTATCTAGTTTAGTTTGGGTTTTCTTTACACGGAAAATTTACTTCTGTAAATGTATAGCCTTTTAATGTTGTAATTATCTTGATATTCTAGCTAAAGATGGCATTGTAGGCCTACATTTGTAAAATGTCTGTTACCACAAATAAGATGTTGTTTGTAACCTCTCTGGCCGATCTCTTCCTACTTACTTTCTTTGAGGAAATGGTAGACTACTCTTGGTGATCAGACAGAATAATAGCAATGATAAAAATACATGTAATAATAATAATAATGATAATAATAATAATAATAATAATTGTAAAACCAATTGCCAATTTGCGCTTATGTATATTATATCTGAGTCAATAAGAAAGAGTTTTTGAGTGTTTATCAAATGTCATCAGTGATGTATTCCAGTCCGTGAATATAGGAGGATGATAAGGATAAAAGGAAAAGGAATATGAGGGAATAGAAGATAAGAAACCAATGAGAGATAGAGTAGGAAGGAACAGAGAATGGGACAAGGAAGAGAGAGTAGCAGGCATGGGAAACGAAGTAGAAGGAGAGGGAAGTTTGAATTTAGACTTGGAAACCGTCGGAGGTGGATGACGAGGAGATGAGTGAAGTAATGGTAAAACATGCTGGCGTTGTAGTGAGAGAGGTAAGCGGTCTAGTGAGAGTGGAGCGGGGTCTGACACACCTGAGAAAAGTGTAACATTTCTTGACTAAGAGAGAAGGAATCAAAGTCGACTTGAACCTGTGAGCACCATGCATGCATGGATATGTTGATTCGGTTGGTCGGTAGTGACTTGATATTTCGGTCTGAGTGAGTATACAGGAAGAGTTGTCATCTGAGAAGTGTGTTGGTGTATGTGTGTTGGTGTATGTGTGTGTGTATGAGTGAGTGAGACTACATATTGGTACAGTACACAACGGGACAGGAGACAGAGTACATAACTACAGTACAGTTCAAAGGGGATACAGAGTACAGTGTATATGATTAGTACATGAGTAGAAATTAATAGAAATTCATATAATCATTAATAATTGTCATTATGTGCTGAAGAGCATTTGAAATAAAGTCGCATTAGGATATGATGACAGGAGTGTAGATTTATTTTATTAAGTTAACATTAGGGTGACCATATTGGGTGGATTTTGTAAACAGTTATTACATTAAGTGGTTACAATTAATAATATGAGGGTCGGTGTTATTCATCAGATACTGTTGAATACATAGAAATTAATAAATCTCTGGGCTTTATATTTTCTTCCATCCCATTGTCTCTCTATTCCTCCTTTTATGTAAAATTGGTTTGTTTGGGTTGGCAAGCACCATAACGAAAGAAACTGAACTGTGTAAATGACTTCTGAGTGAATTATTTGATGAAATTGATGACTCCGCTATGTAGTCAGAAAATTGAATATTAGGGAGTCCTTCAAACACAGCCACAAAACACCACCTATATGGAAGGAGTGTGTTTCGTGGCATAGTCAGGAGGAATCAGAAGTTTCCAATTTTCATACTCGATCACACGGTCCTTAAACACTTTTGCTACTTTTTATATAAGACTGTTATGTAATTATGAGAATGCTCTCAGATTTAAGCATTGGATTTTTTCTTAAGGGGAGATTCTCTTGTTGCTGAACTGAAAGGTTTCTGCTGATTCCCACAAACTATGCCACAAAACAGATCCCCTAATAATACACAACTGGGGGCGTCTATTTTCTGGTATAGTTAGGATGAATCAGTAACCTTACAAATTACCAACAAAAGAGAATCTTCCAGTAAGGAGTTTATTGAATGTCTCAATACAAATAGCTCCCGCTGTAAGCACAAGCCTTCTTTGTTTCCTTATGGCATTTGAAGTTGCCTTAATTAAGAGAGAGAGAGAGAGAGAGAGAGAGAGAGAGAGAGAGAGAGAGAGAGAGAGAGAGAGAGAGAGAGAGAGACTAGATGATGCCTTAGCAGGATCCAGAAAGTCGTAAAAATAGTAATAGTGATAAAATAATAATAGTATACCGTGTATGCTTAGGAACAGGTAGGAAGAGAGTCACAGGTGAATAGGTTTTGTCAAGGCAAGGAATCGGCAAACACAGAAGGAAAGTTCTTTATGATGACAGAAGATATCCAACCAGAAACTGAGTGTTAAAGTCACAGAAGGCAGAAAATACTTTCTTTGAATATATTCAGATGGCATGTACAAGTAGGTCAGAGGGTAGGAGATGGAGGAATAGTGCCGAATTAGTCAAGAGCGAAGTTTGAGACAAAGGCTTAAGGTGATATTCTCTTGTTGATAAATTGGAAGGCTACTGATTCCTACAAACTATGCCAGCAAACAAATAATCTCAATGGTACTAATAGAGGATCTGTTGTTTCATGTTATAGTTTGGAGGTATCAAAGACCTTCCGGTTCATTAACAAGAGAATCTTCCCTTAAGAGAAAAATTTAGCTTTATCAGATGAACAGATAGTAACATTTTCATCAGGAAAAATGAGAGAAAGGAAAGTAGATGAAATAAAAGTGGCTAGAAATATATTAGAAAAATTACCAGAAAGAAGTTAAGGAAGAATTGTAACATTCATTAGACCGGGACGCAGTATTACCAACTGTATACTATCTGGACCCCTTCAAAGCTCTCAGTGGTTACTTTATTACCAACTGTATACTGGCTCAACCCCTTCAAGGCTCTCAGGGGTTCAATTTTATTTTATTTTCTCTCTTTCCTCTTTCCTCTGGTAGTGATCTGGGTTAACTTTCAACACCTGCACATTCTTATCTCTTACATGTACGAGCCCACTCCCTTTCCTGATACTTTTCTGCTTACACACACACAACAGCAAACACACACACGTGTGTGTGTGTGTGCGTGTGTGTGTGTTTGCAGTTCAGGTGTGTTGGATTAAACTGAGAAAAGTTTGTGTGTGTGTAAGCAGAAAAGTATCAGGAAAGGGAGTGAGCTCGTACATGTAACAGATAAAAATGTGCAGGTGTTGAAAGTTAACCCGGATCACTACCAGAGGAAAGAGGAAAGAGAGAAAATCAAATAAAAGGAGGAATAATGAGGAAATGAGATGGAAAGAGTAATAGTAAAAAACTGAAATGATTTAAGAAAAAACATAAATTAAAATAAAAGGAGGAATAGAGATAAAAAGGAATGAAAAAAAGGAATATAGGGGAAAAGGATTGAAGAGAAGAGAAAATATTAAATATAAGGATGAACAGAGAGAAAAAAGGAATGAAAGGTGGAATAGAGATAAAATGAATAAAAAAGGAGTTATAGAGAGAAAATGGAATAAAACGAGGAACAGAGAAAATGGAATAAAAGGAAAAATACAAATGAAATGGAATAAGAGAAGGAATAGTGAGAAAATGGAATAAAAGGAGTAGGCTATTAGTGAGAAAATGGAATAATAGAAAGAATAATAAGAAAGTAGAATAAACAGAAATGAGAGAAAGTGTAATAGAAGAAGGAATATAGAGAAAATGGAATAAAAGAAGGAATAAAAAGAAAAAGGAATAAAAGAAGAAATAGAATATCAGGAGAAGTAGAGAGAAAAGGGCCATGAAACTATACACACACACAGACACCACACACGTACACTTCTCCACATACATACACACAGACACCACACACGTATACTTCTCCACATACATACACACAGACACCACACACGTATACTTCTCCACATACATACACACAGACACCACACACGTACACTTCTCCACATACACACACACAGACACCACACACGTACACTTTTCCACATACACACACAGACACCACACACATATACTTCTCCAAATACACAACACACGTATACTTCTTTACATATACATACACACAGACACCACACACGTACACTTCTCCACATACATAACAATACACACACACGTACACTTCTCCACATACATAACAATACGCACACACGTACACTTCTCCACATACATAACAATACACACACACAGACACCACACACGTACTGTACACTTTTCCACATACATAACCATGGTCAAGGTAGCCTCATACAAACTGTACATGCTGCGCAGACTCAGGTCTCTGGGGACTCCAGCAGGGGATTTGAAGGCAGTTTACACCTCGTTCATATTACCCTCACTGCTGTACGCCTCCCCAGCGTGGTCTTCATCTCTGAACAAAACGCAACAACAACAGCTTGAGAAGGTTCAGAAGAGGGCATGCAGAGTCATACTGGACCCTGCCTACACCAGCTACAATAATGCCCTCACCACCCTGAGTCTGCCCAGGCTGACAGCCATGTATGAGCAAGCCCTTAGCAAGTTCGGGGAAGGCTTGCTACGTAACACACGCCACCGTCACCTCCTACCACCTGACGCCCCCCCACCAGCCAGGGCTACCCGACACCAAAACAAACTGGTGCCGATAAGAGCCCCTCGCACTGACCGCTATCGCAAGAGTGCTGTTCCCACTTTAGTGCGAAAAATAAACACTTAGATTAGTATGTCTCCAAGTTGTAGCCTTTAGATCTTAGAATTAATATTAATGTAATCTTCCCCTCTGTAAATTTTCAGTCTCTGACTGCCATGTAAATAAACCGTTAATTATTATTATTTATTATTATTACACACACACGTACATTTCTTCACATACATAACCATACACACACACGTACATTTCTCCACATACATAGCCATATACACACACGTAATACATTTCTCCACATACATAACCATACACACACACGTACATTTCTCCACATACATAACCATACACACACACGTACATTTCTCCACATACATAACCATACACACACACGTACATTTCTCCACATACATAACCATATACACACACGTAATACATTTCTCCACATACATAACCATACACACACACGTACATTTCTCCACATACATAACCATACACACACACGTACATTTCTCCACATACATAACCATATACACACACGTAATACATTTCTCCACATACATAACCATACACACACTCTACAATTTTATTGCATTAATGACCATTACGAAGTCGACTGGTGTTAAGTCCCAATAAACAAACTAAACAGAGAGAGAGAGAGAGAGAGAGAGAGAGAGAGAGAGAGAGAGAGAGAGAGAGAGAGAGAGAGAGAGAGAATGTAGAAGTGGTTGAGAAAGAGAAAAAAAAGTATGTAGAAGAGAGAGAGAGAGAGAGAGAGAGAGAGAGAGAGAGAGAGAGAGAGAGGCTGGAGAGTGGTGGACTATCAACTTCGTAATGAACATTAAGGGAAGATTTTCTTGTTGGTAAATTAGAGGGCTATTGAATCCTCCAAACTATGTCACGAAACAGACCCCTATTAGTAATATTGAGGTTTCCTGAGATGGTATGGAGGAAACAAAGACCTCCCAATTCATCAACAAGAGATTTCCCCCTTAGGTGATGTACATGTAAAGTGTTTAGAGTGATGTGTATGTATGTATACTTGCTTGTGTGTGTGTGTGTGTGTGTGTGTGTGTGTGTGTACAAAGGTGTATGTGGTGAGGGGCATAAACTGTGTGCTTGTTTGCTTGGGTGTGTGTGTGTGCGTACGTGTGTGTGTACATACAGAGGTGCATGAACTGTGTGCGTGCTTGCTTGGGTGTGTGTGTTCTTACCTATTTATATCTTTACAGAATTGAGTCAAGCTCGTAATATCCCGTAGTTTATAACACAATTATCATATTATTCTTTAAACTTTTGTATGTTTTTGGCACACACCACTTCTGGTAATTTGTTTCATTGATCTATTACTCTATTTGGAAAGTTATATTTATGTACATCTTTATCTCCTCTACTTTCAATTATATTCTTACTGTAGCCCTTTCATTCTATGTATTCCTTGTTGACACAAGTTTACTATATCTGTCTTTTCTTTTTCTGTGACACATTTGTAAACCATAATCATATCTCCTCTCTTTCGTCTTTCTTCCAGTTTAGGTAACTTTAGTTTCTCTTGTATTTCTTCATTGCTTAGTTCTCTTAGACTTGGTATCCATCTTGTTGCTCCTCTTTGTACTTTTTCTAATTTTGCGATATGTTTCATTAAAGATCATTTGATTGCAGTTAATATTCGTTTTTGGAGTACCCTAATGACAGGTCCAGGATAATTATTCATCATGTCACTCCATAAATTAATCATGTACCCCTAAGTACAGACACTGTACTCTCTCTGTCTGCCCTGTGTACTGTACTGTAATTGTGTACACTCGAGCTCGTAAATTCGCGACCACGTCCCCAAATGTTTATGTTATCTGAGCTGATATCACTGTGTGGGGAAGGTGTCATTTTAGGTGAAAGATTGTATCATGTCCCTCTACTATGTTCAACCTACTCTGATTCCTCCCAAAATAAATGTTACTATAGTCTATTTCATCTCATCTGACAACAACGATATGTAAAATGGCAACATTGCATTGCCAGCTCGTGATTGGCTGAACATTGTCCTTAACCCTTGACTCGTTGATATAAACATTTAAATTAACCCTTCATTAACTTTATTGTATGATCCTGAGATGCAAAGAAAATTCTCATATTTTATTTCATATATGCAAATCATGTCCATCTGTTGCATTGACCATATAAACAGACACAAGAAAGTAGAATTTAAATCCAAGTCGACCATCTGTAAACATAAACGAACACAACATTTCCCGCTCCTAGCCTCAGCTGTTGTAGCTCCCCTCGTATTTCTGACTATATTATAACAATTCTCATGCCATTTTAATTCAATAAATATTAGAATACCTTTTAAGAATGCCTATGAAGACAGATATCTATTTATCTAAGTAAAACTCGAGAAACAATATTGACTGGAATATTGTGTTCGTTTACGTTTACAGATGGTCGACTTGGATTTAAATTCTACTTTCTTGTGTCTGTTTATATGGTCAATGCAACAGATGGACATGATTTGCATATATGAAATAACAAATGAGAATTTTCTTTGCATCTCAGGATCACACAATGAAGTTAATGAAGGGTTAATTTAAATGTTTATATCAACGAGTCAAGGGTTAAGGACAATGTTTGTTCAGCCAATCAGGAGCTGGCAATGCAATTTTGCCATTTTACATATCGTCGTTGTCAGATGAGATGAAATAGACTATAGCTTAAATGGAATAAACATCTAAGTACGTGGTCGCAAATGTACGAGCTCGGGTGTACACACTACTCATGTGTACTAATTATATACACTGTACTTTGTATCCCTTTGAACTGTACTGTAATTATGTACTCTGTCTCCTGTCCCGTTGTGTACTGTACCAATATGTAGTCTCACTCACTCATACACACACACATACACCAACACACATACACCAACACACTTCTCAGATGACAACTCTTCCTGTATACTCACTCAGACCGAAATATCAAGTCACTACCGACCAACCGGATCAACATAGCCATGCATGCATGGTGCTCACAGGTTCAAGTCGACTTTGATTCCATCTCTCCTAGTCAAGAAATGTTACACTTGTCGTTCAGGTTGCTTCATGGAAGGATTATAACTCTTACGTCATCCCTTCTCCTATCTTATAAAGTGAGTCAAAATACCATCCTTGCTCCCCTCTAGGCTAGCAATGTGTATTTCAGAATAAGCAAGCCACTCGGCTGTCACTATTGGTTACTATCTCTTTCTGCTCTACAAGATACAGTAAGGACATTATAACACTGTTATTGTCTTATCTCTGTTGATTTCGCACAATGACCGCTGTATTCAGAGAATATTTCGCTTTTACCAAAGCACTTTTATCCTTTCCTTTTTCATCCCAGATTTAAGAAAGTCTTCTCGCCTTTTCTTGGTGTTTCGGACCCCTCTCCACTATCACCACTTGCCTCTCTCACAACAGCGCCAGCATATTTCGCCATTACTTCACTCATCTCCTCGTCACTCACTTCCGACGGTATATAAGTGTAGGGATATATAATGTAAGTGCATGTAATAAATGTGTGAATGAAGCCTAGTTTTGTGTTTCTTTAGTTCCATAATATCAAATGTCTGCTGCATTGCAAGATTAATGTTAGGTTATATGAAAAAATTGGTTGCTTTAATTGGTTGGCAATTTAATAATTAATAATTACTGTATATTAATAAATAACCCAGACATACGAATGTAGCCAACCCAGAGCAAACTCTATCTCTCCCAAGTATTTCACTGTGATTTATTAGATAATGCTTTTATATCTATGATACCCAGATATCTCTATATAAAATATACTCTATAATCAGAATTATGGTACTATAATACAGTGTACTGAGCCACATTGTTGATCAGCAACATGTGTTTCTCCCAACACGTGCTGAACACCACAATCCTTTAGTTCCAGGAGATATGCAGCCCAACCCTCTCTTGGTCCCAGGGAATACCCTGGGCCTTGCCCAGCCTCACCCTCTCTCTCTCTCTCTCTCTCATTTCAAATTCTCCGAGTATCCCCTCATATTTTACTGGCATAATCCATTTTCTCTCTCTCAATCTCTCTCAACATGATGACATCAACCACTGACTGTCAGTGACTGATCACGTGCCTGTGGGTGGACACACGCTGCACCATGGCCAAGGAATACATGGTCAAACCGTTTTGCTCCACGACCTCCCACCGGGGGGGTGAGTTACTCTGTGACGTAGGGTATCGGGATGACCCGCGGTCTGTGTTGGGTAATTGCCTCAGTTCAACCAGGACTACAGTCTCAGTGGGGTGCTGATGGTATAATGGTTAGCACACTTGCCCAGCACGCAAGAGGTCCCAGGTTCGATTCCCGGGTCAGTGGAATTGTTGGACAATTTTCCCAGCCCCCTATGTCCCTGTTCACCTAGCAGTAACTAGGTACCCGGCTGTAAAAACAAGGATAGCAACCTTGTAGGCTGGGGGAAGATATGTTGATGTAACAAGACTGACTGCCTTAATGACCAACACCATGAGTCGATAGGCATAAAGCCCTAAATCTTCTTCTACAGTCTCGTACTCATCTCCGACAACACACCCGTTTTCTTTTGACATGGTATACTTGTGTATAAGTAGTCAAAGGGATGTGTTGTTCGAGTGTTTCGTCCTTAAAAAATGCATAGTGTATGTTGTGTGGTGTGTGTGTGTGTATCTTTGTGCATTGTCTTGATCTGCGGTAACTATTTGTGTGTTATTTGGTGAAATTTCATGATTTTCATAACTTGGTGTCAAGCTTCAAAATCTGCACCAAGGGATAGGTCAGAGAGAATGAGGGAGAGAGCCGGAGACACAGAGAAATAGACACACACACAGACAGTCATACAAATAACCACACATAAAAGATTGATAGATAGATTATCGGTAGATACACAAACAAATGGAGAAATAGATAGATAATGGGTAGATAGATGTGTGAGCTGAGAGACAGAGAGATAGATATGAAGAAAAACAGAGACTAATAGAGAGATTGATATATGTTATGGAGGGGCGGTGGAATCCTTATGTGATGTTAAACTCGTAGCTTATATGTAGACCTTTACTTAAATATATATTCAAGAGTTAGGGAGTGTCTAGCACATGGAAGGTGATAATTGAGGGAGGCAGAGTTCCAGCAACTAATGCAGATTACTGGCTATGAACAGGTGACTCTATTCCCTTTTCCTTTAGACATGTGAATATAAGCCTCTTCCCCCTTCTTTCTTTCTGTGTGTAAGTCTGCCTACCTATGTTTTTATAATTATTATTATTATTATTACTTTAGTATTATTATTGTGTACAGTATGTAAGCTACCTATGTTTTGCTGACAATGTGTGTGTGGGTTGGTGTCGACTGCGAGACACACTTCATATGTGCAATCCCAAGTGTCTTGATCCTCATCCAAGAAGGATTATCATTGTACATACCAGAGTACTAACTCTCTCTCTCTCTCTCTCTCTCTCTCTCTCTCTCTCTCTATTAACACATTTATAAAATTCATTGCAGATAACTCAACACTGACGACCGAAGATAGAGGTTTCAAATAGAATTAAAGTAGAAACAGTAAAACAATAAATATGTCTCGATCACTCAAGCACACAATAATAACATTAAAAAAGATGCAGTAACAAAGACAAAGTAAAATTGTGTCTCTCATTCTCTCTGCGTAACAAAAACACTATAACGAATAAAAAAGCAGTACCGGTAACAAGAGTATGGTATTTCATTCCCTCAACATCGGTAATATTTAACATATAGTCTTATAATCAAAATTCGCACATTAAAGTATATGAAATACTCGTGTGCATATCAAACACCTTTCCTCATGACACACAACACACATTAATTCGAAGAGGACACAGCAGGGAAAGTTTCCCCATAAACCTATCCATTTTCTCTGTTTGTTGGTAGGCGGTGACATTTGGCATTGACGTCACCACTCGTAGAACATGCTCCACTCCCTGAAATTGATACCCTATATGGTGGGGTTAGTGGTTTGATCATGTATTCCTTGACCATACGCTGCACATTCAGAGGGACCCCTCCCTACTCAACGGAATAATTCCCAAGTCTGGCCTGGTCGATTCGGTTCAAATGGCCACCTAACTGGAAAATGAGCTGGGAAAGACAATTATACTATTTTCAAATATATGCTATGGTTGTTTTCATCGCTATAAGTCAGAAGTAATTTTCCTTCATTTTGCCCATCACTACCAAGTCAGAGTTGGGAAATATGCTACCCGGCGGAAAAATAGGGGGTTACACCCTCTTTGGCTAGGGGAGACACCTTCAAACTGATAAATCTCGTGCTCTGTATATATCTGCCCGGAATCGAGCTAAATCTGTTCTCCGACTAGCTAAATTATCCTTCATCCTCTGCTGTGAGCTGAGGCTCACCCACACATGTTGGTAGTGTCGATTTATATCATCACCCGCAATTTAAGAGTTAATAACCAACATCATGAGTCGATAGAAATAAAGCCAAAAATCTTCTTACAACAGTCAGGGGAGAGAGAGGATCGGAGTCATCATCCAGCCATGAGCTCTTCAACACCTCTACCAGCCAACACCACTTCTTTCAGTTGCCTCGCTGGCAGGGTAAAGAGGTTCAACTTTATCAAGGGCTATGGCTTTTATCAAGGGGTATGGCTTTGTGACTACAGGCAACCACGACTACTTTGTCCACAGAAACGCATCCTTCTCTTTGCTGCCACCACCTTACCACCATCACTGAAGGATGGAGAGGAATTGTCCTTCACTGTGGAGAAAGGGAGGAAGGGTGTGGAGGCTACCAACGTAGCCGGAGTTGATGGTGGAGAAGTCCTTAGCTCACTCTACGTCCGTGGGAGGAAGACAGCTGACGATGACGAATAACCACCTCAGCGTTTGCAGTAGCAGGCAGACATCGTCACCGTCGGCACCAAGACTGCTGTTGCCTTAGCTGCAGAAGGGCCAGTAAATCTCCTCGACCTCCTCTGGGACATCTTCAGGAGAAATGGCTTGCCTCCAATAGCCATTTTTACTGACCATTAACCACCACCCACCACCACCAAGAAAGTTAAGATATGAGGCCGCAAGCCAGCACAATGAAAGAGGAGCAGAGCGGACACGTCACCATGGGCTGATCACAACGTCTGAGCGCTTATGCCGTGACGTCACACAATCGAATCCCTTCCCTCTCCTGCTCTCCCTCTTCCACCGTAACAGGAGAGTGGATTGAGACGTGAATTCCTACTTTATTAGTAAGAACCCCTTACTATAGATAGGTATATGCATTATAGTGCCTCAAATTAACATTATGTATTCAAGTATGGGGCTCTTTACTATTGAATAGGGATATGAATAGTGAAATTTTTTTCAGTAAAGTAATTTTTAATTGCAAAAGAGGAAACACCAAGACTCAGATTATGCTAAGCTACTTTATTCCCAACATAAACATTTTACAACTAATTAATTAACACACCCACCTACACACACACATGCATATTATGACACAGATAAGAAATGAGATAGCTAGCTAATATTTATTTATTGTATGTGATTTTGTGAAACATATTCACTCCTAACTATTATAATGTTCATTCACACACGAAATTCACTCTGTGATGTAAGTATGATTACACACAGATGTCAGTTCTTTTACAATTGAATACCGGTAGCAAGGCAAAATTTAATATCCCATATTCCTTAGCTGCCTATATCCTTGGGGAGCGCAGTTATACAAGAGGGTGGAAATTACTAGGAACTCTCAGGTATATTTTCATTTTTTTCAGAATCATTATTTGATTTGCTCACACATTCCACCTACTAAATTTTTATTTTTAGATGACTCTTCTCTCGACAGAATCAAAATGGACGTAACTAACTGGAAAAGAAAATTGATTTTCTGAGGTTGTCTGCCAGCTCCTCAAGAGTATTAACATTATTCACATTTGAAGGGACTTTGTATTTCCCCAATTTGTGCATTTCAGCATTGCCAACAAATGCATACACTGCACAGCTATTATCAATAAATAATCAGAGATAATGTTATTTTAGGGGTTGGTTTGCAATAATGTTATATATTAAAATCGAATCATCTACTTTAACCATTTTCCAATATTGATCCAGAAAAATCTAGATTTTTCTTCGAGTTTCTCAAGTGTTTCGAATTTTATATACATATTAGAAAATTTCAATGAACTCCAGTCACGAGGAGTGTGTGTGAAATTCCAGGTCACAAATCATAGTCAGTAATTTTCATTGATATCACACACTCTCTTCCTGACTGGAGTTCATTGGTGGTTCAGTCATTGGGGTTCGTATGAGCTGCTGTCTGTTCAGAGAGAATTGCCAGATATCTCCACATGCCAAATAGATGTGGGGCAAAATATGCTTCCGCAACTGTACAATACCATATAGGCCTACCGTACATACTGTACACTCGCGCACCACAATCTCTTGCCCACCTGAGTTTGGGGCGGCGATATGGCTCGGATCCTTCATGGACGACAGCCCACTGAAACTCTCACAAGGTCAGACCCACACCAACAGAAATGCTTCGAAAAATTGAAAAGTTTTTTTTTTTTTTTTTTTATTCATTGCGCCATAGCGTCAGTCAATAGGCAGACAACAGTACACAAGGGTAGGCGGGACTCACGAGAACCCAATGACCACACACACACACAAGCACACACACATGCGCACACACACACACATCACGAAAGCATAACAGAATGAAGCACAAGTATACAGACAAATATTTACATCATGACCTACTTAAATCCACCAAAACGAGGGTTGTGCACCAGAAGTTCCTCCAGAACCTGATGGTTCAGCAGGTGTCGACAAACCACATCAAGTGGCAGGCCCTGGGGCAGCAAGTGTCGGACAGTGGGGCAGGCTAGGCAATAGTGCTCTATAGTGTTAGCACGAGGCGCTCGACACAAGCGACACTCAGTGAAGGGAGGCTCACCCTGCATCCCAGCAACATGCCACGGTGGCCGGTAGCCAAGCCTCAAATGAGCAGAGACTACATTGTGCCTAAGAACCATGAGGCCTCGACGACGGTAGGAATATTTGTGATGGCAGACAGTCTCGTAATGGGTGATGGAGATGCTGAAGGGCCTCTCTGCATCCCTGCGTCGCCGTACAGGGAGGAGAGCGGCGGAGCGGACTTTAGAGAGGTAACATGTCCAACACCACGAGGCAGATGGCAGGCTTCCTTTGCGAGTCTGTCAACTGTACCATTGTGACGTAAACCTACATGGGATGGCACCCATAAAAATTTGACAGTCAATTTACGATGACGCAATAAGGACAAAAACGATAAAATCTGCTGAATAACAGTAGAGTGTGTGTGCTGAACACTAGAGAGGGAATGAAGGGCAGGTTTGGAGTCACAAAAAATGGCAGCATTCACTCCACGTTGACAAACAACACTATCAGCATCCAGAATGGCATACAGTTCACACAATGTTGAGCTAGAGTGGTTACAGAGACGACGGCCAACCCAGCCCCCTGGAGGTGACTCCAGGTCAGGCGAGAAAACAGCACAACCTGCTGCACCATCCACCTGCAATGAGCCATCAGTGTAGAGGCAGTATGGATCTGTGATGGAGGAAGTCACTGTTTCTATGTGTTCCAGAGCCAACTGCCGCTGTAGAGATGGCAGCTCCGACTTGGAAGTAGGTGTAAAGCTTACATCTGGTGTTGGTAGCATCCACGAAGGGGGCCCTGGGGGGACATCTGCAACCATTATATCTATATTAAGACCACGGAGCACAGAGGAAACAGACCTTATAAGAGTACGTCCAGCAAGCAGTATGGGAGGTACCGGGTAGTTTGGTCTAAGAGAAGTCCTGACTAACTGAGAGTAATGGGGTGAAAGATGTGGGAAATGGAGGCACTTAACAGTAAAGCAAGTAACATTACAATAAATTCTCTCGATTAATGGGGGAAGACGCAACTCACGCTGCATGTTCACTATCCTGGTCGACATTGGACAGCCGAGAATTATTCTCATTGCTCTATTCTGAAATTTTTCTAAAGTTTCCAGAGTAGCCCTAGGAAGTTGAATCAAAGCAGGGGAAAGGTAATCAACAACTGAATGGATAAAAGCAATATAGATGGTCCTGGCTACTGGGATGGAGATGCCCGAGGAGTTGTTAGATAGCCATTGAAGTGGTGTAAGTTGGCGCTGGAGACGACCCAATAAGTCCTGGACAATGGGATGGTCTTGAGGTCTGGCAGGGACAATCGGCCAAATATTGACTGGCGCACCCAGGTAGCAGTACTGGGAACACATGGGAATGACAGTCCCTCCAATGGTGAACACTGGCTGAGCTTGAGAAAGGTGGCAGGTGAATATTCTGCTCTTATCTGGGGAGACAATAATGCCACAGTGAGAGGAGACCACAGAGAAGGAGTCAAGAAACCACTGGAGATCCCTTGGTGAGGTAGAATGAACACAGATATCATCAGCATAGCATGTAATTGTAGTTCCAGGAATATCAGGGAGAGAAGTGAGCAACCGATGCATCAGAATATTAAATAACAATGGGCTGAGAACACCACCTTGAGGCGTACCAAGATAAAAACTGCGCAAAGGGCTGAGTGCCACACTGAAAAACACACGGGAGGTCCTGTTACTCAGGTAGCCTCGAATCCACCGTAGTAGATTACCCTTTATCCCAAAGTCAACCAGTTGATCCAAAATGACGTCACTATTAGCAACATCGAAGGCACTTCGAAAGTCAATGAAGGACACCACACTGTCCCTGGAAACTTGAGAGTACAGGTCGACTAGGCAGTGATGTGTGCTCCGCTGGGGAAGGAAACCAAACAGCCATGGAGAAAGGCGATCCTGCAGTCTGTACATGAGACGATTGTGTAAGATTCTCTCCATAACCTTACAGAAACAGGAAGTAAGGGAAATAGGCCTGAACTTCGCAGTGCCGGGCTTAGGGATGGGTATTATTGTGCTGCTGGTCCAGGCTCGTGGTACACAATCGTCACAAAGACAAAGATTGTACAGTGGAAGTAGAGGGTTCCCAGGAACTTGTTGAAGTAGGTGCAGCACAGCATAGGTAATACCATCATCACCAGGGGAAGAAGCTCTACCCCGAGAGAGAGCACGGCGCAACTCCTCCTCAGTTATCTCCTCTGCATCATCGTCATCATCTTGTAACAGAGCAGACATTAGAAGTAGCCGATGGACAGCAGCACGGGAAGCGAGTGCATCTTGTATGTGGATGGGTAGACTGGCTGGGGTAGATTGTTCTGACCAGGCATCGACAAGTTGTTGGGCATAGGCCGCAGGAGTGTGATGACGAGCAGTGGCCGGTGTCTTTTTAACAACCCGACGGATGAGGTGCCACATAGAAGCCACACTTGTTTGCTGGTTGATGCTGTCCGTGAACCGCTGCCAAGACTCAGTGTGAGCACAATCCTGCAGGGCAACTAAAGCGTTCCTAGACATCTGGTAACGATGGAGTAGGTCAGGGGTTGGGTTGGCTTGAAACAATAGGCCATCACGTTCAGCCTCCTCCTTTGCCTCTTGTATACGTGCATCCAGCGTCCAGGAGTGGGCAGTATGGCGATGCTGGAGGTGTGGCCGGGAGACATATAGCCTATAAAAGTCATGAGTAGCAGATACAAGATCAGAGTACAACTGTTCAGCTGATGATATGTCAAATGTAGGGAATACATGGGCCATAAATAAGATGTAAGTCGGGCAATATTTAGGGGGCACAGCAATACGCAAACGAGTGGCTGAAGCACCTGACCCAGCAGTTAGAGAATAATGAAACCGAAGAGCAATGTGATCAGAGAATAAGTCTGGCACAGAGGAGCACTGGACCTGAGATGCTATCAGGCCAGACGAGAGGATGTAATCCAGAGTACCTCCCCGGCAATGAGTGGCACCGCCAGTGTCCCAGTGTGTCAGATGATGCTTGCGGATGTATGAAAGGAGACGAACACCATTACGATTAATAGAGCCAGTACCATCACCCAAATCAGAATGCTGAGCATTAAAATCTCCCATATACACCATACCACGCACTGTTGGAGAAGGAAGAGCCTCAACAGTGAGTCTAGCTGGGGCAGAATAGACATTACATAGTTGGAGTACTCCATTCCCAGGTAGAACCTCAAATAGCTGAAAGGTCATGTCAGGATCAGTGGAGGTACGGACAAGGCGATGTGGCAAGGAGCTATGTATGTAAGTCAGGAGACCATTCCTAACCAGATGAACATATGGCACATAACCTGAGAGGGGAGGAGCTTGCCCAGCAGCGAGCGGCCATCCTGGAAATGCTTCCTGGAGAAAATTAACACTAGGATGATGACGAAAAACATAGGCCTTGAGTTGAGTGAGCTTAGCATAACTGGTGATACCACATACATTCCAGGAGATGACATCCAGCCGGCAATCACTAGCTAACTCTGTATTTGGAGGTAGAAGTCCGGTGAGTGGGGGCAGATGAGCGACCTGGAGAAGAAGATGGAGCAGGAGAAGGGACTGACTCGAAAAGCTTTTCAAGGCGAGATGCAACAGTATCCATCTTTTCGGTAAGGGTAGTGACAGTTGAGATGATGGCCTGCTGAGCCTCGACCAAGGTGGAGAGTTTGGAGTCATTGGCAGCCTGAGTGGCAACCAGCCCATCAATCCTGGCTTCAAGGGCAGAAAAGCGGTTTTCGAGAGCCGTACATCGTGCCATGAGGGCAGCAACATACTTGCGGAGGGCCAGGTCTGGAGGTGAGGCAGGGCTGGTAGGAGGAGCAGACTGGGGAGGTGGTGGTGGTGGTGGTGTAGGAGGTGGAGTAATAGTAGAGACACGAGCCTGGACCTTACGTCGAGTACATCCATGCCACACGTTAACCCCTGGCTGAAGGCATCGTGGACACTTCCATCAAGACGTATCTTCAGGAGGTAATGGCTCAGAAGTGGAGGCAGCAGGACGTGATGGTTCACCCCTGACAGGACACGTCTTGGAATCATGGTCGGCCGCACACCATGCACACTTCGGCCTGGCAGAACACTACCGGGAGATATGCCCAACTCCCCAGCACCTGTAGCACCAAGGCTGGTCATTATGAAGTTTCCTCACCTCACACGGTGGAAGACAAGGGAGGAAATCAAAGGAAACCTCATTTGGAGGTGGATCAGGTTGACTCCAGACAACAACAATACGGCTAATGGGGGAACCATCTTGGAAAAAACGACGGGCAAAGTACACACCAGGGTATCCTTTGGCAAGTTTCGGGTCAACATCAATAGGAAAACGGGTGAGGATGTAGCTGGGGAACTTACGAGGCCTGTCGGGTGAGTCTTCAAGAATGAGAGGCAGAGACAAAAATTCACCAGCCTTCACTCTATCAATGATGTCCTGACGTTTCCTAGAGATGTAGACAAACCGGGAGGTGACAGCGGCCATCTTGACTTCAGCCAGTTCACGCTGCAACTGGAAGGCCCTGTTGACATCAGACAACCAACGCAGCTTTGTGTCCGTAGATGGGTTTCCAGAGAAGGAGAGTTCGACATAGGCATCTCTCGGGGCAAAAGCAGGAAGGTTGGACGAGGGCAAGGAGTTGGTATACAAAGAAGAAACACCAGGGTGAGGCAGAGAAGATACGTCGTGCACAGCTGAAGCACCCTTGGCAGTCTTGGCAGCTGGAGGCAAACAGTCCTCACCATCGGAATCCTGCGAGGAGTCGGACGAGGCATCAACAGGTCGCTTGGTAGAGGTTGAGGAGGTGGACGGCTGCAACCTGAGCTACGGAGTGACCGAGGAGAGGGGGGGAGGGTTGCGAGAAGGCAGCTCAGGCCAGTGATCCTCAATTGGAGACTCGTCTTCCTCCGACATGGCCAAGTCGGCCTCCAAGCAGGAATCCGCACTCTCCATCAGGCCAGGCAAGGCCTAGATGGAAAGCAAACAACAACACAAACAACTAAACACTCAATCAGCCAGGGACACACACACACACACACAAACAATCACAACAAAACTATACACAGAACCACAACAGACAAACAACACCAGCAACACCACAGAAACAACAACACACAAACAAGAACTCACAAACAACACAAAAAACACAAACAAGAGCTCCAAAACAACACAAACAACAACACAAACGAGAATGGAGGCAGAGCACCACGAGTACGTCCACACTCCACCTGTTCTGGAGCGAGACTGAAAAAGGGGTCTGACTCGCTATGTCATGTAATCCTCATATACAACTCTTTCTGTGGTTATACTATAAAATAATATTTTGGCTGCAAAAATCAATATATTTCTATACTGCATTCAATTCCTCAAATATTTGCATGAAAGAGGGACACAAAAGAATATACCAATTAGCTTTCAAGACTTACAATTAAAACGAAGCACTTCCACACCACCCAGTGAACACACAGGTATTCAGTGTGTGTGTAGACTACTGTAACATCAAGATTCTTCCTCAGAAATTGTTTCCTTAACGTGATTAATCTTATGTATTTTGTATAATTATCTAGAACGATTTTTTTTTTTTTTTTTTTTTTTGTGAAGCTCAGTGTTTTCCTCAAACTCATTGTTCATTCTTTCAGTCATTCTGCCGTGTGTGATCTGATTAAAATGGCGTTGCTTATCAGATATAATTTATTACTTCACCTTAAATAAAAAAATTATATCAATATGCAGTAATTACAGTCCCCTATGTATCCATGCTTTGGCTGATTAACATTAACAAAAGTAAGGTGAGATTAACATGAAAATGAACATGAAGAATGTTGCGTGTGTGTCCCCGAAACACCAGCAGTGTGTCTCCTCTCCATATGAAAAGATGGAATTATTGTAAGATAATATTGAGAACGTATAAAATGTCAGTTGATTAATGTGTAGGAAATTGTTGTTTGTTATAGCCCTATACTGTATAATATGTTTTAAATTGTGTTTGGTCATCCTTACATTATTGGTCAATGTTGCGGTGGAACCATCATTATTTTTAGCCACTGTGCTTAGACGGCCACATAGGTGAACAGATATTGTCTGATGATTCTCTCTCTCTCTCTCTCACAATATAGACACACACGCTCGCGTGCGCCGAATAAACCTCTGAGTTCACTTGCTGGTTTGAAGTGTGTTGTTTAGTTAGTGATTTCATGAATCCTCTGGCAATATTCTTTCGTGTGCTAGTTCATTAAAAACTACGGGGATAGTATATTGCAATAATTATATAAATAAATGTCATTCACACAGCCAATATATGATTGCGTAGCCTTAAAAAACAATTAGCTTGCATTGGTTCGAAACGTATGTTCGTGCTTGTGTGGCATCGTAATCGTTTGAGTGGTCTGTCGTCCAGTAAGCATCCGAGCCTTATCACCGGCCCAAAAGACAGGTGGGCTAGAGACTGTGGTGCGCGAGTGTACATTATGGTGTCAGGTCCAGGACTGGTGTCTTTACAGCATCTTAGGACCAGAAGAAGTTCGTCTATCGTCAACTCCCGGTTGTATGGGTAGTTTACGTCTTCTGAGGCAAACTCTATCACTTGTAGTTCAGCCGTACGTTTAAGATGGAGAAAACGCTGGTCGTAGTTGGCTGAACTACCTACGTTTGATACTCTCCTTGCAAGTACGTTTTCTACGTCCAAGAGATCGTCGTAGGTGATGGCCCCTATTTGAAGTGTTGTTATAGGGGTGTACGGGCGTTTGTTTTTTAATATCATAATGGTGGACCAGACTTTTGTTAAAGGAGTGAAATAATTCACCGTGGAGACAAACGACCGCCAGGAATATCTACTCAATTTGTTGTCTGGAGCAGGTGTGTGTGTGCGTAGTAGTTGTTCCCCCTCTCTCTCTCTCTCTCTCTTCGGGGATGTGGGAAGTACAGTTGGCTGCACTTCCGCGTTTACCATTAGGGTTGCCAATGTTGAGCCACACAGAAATTTTAGTCCCGAACGGCGTGTGATCATGATGCGAACCACTCACTACCGAGTGAGACGGAAAGAGGAGTTGGGTTGGAGAGGAAAAGCTTCAACAGTGATCGAGTAGTACTATTGGAAAGAGAAAGAATTATTACAGTACACACCTGAGGCTATAAAACAACAAAGCTGACTGTCACGTTTTATTCCATCGGAGGCCATGAGCCCAGCAACATCTTCACCAGCAAACACTACTTCTTCTGCCACCTGCCTCGCTGGCCGGGTGAAGTGGTTCAATTTCTTAAAGGGCAATGGTTTTGTGACCGTTGACAGCGACGACTACTTCGTCCGCAGGAGGGACATCTCTCTCTCTCTCTGCCGCCACCATAATATCACCATCATGAGGGATGGAGAGGAGGTGTCCTTCACTGTGGAGTAAGAGAGGAAGGGCTAGGAGGCTACCAACGTAGTCGGACTTGATGGTAGTAAAGTCCTAGGCTCACTCCATGCCCGTGGGAGGAGGACGGTTGACGCCCAACCACCTCAGCGAGGCAGCAGCAGGCAGGCATCATCACCGTCTGCACCAAAACTGCTGTTGTCTTTAAAGGTTTAAAGGTCAGCCAATGAGTGGCAGTCAATGGGACAGAGTGTAGCACACACTGTGTGTGTGAAACACAACTATAGCACGCACCACAAGGATAATGAGTGGCTCAGAGACCTCTCCACCCACGTGAGACCCGAGTCAGCTTTTGGCTATGGCTGCGTAAGCAGGAAGACCTCAGACAGCCGACTCAAACCCCCCACCCCCTGCTCACAGGGGTGGTAACCTCTGGCATCAGTGGCATTTTTAACGTGTCCCGAGCAAGGATCGAATGCTGGGCCACAGAATTGCAGCCACAGCCTCTACCACTGTGCTGCAGAAGGGCAAGATCGTCTTTCTGACATTCTCCAAGACATATTCAGGAGAAATGGCTTACCACCGATCGCCATTTCTCCTGATCTACAATCACTCACCACATGACCACCACCACCAAGAAACGAGGTAGCAAGCCGGCATGGCAGGGGACGAGCAGAGTGGACGCATCACCAACCCCGACTCCGGCCCAACCCAGTCGCCGGTTAATGCTGCCTTGTCCACTTAACCGGGGGAACTGCGGAAAGGCAGCACCACCACCAACACCACCTGAATTTTTCCAGCAGGACCCCGATACAGAGGACTCGGAAACCAGCTCCTGCTCCAACATCACCAGCAATGACAAGACTGTCGACATCATGAACCTGGATAATGGAAGGGAATGGCAGACGGTCGGGAAGAGGAAGAGGAGGAGATGGACAAACAGCCCACCTACAGACTCACCACCCACTGTCACCGTGGACTGGTAGATGTCCGCCTTTCCTCGCTTCCACCTTTTTAAATCAGCACATCTCCCGTAACCAGGTCCCCGACGTCTTCCAGGTCAGGGAAGTCGGGTCCAGTAGGAAGACATCGAGGACCAGCTTCAAACCCTCATCATCACCAGTCACCAACAACATCAGGGATATTGATGGGAAGAAAAGAAGAGAGAAGAGAGAGAGAAGGAAAAAAGAAAATTGGCTGCCTTAATACCCACCTCATGGGTGATAGGCATTAAGACCAAACAACAACAACAACAACAACAACTGCCACCTTAAGTTATCTTCTGGCATCGAAATCTAAGTGTAGTGTTACATTCCAAAGGATTTGCTTTAGTGGAAAATCAATACAGACTTTATGTTGCAATACAATTCACACATCAGCAAATACTATTGATAACATATTATTGAGTATTATGAATTAATTATTAGAGTAATTCTTACCCAGCCGGTTACTAAGAAAAGGTGGGGGAGAAATCATTACCATAATATCCATATCGCCGTCATAAAAAGCGTCGCACTGTCAACATCACTACATATTCGTGGACGAAACGTAAGCTAAGGAGTAAATGCGTTATTATAACAAAGGCGTGTATTAAATTCGTACAAATGCATATCTGGTAACTCAGTAAGAGTCGTGAATTTAATCGTCATATTTAAAAAAATTTAGACATTAGTTACGGCTTGGCTGCCATAGGAAGAGGGTGGGTGTCGACCTTGACTTTATTGCCATATCGTATTACCGTCACTACCCGTTACTTACAAGCTTGTTTTTTTTTCCAGCTTCATAATGGGGGTCAAAAACCTAAATATGCAAGAGAAGAGTGTTGTGTTGGCACTAGTGAGTGAGGGACTCAGTAATAGAGATACTGGAAGGAAAATAGGGAGGTCAGAGGCAGCCGTTCGTAGGGTAAAGAAAGCTGCATATGCATCAGGAACAAGTGCCACTCCATGTAGGAAACCTGGCAGTGGCAGACAAAAGAAAACTAGTAAAGGAGTGGTAATTCACAATGACGTGAAGAGCAGCATGCTAAGAAAAACCCACTTTTTATAGACAAAAAGTATTTAATATGGACGTTTCGGAGGCAAATACCTCCCTCTTCAGCAGTGCAGAGTTGAATGAAACTTGAAATATCCTGATTGGTTTATCAGAAAAGCTTATTATAATGTCAGTCAGAAAAGAAACCTTATTTATGTCTTCCTTATGTAAAAAGTCTGGAAAAAATTCAGCCAGTTAGTAGAGAACTTGATGTAAACATAGCCTTCAAATATACTTCTAGCATCAAAACCACTCTTGTAAGAAATAATGCCACTGTTCAGCCCCAAGCAGGAGTATACAAAATTCCTTGCAAAGACTGTGACTTAGTTTATATAGGTGAAACTGGGAGATCTTTAGATGTTAGAATGAAAGAACATAAACGAGATATGACGAATTGTAACACAAATAATGCTAACTTTGTCCATGCATATGACAACAACCACTGTATTGATTGGAATTCCGGTAAAATGATAATTAAGTGCAACAATTTCAAGAAACGTAGAATATTAGAATCAGTATGTATACAGCACTATGAAGACTTTAACTTAAATGAAGGTATGTTCAAACTAGATCCATTAATGAGAGCACTAGTGGTCATATCCCTCCCAGATGTGGGGTCGGGTCCCTGAAGAATGGCCAGGTCAGGTCGGTTGGGTGAGGTGAGGTGAGGTGTGGTCTGTCTGTCATCAGAACACACCTTGTCCCTCAATCCCCCTGTCAGCTACTTATTTTCCTTTCATGTTTCATTCAACTCTGTACTGCTGAAGAGGGAGGTAGTTGCCTCCGAAACGTCCATATTAAATACTTTTTGTCTATAAAAAGTGGGGTTTTCTTAGAAAACTAGTAAACATACAGATAAGTTGTTAAAGCGTGAGGGGAAGCGAGACCCGTTTATTACAACCAAAGAATTAAAAGGAATTTATAATAATTTACTTGAAAATGTTTCTTTAAGGACAGTTCAACGTGGACTCCAGAAAGACCTGCACTTGCCCTGTCGCAGGGCAGTTCAAAAGCCTCTCCTCACAGAAAAAATGAAAAAGCAGCGCATCGAATTTTGCAAAACATATGAACACTGGACATCTCAAGATTGGAGCAAAGTCATATTCAGTGATGAAAGTACTTTCAAAACTGTGACAAAAGATAAGAGGAATGTGCGTCGTCCTGTTGGTGCCGATCGCTTTGATAAAAAATATACAGTGAAAACAGTTAAATTTCCAGCAAGTGTTATGATTTGGGGTTGCTTCAGTGAAGAGATGGGTACTGGTGGTGTATATTTCTTAGACAGAAATGTGACCATGAATAGTAACCTGTATATAAATGTACTAAATAACCATATGCTACCATTTTATTAGGGTCATAATGGTGCTCAGTTTCTCCACGATGGTGCTCCATGCTACAGGGCAAGACGAGTGAAGGAATGGTTGGCTTCACACAACATTGAGGTGATTGAGTGGCCAGGGCACAGCCCAGATTTAAACCCCATTGAAAATGTGTGGAATGAGATGAAAAGAAAAATGATAAAAATGCCAAATTTAAGTGTTGATGCCTTATTTGAAAACACCCGCAATATCTGGACAACGATGGATCAAGCATACTTAACAAAACTCTCTGACATTATGCCAAAAAGAATCAAATCTGTGTTGAAAGTTAAAGACGAAATGACGAAGTATTAAACAACAAAATACAGGTAAGGTCTTATTCTACTTTTAATGTCCCACAATAAATAGTGGTAAAACAGGTAGACGTGATATTGGCTTAGTTGCTCGGTGAGTTTCGTCACTGAGACGCTTTTTTTGACGGCGACTGTACTTAACGGTCATGTCCGTGGACCTTTTATTATCATAATTTTGTCGTTTCTTTGTTTTACCGTTTTAGACCATTGTAGTATTGCAAGTGAGAGCAATCTGAGGACTATATGCGTTCCATTAGTAGCTTTTGTATATTAATAACAGTATATATTTTGTCAATATTACAGCGTGAACGTTCACACACGCCTAAACCAGCTGTACGCACATTCTTCCGGCTGTAACGCTCCTATTATTTCCTAATAATTAATTCTTAAGTTGTTTCACCTTAGGAGATGAAGCTTGCGACGGAAGGGGAATGGACATGGGTGTAAATATTGTAAATAGGAATAATCTTTCCTTTCTTGCCTTATTTTGGCCTACAGGCTGAAACTTACTTTGGTGTGGTAACACTGTTGATGTGGCAATTGTGATAATCTCGTTCCCAAAATATGCCTAAACATTGGAACCGGAAGTGACGACAGAGGTTGTAATATTGTGATATGATGATGAGGATATAATTAAGACTGAATCTTATTTTATGTGAAAGGCTAATGATAACCAGGTTTCATTGAATAATCTGTTGAGTGTAAATTTAAAGTTGTCATAAAGATTTAATTATGTGGAAGTGTTTGGCATCTTTCCCGCCTGGCCAAGCGAGAGAGAGCCTCAGAGAGGGAGGGTAACTATCTCCACTCTTCTTTCTCGACCCGTGCAGGTAAAGTGTGATATCGAAGTTACGAATATTTGTTCCAAATTGAGACTTTAAAGAGTACAGTAATACATTCCTGCCTCTGTGTTGAGGTTTGGTAGAGGCTATCTTGGTGAATAATTATTTTTGAAATCTTATGGGTTCACTCAGGGAGTGTAATTATTTGTTTTAAATTAATGGTCTTGACTCTTCTTTCTCGACCCGTGCAGGCACGAGCAGCTCGTGACGCCATATTGTCCACACGGGAACTTGCCTAATCTGTTGGTGAACTGGCTTAGGAATTAGGGTGTCAGGCATTAGGTTATTATTATTATTTTTGGTAAAAGTCACTAGTGCAGTATTATTTTTGGTAAAGCCACTAGTTGGATATTATTATTATTTCTGGTAAAAGCCACTAGTTGGCCAGTATTATTGTTGGTAACGCCACTAGTTGGCCAATATTATTTTTTGGTAAGCCACTAGTGCGGTGTTTTGGTAAAGCACTAGTTGGCCTGTGTCTTGTTTTTTTTGTAAATGCCCCGTGTATGGCAGGTGTCTAATCCTGTAAGCAATTCTGCCATGGCTGGGCACCGTGATGGGGAGTTGGGCTTGCCTGGCTGACGTTCTGGAGAGTATCTCATCAGAGATAGATACCAGAACTAAAACCCTGCAACTTTACCTTTAACTTTAATTCTGCTGGAAACTGACTCCTACGGTAGGTGATTGTGATTGTGATAATGTCATCTGAGATAAATGTCTCGGAAAATTATTGCAGACGCCAGCATGAGTGAACTAACCAGCAGTGTTGAAGTGAACAGTGTCCGAGAAACCGAAATGATTTGGTGCACCCACTTTGTTTAGAGTACTCTCCCCAATCCAACCCCTCTTTCCATCTCAAACAGTAGTGAGTGGTTTGCATCATGATCAAACGTGGTTCGAGATTCAAGTTTCTGGGCGGCTCAACCTTGGCAGCGTTAAGTGGTAAAACCGGAAGTGGAGCCTACTGTACATACGTTAAGGCTTTTGGCTTCCCTTTATCCTCGCCATTCAATCAGTCTCTCTCTCTCTCTCTCTCTCTCTCTCTCTCTCTCTCTCTCTCTCTCTCTCTCTCTCTCTCTCTTCAACTGTTTATCCTTTCCATTCCCTTCATCCTTGCTATGTTACTCGTCTATCACGTTCTCGCTTCACCTACTGGGGTTTTCCAGGCCTAGGTAGGTCATCTCTCTCTCTCTCTCTCTCTCTCTCTCAACATCACGTTTCCCCTTACAGATGTTGTAGTACGAAGGTCGTGAGGGGGTGCGTGTGGAGACCATGACAGGGCGAGACGCAGTGAGCCACCTGCTTGTCGAGAAGGCTGACGTGAAGGACGCTGACAAATATACCTGTGCCCCATCTAATGGTATCGGGGCCGGAAAGAAAGAAGATACTATGACTGTAATATGATTGACTAGAAACGAATATATTTAGAAGGGCGGGGAAGGAATACAAGCTATGTCTGTTCTACAAGCAAATTTGATGAAAACCGCCCTGTCTGACTGCATTAATATGAGACATGCAAGAATCAGGTTGTGACGGGAAATTAAGAATGTTTATTAAGTGATGTAATAAAATTACTGGTAATTTACTCTTACCTTACCCGGACTTTTTGAACGCTCGTTGTGTTGGCTTCAACGATCGTCAGCAGAGGTTAAACTATCCCCTTTTATTCCAACTTCCGTCAACATAAATTTATTGTAGGGTTCTTTCATTATAAATTATATGCACTATAATAGTAATAACAGAATTGTATGGTTACGAAAACAACCAATTTACAATTACTTTACTATATTTATTAATGCCAGTCAAGCACCAACAATTAAATTAAGGATACAATTAATAAATTAATTACCACATGCACACTTTCACACGAATTGAAATGCTAGCTAGCTACTATTGCAATAAATCGATAATTACGGTACTCGTTTTCTTTCCAACGGTCTCGTAACGTCTCGTATGTTCTCGTATGATTTTTCTTACAAATTTCTCATGATAATTCTAGCTTACGTTAATTCATTGACTAAGACTGTGATTAATTAATTATTAGGTGCTATTTCAAGAACTTCCCACTCAATTACTTTAATTAATATTCAAATTCAAGCTACACTGTAACGAGTTTGGAATTTAAAATATGAAGATCGTTCCATTGACTCCAATTAAAGATTATGTCCTTACACCTGTGAATTTTCAATGTCAATACTCACAATATCACTTGTAATTCTTACCTTAAGTACGAGGTAGACGCTAAGGCAAGCCTTCTACCGACCTCCACACGAGAGAGAGAGAGAGGCTTCTCTTCTTACCTTATTTATCAACCAATTGTCTGTTGCAATTGATTAATAATATAACCTTGAAGTCTTGGGAATAACTGGTAGTTTACCAGGCTATTCAACTTCCAATTATCTCTTCGTCACTAGAGACAAAGGCTAGATGAGAGAGAGCAAGGACGAGCAATACGAGTGATATCACTCGCGGTGTAGGCCGAACTGATTCAAAAGCGGCTACCATGAGTTACGTATCTCCGTCACTCTACAGTTAGTGATGTGTCTGGCGGCGATACACTGGCGCCATGCATATTTGTTCGAATGCGCACCTATGCTGACTAACTTGACATCCTATGCTATTATATACACATCAGTAATACATGCAATTCTAATTAACGACGTATAAATAATTCCCTATGATTATCCCACTTCACGATATCATATGCAATTCAAGGAATTAATCTTACTCGGCATGAATAATTCCTTCGGTAATAATACAAGCGAGAAATACAGACTAGTCGACCGTTGCAAGGAGACGCTGGTCAGTGTACCTTCAAATCTTACTGCCTTGTACAGTTGGCTCAAGGTATTCCTTTACCCCCGCTTTTGTGTCTGGAGTTGATGTGGCAGCGCAGCAATACTAGAGTCACATTTATGAATGACAAATCTCCCTGTTGAATCATATTTACGGTTAACACAATGAATCGCTGTTTCGTATTCTTCAATGTTAATACTGTAATGTATAAGATGTGATATTATGCTGTATCAAATGTGATCCGAACATATCCAGCGATGCCACATACACTCCACAGCCACCGCAGGGGGTAAAGAAATACCTTGAGGCAACTGTACATACATACGGTACAGCTAACTAACTACACATAATACAAGTATAAAATATCACTCCGTCTGGCTTATTTAAACCCTATTCTCTATGCTACGATATTATATTATTATGCCACGAGCATCGATTCGTGACTCAGGTAAAGGTTAACGTGTACCTACAGTCGTGGTCAATAATAATCATCCACATATGGGTATCTCAAACAATTTACTGCATATTGTTTTCACATTCTCATATGATGTTATTGTTTTAAGTAGTGGTTAGCTGCTTGTATTAAATTAAAAGATGATAGTTAACCTATTTATTGGAAAGATTATCATCTAAGGAACAGAGGGAAGCTGTTAACCTCTTATGTGAGTTACCCCTATATGGATGATTATATATGACCGCAACTGTACATGCAAAAATATATGCATTCTTGACAGCTTGCATGCGTGTCTTTCGGCTCAATTTGCACTGATCTTCAGGAGTGGGAAGAGAGCTATTCGTAAGCATCAGTGGACAAGAATTGAATGAATCTAAAGCCTCAGCTGAGATCCATTGTAAATCCACTACAGTCGTGATACTTGACTTAGTGCCCACTAAAAAAAGACCATATCTCCCGATCTAAGGATTGCCTAGCTACCACACAATAGCTAACCCATAGATTGATTGATTGATTGATATTAGGCAGCGAAGGAGCGAGGTCATATAGTGCCAGAAAATAGTGATCGAGTGGTGAGACAGGAAGCAGGAAGGAAATAAAGAGAAAAGAGGGACAGTTGAGGAACTGAAAGGGAGTGGCTGGGTCCGAAGGAGCGCCAAAACCTTTAAGGTATTGCCCACATCACTGCAGGCCATAACCCCCTGCGTGCAGGGACTACCCCATAGAGGTATACTACCTGGGTACTACAGAAATATAAATCAAAGATTTTTGTCGTTCACCCCAGACAAAGAATGGATTCAGCCGTGATATTCCCTCAATAATGTCGTACTGTAAGGCGCTAGCTTGAGTGGTATATAGTTCACAGTGAGATGAAAGTAATTATTTGGAGTAAATGAAATAATTTCAAAATAGTTGTGGCCTCTCTAGTAGACTTCCTGGTGTTGACCACTCCTTCATTATATCGCACAATATGTTCTTCACGAAAATCTAGGTATTGGTAGCAAATTAACTCAACCCGTTTTCTCTCTGCTAATGCATTCTGTATCGACAGTTTCATGGCAAATATGGATGTTGCATATAGCTACCCACGTTTGCTGCAATAGTGAGGTCGCGATGTAAGGTATGGACCATGTACGAGTGGTGAGAGTTGGTATGTGCTTTCTTTTTCTTTCTTTCTTTTAAGTTTTTGCCTATCACCTCCTTGTGGGGTATTAAGGTATTAAAGTTCCATCATAAATAATAGTAGCAACAGCAGTAGTTGTAGTAGTAGTAGTAGTAGTTGTTGTTGTTGCTGTTGTAGTAGTTGTTGTTGTTGTTGTTGCTGTTGTAGTAATCGTAGTTGTTGTTGTAGTAGTAGTTGTAGCAGCAGTAGTGTCTAATATCAGTGTTACTGCATTGTTGCTGTTGTTTTGGAGGCGGTGAAGAGTGTCTCCCTTGCCAATGGCTCAAAACGCCTCCATTTCTCTCGGGAACTGGGAGACATCGGGGTCCCGGTGTTACGCGATGTTTTACTGGAAGAGGTCGATCCGAGGTGAGGCAGACAGCCACCACCACACGGCCACAAATGGCGACGGCTCAGATGTCTGACTGGCCGTCCTCCTCCTCCTCCTCTTCCTACTTCGGCGTTCCCCTTCTTCTTCCAGTTCCTTTTCGCTCTCGGTGGTGGTGGAGGTCCTGGTATCCGTCTCTGACTTCATCTCCTGTGGTGGTGGTGGTTGTGGTGGTGACGGTGGTCTCTCCACGTTTGCATGGCTGAGCGGACGAGAAAGCATCAGATGGGGTCGAGGGTGGCAAGCCATTTTTCTTGAATATGTCAAGGAGGAGGTTGGAGAGACGACCTAACCCTTCTGCATCTAAGGCAACAGTAGTGTTGGTGTAGACTGTGACGATGTCTGACTGCTACTGCCTTCGCTGCGGTGGTTGGGCATCGGCCGCCCTCCTCCCATGGGCATGGAGTGAGCGGAGGACTTTACCACCAATAAGTCCGTCAGCGACTTGGTTTGGGCCTCGTCGGATCTGGCAACAGATCTGGCAGGTGGAGGGAGGGAGGATGTTCGCAGGAGAAGAGGAAAGAAATGTGGGCGAGGCTATATAGGAGAGAAATGTGGGCGGGGCTATGTAGGAGAGAAATGTGGGAGGGTAACGAATGATCAGGTAGAGGAGACGTGTGTCAGGAGGAATGAATGAAGCATACACTGTGAATGGTGTCGAATCAGCAATAGTATAAAGAAGGGTTCTTTTCAGTCATGACCCAGTTTTTACTATGACATCATTCTCGCCACCCATACAGAAAGATCTTTTACAAATGACCAGAATTATCAACGTAAGAAAATACAAGGCCAAAAAACTGAAACGCAATAACTTTGAGAAAAAGTCATTCTAACCAGAAATATAAACAGAATTATAAACACTGCTTCGCCTACTCCTCCCTCTCTCTATCTCTTTCTCTCTCAATGATTTTGTTTTATTGATAATTAAATATATGAATATTCGAGTATAAAAATATGTTAGGTGGATTCATGTATGAAGTTCATATTTATTTTATTGTCACAAACATTATTATTTTATTTTATTTATGTATAGGCCCTATATTTTTGTGAGCCTGCTACCCAGTTTGGAGGAATTGACGACCCAGTAATGGGTCAGGACCCGTAATTTGAAGAACCCGGATTTAAAGAAGTGCATACTGCATTAACGTAGGTGGATATAGTACAGAGAAATGTGATGATTTGAGGCAAGGGTGAGGGGGAAGAAGGAAAGACAAATGAAAGTGATTAGTTGAAAAGTAATAACAAACAAATATTAATTAAAATATCTGTTACATTTTATCCTTTAAATAAAGGCACTGTCTTTTGTTCACCATCGTAGTGGGATAGACTACTGATTATTATCTTTTGGATATTAGACAACAAATAAAGGTGTTAGCTGACCTTTCGGACCCGAACCTTTCCGTCTTCAGCTATCCCTGTATTCCTTTTATCCCTCGTGCTTGCGACGTAGGTAGGTATTCCCTGTAATGATGTGGGCAATACTTTAATGGTTTTGGCGTCCCTTCGGCCCCAGCCACTAGCTTTCAGTTCTTCAACTGTCCCTCCTTTCTCCCTATTTCCTTCTTGCTTGCTGCCACAACAGCGAGGTCATATAGCACCAGAAAACGGTGATAGAGAGGTGAGAGAGCAAAAAAGCAGTAAGGAAATAGAAAGAAAAGAGGGACAGTTGAAAAACTAAAAGCTAGTGGCTGGGGCCGAAGGGGCGCCAAAACCCTTAAAGTATTGCCCACATCACTAATGCAGGCAATACCCCCCTATGGGGTCAATATGTAGAGAATTTACAAGACAACTAGAGATTTATGGGGAGAGTTATATAAGTTATATAGAATGAAAGTGTTGGCAGATACGCATTATTGACGGGATTATCCCAGCCACAACATTTCACCTTCATATAACTGAAGGACTATAGGTTTCATGCATTGCCATTTGCCAGTCTGTTGCTAGTCAGAATGTTAACTTGTTAAACCCATTTGCAGGAAAGAGAAATATACTACATCTTTCTTTTTAAGTTACTTATAGGTATTTTTTTATTAAAATCTGTTTTGATATACATTACCTTGCTTTTATCTAGTTCCAGCATTACTGCGTAGAACACCATATGACTCAATAAGGACCACAAGGACAGTAATGGAGATCAACATAATGCTCATGGATCTCTCTATAGGTTACTGAACACAGTGTTTTATGCTCAACTTCAGAATTATGTTCTCAGCATCACAATGTTAGGCATAGATAATGAAAACAATATACAAACATTATATTTTATTATATGGCAAAAATTAAATTGCCTAAGTGCTACTGTCTCATATATATATATATATATATATATATATATATATATATATATATATATATATATATATATATATCGTAATCGACAGTTTTAGCATGCATATGTATCATCAATCCCAAATGCTGCAACAATATCCCTAATCGTGTCATCTGTATACAGTAGATGGAATATGGAAGGAATCATAAGGGATACCTTGAAAACAGACATGACAATATTTAATAACAAGTCGGCAGTTATTTTGCCGAATGTAGTACACTAATCAATTAGCATGAATAATACACGTTTTTGTCTATTGTTACTACTAATACGATAATGAAAAGCATACTCGATAGGATATCGATGTCTCCATTAGTGATCTAACTAAACTTGAAACAGTAATGGTGTATGTTTTGTAGCGTCATCATCTTCAATGGAAATAGTAACAGGTAACTGACCACGTTAAACGTTGATAAGGCTATAAGATAAATATTTAATCTGTTAATTTTGTATCTTCTATATAGTTTGAAAAAATATTCACTATCACAGAGCAGCTCCTTCCATCTGAGTGGTAGAGAACGTTGTTCATTAACAACTAGTATGATTTGTATTTTTCATTGAACCATATTTGAACAGCTGTCTGTATGTTCAGGCTACCCTGTGTAAAGAGAATGTGTCTTCTTTGATCTCAAGCTTTATATATAAGTATAAGAAAATACACCAAGTAGTTTTATATTATATATCACGATCAACACTGTGAAATCAAAATTAAAATTGTTTGCCGGAGCAGAGGACACTGACTGGTATGGCAGCCTACCACGTGGAAGACCACCACGTTGCACTACTGCTACTCAGATACAAGATATTTTACAAGCAGCAGAAGCCGTTCCACAGACAAATGCGGTAGCCATAAGGGAATCTTTACATCTTGATGTCAGGGAGAGGACTATCAGAAGAGTGTTGCCCGAAGCTAGGGTGCATCACAGGACCCCAGCAAACAAGAATTTCTAACAGACCAACATCGCGAAGGAAGGTTACGGTTTGCCTAACAATATGCTAACAAGCCTGAGGATTTTGGAAGAGAGTGATCTGAACGGATGAGAAAACCTTCTCATCTTCGTGTCATGGAAGGTGCCACTGCTGGAGGAGGAATAATAATCGGTTAGTATAAATTCTGAGGTTGTTGTTTCTATAAACTATTTAGTTATACGTGACCATAAGAATATATTAATTACAGCGGGGGGACAACCAATATCGTTACAATGTCAAAAACATTAATAAAACAGTTATAAAGTTCATTCAGAGTAAATTACTTTAGGCATATAGGGTCACGCATTGTTAAATTTCATGATTGTAGTGCCTTTAGTATATATATATATATATATATATATATATATATATATATATATATATATATATATATATATATATATATATATATATATATATATATATATATATATATATATATATATATAAAAATTGTCACTACATGACTAAGCCAAAACCACACCGGAAACGACTGGAGATGAAGATCCTCTTAGACGACATCCACCAACTAGAAACAGCTACGAGAAAACTCGGACATCATCATTCGACGTGCAGATAAGGCCTCCTCTTTAGTTGTCCATGGGAGCGAGGAATACCTACAGAAAATAGACAACATACTAAGTGACACCAGTAAATTCAAAAGAATAATTATCACGCAACCCCACCAACGACATCAAGCGAAGGGCCAAGACCACCATCTCTGCCATCAACGCTAAAGCTGGGGGGATCCACCTGAAGAAACTTATTGGAGAATTTGCACCGGGTGAAAACCCACAAGCCTGGCAACCCCCTCAGGCCTATCATCTCCCAGATCCCGACTGCAACCTACCAACTGGCCAAATCTCTGAACAACTTACTTTCACCTTACGTGCCCAGCAAGTAGAGCCACAATTCAGCCACAGATTTTCTACAAATTCTCCGTGATTCCCCTTAAGTAGACAACCACATCATCGCCTCCCTGGATGTTGAGTTTGTTCACTAATGTACCAGTGGATACAACTATAGACATCATCCTCCAACGGGTTTACGAACACCCAGACCTCCCACGACTGGACATCCCCAAGACCTGCCTCAAGACTCTACTTGAACTCTGCACCAAGGAAGCTCCATTTATTTGCCCCCGTGGCAATATTTACCAACAGTTTGACGGTATATCGCCCATCGATATACTGTCGGTATGTTGATGACATTTTTGTTCAAGTGAAGGACCTAGACGAGCTACTACTACTACTACAGCGGTTTATCTCCTCGTCTGGGCTGAACTTCACCTACGAAAAATCAACGGATGGCAAACAACCCTTCCTGGACCTCTTGGTTGCCCACCACGACTCAGACTTCCAAACCACAGTATACACAAAGTCCACCAACAACGGACGGTGTCTAAATGGTGCCAGTGAATGCCCCAAGAGATACCTCCAATCCACCATCTCATCCTACGTCAGGAGGGCTCTCTCCCACTGCACCAGCTGGAGAAACACACAACAGGAACTAGAACGTCTCACCCAAGTCCTGGTCAACAATGGATTTTCTAACATAGACAATCAAACTCCAGCTAGAAAAATGGTACGAAGTGAATCCCCCAACAAAACCCAACAGTGATATCAAACTTTACTACAGCAACTACATGTCCACCAACTACAAGTCTGACGAGACCATACTAAGAGACATAATAATCAAGAATGTCCACCCCACCGACCCAGACAGCGAGATCAAACTAATAATTTACTACAAGTCTCCAAAAACCTCGAACCTCACCCTACACAACCGACCTACTACCTCCAAGAGCCAGATGAACAGCGACCACGTGATTTACCAACACACCTGTAACAGTGTGGACTGTGAGCCTCACCACTATGTTGGTAAAGCACAAACATCACTGTCTCGTCGGCTCACCATGCACCTCCAGTCAGGGTCTATAAAAGACTACTACCGTGCCCACGACCACCAAGCTCTGACACGAGACAAACTAGTAAATAATACCACCATACTAGACAAAGAAACAAACAGCAGAAGACTCTCCAACCTAGACGCGATGTATATAGAAACCCTACAACCTTCGATAAACAACCAGACACAAGACCTCCAAATAATGCCCTCCAGAAAGCGACACATCACCAGCACCGTCAGGATACTCACCACACCTCCAACACCTACTGACCCACCACCACCACAACCAACCAACAACTCAGAAGTAGTGCCAGAATCAGATGCTACCCCCCATCCACCAATCACTAGGCCTCTGATATGGTGGCCCCGCCCACCTCACATACAGAAAACAGTTAAATACCCCTCACCCACCCAGAATCACCAGGGGAGTCTACATCCAGCCATGGCCCAGACAGCACCTACTGCCGACCACACCACTTCCCCTGCCGACCGTCTTGTTGGCAGGGTGAAGTGGTTTAACCATTTGAAGGGCTATGGATTTATAACCTCAGACTTGAAAGATTATTTCGTCCACAGGAGGGGCATCCTTCTCTCTGCTACCACCACCTCACCACCATCACAGGGGGACGGAGAGGAGGTGTCCTTCACTGTGGAGGAAGGGAGGAAGAGGCAACAAGCGTGCAAGACGGGGAAGGAGCACAACGGATGCACCACCACCCGTTCCGGCCCACCCCCGTCGCCGGTTGATGTTGCCTCACCCACTAAACCGGGCGAACAGCGTGAAGGCAACACCACCACCACCTGAGACTTCCGAATTGGACTCTGCGACAGAGGAGGATACTCAGGTCCCTGACACCAGTTCCTGCTCTGCCTCCACCACCACCACGAGAGAGGACACAACTGACAACATGGACCTGGAAGATGAAGGGGAATGGCAGACTGTTAAGAAGAGGAAGAGGAGGAGGAGGAATGACAGCCCACCAACCAACCACCCACAGTTTCCTTGGACTGGTGGATGTCTGCCTCTCGTCGCCTCGACCTCTTTTACCAGCACATCCCCAGTTGCCAAGACCCCGACATCTTCCAGATCAGGGAAGTCTGGACCAGCAGCAAATTGTCATCACGGGGCAACTTTGCCAAATCCACACCAATTGTCTCCGGTTGTAATGGCACCTACAGCGTGGAAAATAAAGGAAGAAGGAAGAGAAGAAATAAAGTGCTGCCTTAATATATATATATATATATATATATATATATATATATATATATATATATATATATATATATATATATATATATATATATATATATATATATATATATATATATATATATATATATATATATATATATATATATATATATATATATATATATATATATATATATATATATATATATATATATATATATATATATATATATATATATATATATATATATATATATATATATATATATATATATATATATATATATATATATATGCCGCCACATCCTGTGGACTCATCATAACACTGCCATAACTAAGCTTCTTGCTCACTCTCCCTCAACCAAACTTGCATTTAAGACCCTAACCCTGCTTGGCAACAAACTCTATGTTGTCTAGGATTACACTTACCTCGGAATTCCTATCTCCTCACTCAGTAACCCCTCCGTATACATTTCCGAGGATGCGAGCTAGACTTCACCCCCACAACTCCATTATATCAGGTCCAAGAGGCGTCACTGTTTTCATTGCTCGATCATTTCATATAATGGATGTACGATCTTTTTTTGTTTATCATGCACTTCATTTGTCTCTCCTTCCTTCAACCTTGCTCAAACCTCTTGACAAAACTCAAAATGAAGCTATGCGTATCAAATTACACTGCCCCAGATCAACTCGAATAGTCAGCATGCTTACTGAACTCAACCTCTCGCCTGTTATTAACAGAATATAATATGTTTGGTGTCTGTTTTGGCACAAAATGTTTGCCAACTTCTCCCTCTCCCACTGCCAATTTTACCCCACTTTTTGTTATGGTTATAACAGCAAAGAAGCCCTTGCGTTACTACCCGGGGTGAACAGACTCTAGAATACACAGTAACAATTTATTGGTAAGTACAGGGTAATACACACAATTAAATATAGAAGGCCAGCCTGCCGTATAGCGTCGTTAGAGGGCCTTAGTTGCTGCAGGAGGGCACACGGTGGGAAGCTTGATGCAGGAAGTGGCAGGTATGACGGCAGGGGCAGGTGTTCCTTGGTCCAGAGCTAGTGTGGAAGTATCTGTACAATGGCGTAGCAGCCCCTTTTATTCAGTTGGGGTAAGATCCCGGATGTGTGTGGGTGCTGCGTCATCACATGATCGTATGACCCCTGGTGCAGTCTGGAAGCAGATATTCAAACTGCTGCTCCAGGGATGACTAATGCAGGAACAAGGAGCGGTATATCTGGCGCCAGGTGTACCCAGGAGGGGATTTAAATGCGTCTGGGAACGGATTAGTACATCTGCCGATCCTCGGGATGACTCTGGCAGAAGGCGCGGGGTAACAAAGGAGGGAATATATGAGCGGCTATATATGGAGCCGCTATACATGGTCATCTCTGACTACACTAAACTGGAGCAGGTCAAGCAAAACAACACCCTTGGCCTAGAATCTTGGCTTCACAGATTCCGTTCAACATTTTGCCCAGTTCTGAATTTAATTGATAGGGATCCTAGTGATATCCGTCATGACCAACTCACACCTCTTCACACCTGCTCATTACCTTCAGTTTGGACTAGAGTCACCCAAACTATCACATACACACCTCTTAGTAAGAACAAGGACCGTCCACCACTCCTTATACAATTTTTCATACTAGAAACACTCTCAGAAGCCTCCAAGCAATTTCCTGCCCCTCCACTTCATGGTTACACTGATGGCTCCTTACTGGCAACTATTAAAGCAGGGGCTGCCTGCATTGCATTCCCAACATCACATCGCCTTCCTGACTGGAGTAGCAGTACCCAGTGTGAACTGTCTGCCATAAATTCAGCTCTTGTCTACCTTAACACTGAAGGAATATCTGGTCTCATTATTAGCGATTCATAGGCAGCCATAGCCCTTATTTGTAGTCCTCCATCCCACATCATCCCTCTCATCTCTTCCTTATAACACCATATCCATCTTGCCATCACCCTTGGCCTTTGTGTCTCTTTCATCTGGATCCTTGCTCATGTAGGTCATGACCCACACGACCAGGTAGATAGACTTGCCAAAACTGCCTGCCACTTGTCCTAACCTACAGTACACCTCCCAATCTCCACGAGTTTAGTGAGAAGAATTCTGCGTGATGAAAAACGAAAGGACTTGGAACTCCGTACTGACGCTGAACAACATGACAGTTTCTCCATCCCTCACTAGGTTTAGTACTGTGCAGTGGGACACCTGTATAGTAGGAGTCCCACCCTCATTCGCCGCTGTGATGTAGCCGTTGTCCTCATCCGTATGCTAGGCAGCCGACCGCAGAGCAAACGATGTGCAAACTCTGTAAAGCTCCCAACTCTCGCACACTCAGACATTACGTCATGTATTGACCACTTCAATTGCCCACTTCAGACCCTCTCACCTAATGTATCGTAATATGTATGACTATTTAATTAACCAGCAAGATGTATTAGAAAACATTCTCAATATATTTCCCAATTTTCTCAGCCCCCAGCAATATCAGTTTGTAATGTTCACAATTAACTTGTATGTTAGACTATCTTAAAGCCTGAGGAATATAATTCTCTCGGCTTTGGGATGACAATTATTGTATAATCTTTATTATTTTTATTATAACATTTTTTTTGGCAACATTATTACTCTCACTGCACTTTTCTTATATACAGGGTGATTCAGCATCCCATGTATTAAATTGAATGATGGCCTGCTTGGAAAATTATAAGCAAAATGTCTCTATGATGAGATGTGGAATTATACAGAGTTTAGCTGTTACAATACATTTTATGATACTGTAAAAAGGAAGGCGAAAAGTGAAGTGAAACCCAACTAGATTTTGTATATACAGTATTTATTCATTGATCACTACAGTGTACTTATTTTTGCTACAATCGAAAGAATATGTTCAAAGTGGTGTTTGTTCATCTGCAACACACTCCCTGTACTACAAACATCTGAAACATATCCTCAGAAATCTAGGTGAGTTTTCCTTCACTTTTTGCCTTCCTTTATACAGTATCATAAATGTAATGTAACAGCTAAACTCTGTATAATTCGACATTTCATCATACAGACATTTTTGCTTAGAATTATCCAAGTAGGTCATCATTCAATTTAATGCATGGAATGCTGAATCACCCTGTATATGTGTAGGCCTATAGTATGCCTATGTGTAATAATAATAATAATAATAATAAACGGTATATTGACATGAGGGCAACCATAGGCTGAAAATATACATACAATTTAAAAGAATTGCGTCAAATAAAGATATTTATACATATATATATATACAAACACATATGCAATGAAAAAGGTGATGATGAATGTGATGGGGCTTCTGAGCGTCTATGAATTGTTTAACATGTTTACATTGTAGTAGAAATTGCACTCTTTTTGTACTACCTTTCTGAAGTAACCCAAATCATTTTAAGTTTGTAGTGGTGTCTCATGTGTGTATATGTGTATATATATATATATATATATATATATATATATATATATATATATATATATATATATATATATATGTGTATTCGTGTGTATATATATATATATGTGTGTATGTGTCTGTGTTTGTGTGTGTGCATATGGGTATATGTTTATGTATAGTAGGCAGCGGGAGTGATGTCGCCTCATCTGCCCTGATTGGACCCACGGTGTTCAGGGGTTCGTGTCAGTGGGTGTCGTGGAGCTGGGTGGCTGGGTTATGTCTTTTTTTGCCCGCTGTAAAATATGTCTATTATTATTATTTTATATTATTATCAGTGTTGTCTATGTTCTCTTTCATTATATTACTGCAATTGTTTACATATATAAATTTTACTCCTATCAAATACTTTCATGGCCTTTAGCGGCAATGTTCACCAGAGTGTTGGGGCTTGTATTAAAGGTAAATAAGGAACTTAAAAAAAAGAAGCATACTTTTGGTTCATTGAAAAATCTTCATTCCTCCAAAGCATGCCAGGAAACAGGACTAGTGTACCAAAAATAATGATGGCCTGTTGTTGCTGGGAATAGTTTGAAAGAATCAGTAGCTCCAGATTTACCAATACTATACTGCCCCCTAAACTAAGTGTTTAACTAAGAACTAACTCATATTGAAGCATCTTATTAGGGTCAGAGGTAACTAAAAACTAACTCATACTGAAACATCTTATTAGGCTCAGTGCTTACAAAGAACTAACTCATAATGAATAATTTTAATAGGGTCAGAGCTAAAAATTATTAACTAATTCTGAAACATTTTATTAGGGTGAGTGCTAACTAATATTGAATAATTTTATTTGGGTCAGTGCAAAGAAAAAATCAACTAATATTGAGTAATACCATAAACCCAAAAGGATAGTCGTATTCAGTCGAATCAAACATTGCCAAAGTCATTCTTATTATAAATGTGCAGAAAAGAAACCTGTAACCTACTAAGGATTTCAGAGACATTGCAAGCTCTTTTTTTTTCAGAATAACTCTGTAACGAACACTGGTATCAGTACGAGCGTTAGCTAGATTTTAGTACACACAGTGTCCTAATTTATAAGAGTATCATGAGTCACTAATTGTAAATTATAAAGACACTTGTGCCTATACCAAGAGACATAAACTGGATTTGCCAGACATGGAAACGAACACAAATAGTGACGTGTTGTCTGTGACATAAAAAAAGCTCCACCTACACTCTCCCTCCTCCTCCACTTCCACCCCCATCTTCTCTCAGTCTCCTTAATTTCCTTACCTGCCCTCCCCCAGCCCCCCAACATCTCTCTCCCTCTCTCTCTCCCTCTCTTCAATTACGGGCAGTGACGCATGCATAATACCTATGAAAATAAGGTATACATTAATAATTGGTCGTGGCTTTGATTCATGACTTTGTTGCTGATAGGCACACATTAAATAAAGACTGGAGTAGGACACTGTGTCAATAATAACCATCAATACTGACGGTAACGCAATGGTTTGGTGGTATGGTGGCGCACGTTTTTGTGGCGCTATCTTATGGTATGTACTGATAGTGGTGATAGGGTTCCTTTATCGGCGAAGTGTAATAAAAGCCATGGTATAGGGTGGTTGTAATGATAGGGAAGAGTTAAGAGTAAAAATATGGCAACATGAAAGGGTTGCGTAAGGTAACTTGTGTGAGGTACTGCTTAAAACAGAGACTTAGGCCCGTAGTTTTAAAAAAATTGAGGGCCCTTACTTGAAAAAATCGTAGTTTTAAACACCTCTCCCTATGAGGAACACTCACTTGCCACATCACAAAACCTAAATATTATTGGAATTAAAGGGATGAGTGGCTAGGGAGGGTGGACCATGCCTTATTGAGACCCTGTATTGAAATATGAAATAAAAATAAAAATAATATCTATACACATGTATTTAGAAACAAATTTGTAAGTAATTGCAACCATATTTTCGTATTTATAACACATATTCATCTACTGGGCAAGTTCCAGTTACTTTTCTGAACACCATAAGGATACGTTGGAGTCGATTGGACACTATAAACACACCCTGGTCCTCGCCGTTCTTCACCGCTGACTGGTGAGTCGAACCACTTGAAGTTTTTTGGCCATAAAATATATGTTAGTAACTTATCTATTGGGATATTGAGACGTCCACCAACAAAAATTGTCGAGAGTGACCTTATTGCATAAGGGCAGAAATGTTGACAAGGTTCAATATACGAAATGTGATCCATGCCAATACTTCATATTTCGTGCTTGTATAAAAAAAAATTGAACAGAACAATATGACACAGATGGTTTATGTGTTAGAACAATTGATTAATGTAGAATAATGTATGCAAACCTGCGTTTATCATACATGTATGCACTTGAAATGTTGGTCCAATCCAGTAACTTAAGTTACAGGAAGACAAAAAAATCTGGGTTAGTCTTTAACACAACAATCAAATTTAGGCATATTATCAAGGAAATTATTATAATCTCTCCATTAATAGTGTTTGTTTTAATATTTGATTGGATATAAGTAATATATAGGGTGGTTATAGTCCCAAAATTTCATATTGTATGAGTATATTATATAGTTTTTAAATGATTTATTAAGGTACACTCAGGTCAGTGATACTAAGTAAACATGTGTCCATATAAACAAAGTACAGTATGTATGTTATTTCATCCATCAGACGATCCTCACCTGTGACCTAACCTAATATCAACTGTGAGGCTGTCTTCTGGAGTCTTGAAGCTCGGCAGATTGCTGACCTACTGTATACCTACAGATATGTTACTATAGCATGCAGAGAGAGTAGAGAGAGGACACTAG
>JAWQEG010000550.1:7500-151588 GCA_033782935.1 Petrolisthes cinctipes | reverse complement strand
GTACTTATAGCTCAATAGATCTTATAGATTATATGGCCCTCCTCCCTTCTCTTGACATGACCAAACCATCTCAGTGTAAACCTCCTTAACACATTTAACACATCTGTCACATCACATATTCTTAACACCTAGTCATTTAATACCCTATCTTCCCATCTCACATGTGACATATATCTCACCATTCTACAATAATTTTGCTTTATCTTTCTCTCAGCTTCTTTACTTACTGGCCACGTTTCCACACCATACATACAGTAACATTCATCTCACACAAGTCACCATACATACATACATACACCTTTGTCCTGCAACTCTGTAATTTCTCTCCACTTTTGTTGCCATGCAGCTGCTATTGTTGTTGTTGTCACTGCAGCCTTCACTACAGACTCACAACACAGTATATCCCCCATATAGGTAACAACAAAACTGATCGACAACAATGTGTAAACTTACTTCCTCCATCCCCCCCCCCCCAGCCTCTGCTTCTCTCCCACCTCTGTCACATTCTGGACACTTGTAGTTTTCTCCTGCCTGATTCACATTCCTCAACCCACAACACCTCAAGTAAAACCGATAGTTACAACCACTATAAAATATGGAGTTAAGGGGGTGCGGGGGTAGGGGGACAGTCTTGGGGGGTGCGGGAATAGGGGAACAGGCTTGGGATGGGTAGAAAGCCTGTCCCCTATTCCCTCACCCCCCTAAACCCCCCCCCCCAAGCCTGTCCCCCTACTCCCGCACCCCCCAAGCCTGTCCCCTACTCCTGCACCCCCCTAAACCACCCCCAAGCCTGTCCCCCTATTCCTGCACCCCCTTAACACCCATCATCACCACTCTGTCACAATAGCTATACATAGAAACCTTCCCCTGTGTTGTCTCTCCATAGGTTCCTTTCCTATAACCAACACTTGGGTCTTCTCTTCATATTTATCTTCAAGCCTCTCCTTTCCATTCCACTTTTACCATCTGTTGAACCTATCAACCATTTCTTCTTCTTCACTTCTTGTCATTATCACCAGATCATCAGTATTATATCAACTCACCACAACCCTCCCTTCTCTCTCTTCCCTTGTCACTTCTTCCATTACCACAATAAAGAACAAAGGACTCAGGGCTGATCCTTCATGAACTCCCACCTTTATCTCAAACTCATCTGATATTCCTACTCCAGTCTTAACTCTTGATCTGGTGTTCACATACAAAGCCATCACCAAATTTATCAGCCTCTCTGGAACTTTTTGTCTCCTTAAAGCTCATCTGATTGCCACTCTTGGAACTCTATCAAATGCCTTCTCCAGATCGACAAAAAACATTATACAACATTTTCTTCTCTGCATACTTCTCCTGTTGTTGTTGTTGATGTTCTCCCGGGGCAGAATGCCCTCCTGCCCCACAGACCCCTGGTACACTCTGGTCGCAGTGAAAAAACAAATTAAAATAAAGGTGGGGCTGGCCCTATATGCCTGGGCTACCGAAGCACGTCCCAAGGAAATGGGACCAGAGCTTACTGGACCAGGGAGTCTGGGGGCCTCCGACCACCAGGGAGATTGGGGGGAAGGCTTTGATCCCACAGCCAGTGCTGTGGGCCCAAGTCCACGTTACCACAAGAGCTACAAGTGGGGCCGTACCTTCCATGAGACCAGCCCTGAAGGGACCATAAGGGGGAGGGAGTTTACACTGCTGCATGCAAAGGGAAATGCACCCCCGTGTGCTGGCGGCCCACACAGCAGTGAAAAAAAAAAAAAAAGGCGTCCGGTTGCAGTACACCTCACGTGGATTCTTAATCCATGTGGGCAGATCTCGTCAAATCCACTAGAAAGTGACCAGATCCTACAACAATTTTTATTCTAGCCCTGTGGGGGATAACTAATATTCACAGAGAATAAAGTCAGCCCCACTGGGCCCTACTTCTCCTGTATATTGCCTCATTATAAATATTGCATCTATCGTTGACTTTCCCTTTTGAAAACCAAACTGGCACTCATCAATCCTAACTAACTTCCTCAATCTGTACTCCAGTACCTTCTCCCATAGCTTCATTCCATGTTCCAGTAGCCTCACTCCCCTGTATTTTCAGCAATACAAAGCATCTCCTTTCCCTTTATAAATAGAGATTGTAAAACTCTCACCCCATTCCTCTGGCATCTCCTCCTCTTCCTGTACTTGTTTGAACACTTTTGTCACCCCTCTGATCCCAATGTGACCAGATGCCTTCATTATATGGACTGTCAATCCTGATGGTCCTGGCGCCTTCCCTAGTTTCATCTTATCCATTACACGTTTGACCTTCTCTTCAGTAACCTCCTCCACTGGCCCTTCTACTTTGTCTACATCATCTATTTCATAAGGGTTTTCCTCATTTAGCAGTTCCTGAAAATACTTCCTCCATCTCTCCTTCACCACTTGCTCCTCCCTCAAAATGCTTGTGTTTTCATCTTTAACACATCTGGCTCCAACAAACACATCCTTTCTTTCCTTCCTCATTTGCTTTGTTACTTCGAACATTTTCTTTCTATACCTTCTGTACTATCAATATTCCTATTCCATTCTTGCCAAGCTTTTTCTTTTACTTCTGCTACCACCACTGCCCTCTTAGACTATCTTCACTTCTCCCTAGAGAAGTATCCTTACACCTAATTTTAACTCATTAATATAAGGGGGTGTGGCAATAGGGAGGACAGGGTTTGGGGGGTGCGGGAGTAGGGGAACAGGCTTGGGGGGGGGTTAGGGGGCTGCAGGAATAGGGGACAGGCTTTCTACCCACCCCAAGCCTGTCCCCCTATTCCAGCACCTCCCCCCCCAAGCCTGTCCCCCTACTCCCGCACCCCCCCCCAGTCCCCCCAAACCGGTCCCCCTATTCCTGCACCCCCCTCTCCCTAGTCCCCCCCCCAAGACTGTCCCCCTATTCCCGCACCCCCCGCACCAGTCCCCCCCCAAGCCTGTCCCCTTACTCCCGCACCCCCCAAGCCTGTCCCCTATTCCCCCCCCAAGCCTGTCCCCTATTCCCCCCTCCAAGCCTGTCCCCTATTCCCCCCCCAAGCCTGCCCCCCTATTCCTGCACCCCCCCTAGTCCCCCCCAAGCCTGTCCCCCTATTCCCGCAACCCCCCCTCCCCCTAGTCCCCCCCAAGCCTGTTCCCCTATTCCCGCACCCCCCCTCCCAGTCCCCCCCCAAGCCTGTCCTCCTATTCCTGCACCCTCCCAAGCCTGTCCCCCTATTCCCGCACCCCCCCCGTCCCCCCCCCCAAGCCTGTCCCCTACTCCTGCACCCCCTTAATCACACAAACATTATTATTATACATACATTTCTTTACATATATTATTATGATAGTTAATATAACAAAGTAAGGTTCATATCCTTCTTGTGACCATCTCAGTCACCTCACACAGTGTACAGCCACAATCAAATATCCACCAACACTTTCCTTCCATCGTAGTAAATATCTTGTTAATAAAGAACAACACATTGTACCCGTCCTGATTTTGTCTCTTCGAAGAATCTGGTACAGTACCTTGTTCCGGAGTTGTTGTAGTTGGTTGTGGTAGCTAGCTCGGTGGCGTGGTGGTGTTCAGTCAAGGTTGGAAATAAACTTTAGTAAGTAAAATTAAGACTTACTTTATTTATTAATTCTAAGGGAGTTTTGTGCCCTGTCTTGTCTTGTTTTAATGGAGTACAGAGAAGATGTCTTTTGACTGTTTCGATCTTGAGTCCCTAACTAAAGCTATCTTGGTCAGTTTATATTCATTCTGTACTTGGAGATGTCAGTAATGTCTAGATACATTATTACCTGTTTGAAAAAAAGGGAAGGTCTAGTTAAGCTCCACCACTTTCTCTTCTCTCTCCCTCTCTTACTTTCTCTGTCTCTCTCTCTCTCTTACTCTCTTTTGTGAGTGAAGGTACAAACATCATTTGTGACCTGAGAGCACTGGGTTTGGAGAGATGAAAATAAGATAGGGAAAGTTAATGGTCTGAGGGGGATGCAAGTAGGTAAATTAATGGTGTTTTGGTATAAAAATAGATGAGAGAGTGTATGTTCTGTATGTGTGTGTGTGTGTGTGTGTTTGTGTGTTTGACCAACTTGGGTGGTATGGCCAGGTGTCTATGTTCTGCAGCTACCTGGATTTGACCTGCTGTCTGGTAAACAGATTGTGAGGTATTTTTAGTTGACCCTTTTCATCTACCTGCTCTTAACCCTTAAATGCATATTAACCAAATATCACGTCACCGCGAATTTAGACCTTGAAGCCGATTGACGTAATATAAAGCCGGTAGAAAAAAAACTGCTTGGGCTATATCTAGCCACTTCATTGGTAACACTGGTTAGGTTGGGCCTTCAGTGAGTGGTGTGAGAGGGAAATGGTTCACTTGTCATATATACGCAATGAAAATACGCTCGCTCACGTTTTCTAATGTTTAGGGGGGTTTTAGGGGTAACTACTTTATTACTCATCGCGCTGCTGTACGCAAACCAGTAGACCTAGGAAACTTTAGTTTACAGATTCTGGTGTGTAAAATCAAGCTCTACAAATATGTAATAACAAAATTTACCTAAACGAAACTTTAAAAATCACCCTGTTTTTGCGGTTCACGCTCCAGTAGCGGTATGGGGATTGCGGTTCTTAGGGGTTAATGGCTTTTACGGTGTACAACGTGTATAATTTTGCACCACCTAATAATAATAATAATAATAATAATAATAATAATCATCTTGTTAATAAAGAATAACACTTGTATAATTTTGCACCACCTCATAATAATAATAATAATAATAATATCCACCCACACTTTCCTTCCATCGTAGTAAATATCTTGGTAATAAAGAACAACACGTGTATGATTTTGCACCACCTCATAATAATAATTGAGGGGATTGAATTGACGTAAGGTGTTGTATTTATATTTGATATGATACTGATTTATTTGTACGATAGAAGGAAAGTGTCGGTGGATATTTGACTGTGGCTGTAACAACACTACCCATCCACAACTTACTATTTACAAACTATCTACACTCTGAGTGACATTACTTTTTTAAGGAATTGTACAACAGTACAGTCTACAGTATTTATTTTCAAGTGTCATAAATAATTATTTATGACATTTGAAAATAAATACTGTAGGCTGTTAGGAAGAATAAATGTCATTATATTGTGTGTGTATAACTTTACAGAATATAGTAGGTGATAGAGTGTTGAGAATTTATTATTAACAAAAGAAAACAATTGATTGAAATGGAAATATATAACACTTATATTTATTTTGGTTGTATTAATAGCAGGTTGTGTAGTGAAATTGTTATGAAGAGTTGATTGAATTTGAGTATACTGTATAACACTTATATGTACTTTGGTTGTATTACAGGTTGTGTTGTGAAGTTATCAAGACATACATTAGCATCTCATCATTGACTGACTCACATCACTCTGGCCACCAATAACATCCATGGTGAGTTGATATATTTTTTGAGGACATCATCACATTATAACACTTTCATACCTGGCCATATTTTATTTATTCACTCATTTATTCATAGAAGTAATTCATTTATTTATTTATTCCTTCATTCATTGGGTGGTATTCAAGAACATTGATGGTGTTGGTACTGGTACAATGACTGTGTTGTTGTCTATGGAGTCATGGTACCAGTACTACACTATGGTACCAGTACCACACCATGGTACCAGTACCACACCATGGTATACACCACCAATGTTCTTGAATATAACCCATTCATTTATTTAAGGGGGTGCGAGAATAGGGGGACAGGCTTGGGGAGGGGGGTTTAGGGAGGTTTGGGGGGTGCGGGAGTAGGGGGACAGGCTTTGGGGGGGTGCAGGAATAGGGGGACAGGCTCTCTACCCACCCCAAGCCTGTCCCCCTATTCACACCCCCCCCCCAAGCCTGTCCCCTACTCCTGCACCCCCTTAACCCTCAAAGACATTCGCACCCCCTGTCAGGATATGGAAGTGGCTTAACATGTTGTGGCTTGACTACTTTTGAAGATGCCACCCAGGCACCCCAGCTATGTGCAGTCTTTGGCTAGGCCTGGCTATGGAAGGGTGTGTGCGCCAGCTCGCTCTCCCATGGTGGGAGATAAATTGCGAAAGGAGTCCATCAGACTCACATATGCTGTAAAGGTATAACTAATTATTTCCATTATTTTTAAATGGGTAAATTAGGCTAACACATGCAATACACAGCTATGGGACCTGAGAAGCACCATACGAAATTTCAGAGCTTAATACCTATTAGTGGCCTAGTTATGATTTTTTGTCAAGAAATTGCATTTTTTTTCTTTTTTTTTTTTTAGTCCCCCATTAAGAATATATATTTTTGCATAATTACTTAAGTAAGTGATTGATACAAAAGTAGAGGAGTTAATCTTTCTTTTCATGGTCTGAAAAGCAATTAAAATTGATTACAACTTTGTGTTGTGATTTTTCTTAATAGGAGTCTGTCACACTCAACATATGCTATTCTAGGTGTGTCCAATAACGTATGCCTTTAAGGGTTAAGTACAGTAATTTACTCATATTTGGATTAATATGGTCCACTGGTTAAGGGACACATTTTATGGTTGGTGAAAAGGAATGTTTGTGAATCCTCCAAACTATTCCAAGCAACAGAACACCATTATTTTTGCTCTTCTGGTCCTGTTTTCTGGCATACCTTGGAGGAATCAAGGCACTCCAATGTAACAAAAGTTAATTAACCCCTTAAGGACAAATTATATTGTTGGTGAAAAGGAAGGTTTATAATTCCTCCACACACACACACACACACACACACACACACACACACACACACAGGTATTATAATAACAGTAACATTCCTCCAAACTATGCCATGAAACAGACTCCCTTAATGGTACTAATACTGGATGTGTTTCATGGTATAGTTTTATCGGAGGAATCAGTTTCCCACCAATTCACCAACAAGATAATTTAAGGTATAAGTACAGTATTGGTAAATCTGGAGCAACTGAATCCTCCAAACTATTCCAAGCAACAGAACAAACACCATTATTTTTGTTCATATGGTTCTGTTTCGTGACATACTTTGGAGGAATCAAGGCACTCCAATGTAATTCTGGAGCAAATGATTCCTCCAAACTATTCCTGTTGTTTCCTGGCATACTTTGGAGGAATCAAGACACTCCAATATAAATCTGGAGCAAATGAATCCTCCAAACTATTTTTCCAAGCAACAGAACACTATTATTTTTGTTTATATGGTGCTGTTTCCTGACATACTCTGGAGGAATCAGTTTCCTACCAATTCACCAACAAGTGAATCTCCCATTAAGGAAGTGTTGTTATTGTTGTATATTGTGGAGTTATTGTCTGATATGTATAACACCTGACTGACTGGTTGACTGGTTGGCTGGTACTCTCAATGGTGTGGTGAGGGCAGAATCCTCCTTTCCCTTCTCTTCTTGTCCCTTCCATTCCCTCTCCCTCCTTTCCTTCTCTTCTCTTCTTGTCCCTTCCATTCCCTCTCCCTCCTTTCCTTCTCTCCTCTTCTTGTCCCTTCCATTCCCTCTCCCTCCTTTCCTTCTCTCCTCTTCTTTTCCCTTCCATTCCCTCTCCCTCCTTTCCTTCTCTCCTCTTCTTGTCCCTTCCATTCCCTCCCTTCCATTCCCTCCCTCCCTTCCCTTCCCATCCCTTCCATTCCCTCCCTCTTTCCCTTCCCTTTCCTCACCTTCCCTTCCCTTTCCTCACCTTCCCTTCCTTCCATTTCTCGCACTCCTCCTGCTCCATGTTTGCCAAAGTATTGATAATGTCTTGCAGTAATTCTAAAGTAATAATTCATTTGTATTATGTACCATGCATAAATTAATTAGGTTGTATTTTGTTACAGATTTGTGGAGTGCAGTTGTACAAGAGACTTAACAACCTTCATTATTCACTGTGTTCATCTTTCCATCAACAACTACTACTACTACAACTATACAAGTATCACTTGTTACTGTGAGTGTTTTATGAAGTTACTGTGTGTGTGATGTTTCTCTTCACACACATAATATGTTGTTGTTGTTATAATACATCTGTGTGTGTGTGTGTATTTGTCACACACACACACACACAGTATTATAATAACACTAAGGGTCGATTCCACAGTGGTATTTGTTTGTTAGCTTCCCACCCAACCACACTTGTCAGTCTTAATTATATCCAACAAACTCAATCTTCATATCCACAAAATATGTCAGGGAGTTTCATTACCACCTTAGTTTGATGGTGATCATCAAATTCATCCAATAATTCACTCAGGAATCATTTACACAGTTCAGTTTCTTTGGTTAGGGTGCTTGCAAACCAAAACAAACACTGGAATCTGTACTAAGGAGATAATACACTTTTGGTACATTGGAGCATCTTGATTCCTCCAAAGTATGTCAGGAAACAACATGACCATGGTGTCCTGTTGTTGCTTGGAATAGTTTGGAGGAATCAATTGCTCCAGATTTACCACCAACAATGTACTATCCCCTTAAGTTATATTTGAACCCTTACAGGTATAAAATTATCACTGATGATGATTTAATATTTGTGTGTGTGTGAGTGAGTGATATCTCTCTTTCTCACACACACAGACAGTATTATAACATCAATAATTTTTACTCCTTTAGGTATGTAATTATCACTGATGTTATGATAATATTTGTCTGTGTGTGTGTGAGTGATATCTCTCTCTCACACACACACACAGTATTATAATAACATCAATAATTTTTATTTGAACCCTACACCCTTACAGGTATAAATTAATTAATATATTCACCTGGTAGGATGGTAATTGTTTATATTATTTATATTTTTTTAAAATAAAATATACTATTTAATAATATTTGTATTTATTTGTTTCCTGTTATTTACACTATATATTAGAGAGATCTTGTTTTGTTTTCTTCTCCTTCTCCTCCTCTCTCTTGTGTTGTTCTCTTCTTCTCTCTTGTGTTATTCTCTCTCCCTCTCCTCTCACCACACACCTGTAAAATAAACAAATTAATTAGTGTTAAGGTGATATAGAACAAATCTGGAGCAAATGATTCCTCCAAACTACAGAACACCATTATTATATTGTTATTTTAATTATTATTATTATTATTGTTTCCTGGCATACTTTGGAGGAATCAAGAAACTCCTAATGTAATTCTGGAGCAAATAATTCCTCCAAACTATTTTTCCATGCAACAGAACACCATTAATTTTGTTCATTTGGAGGAATCAAGAAACTTCAGTACAGTATATGAAATGTGTATGTTTCTAAATCAAAGCTATATACATACAAAAACAATTGGAGGAAAATGGGTCCTTCAAATATTGCCACGAAACACACACACCTATATGGAAGGAGGAATCAGAAGCCTCCAAACACACACACACACCTATATGGAAGGAGGTTGTTTGGTGGCATAATCTGGAGGAATCAGAAGCCTCCAAACACACACACATACCTAAATGGAAGGAGGTTGTTTCATGACATAGTCAGGAGGAATCAGAAGCCTCCAATTTTCCTACACAATCACAAGGTCCTTAAGGGGAGATTCTATTTTTGGTAAATTGGAAGGCTACTGATTCCTCCAAACTATTCCAAGCAACAGAACACCATTATTTTTGTTCATCTGGTCCTGTTTCCTGGCATACTTTGGAGGAATCACAGACCTTCCAATTTACCTTAATTTTCCCTTAAACTAAGAGAGCCATATAGAAATAACAATAATGTGAGCTTTAATAATAATAATAATAATAAGAGCCATACAGAAAGATTTGTACAGTCAGAGACAAATGTGAACCTGTAATTTATCACCAACAAGTATGTATGGTTGTTGATAGCTGGGTGTTGTTTTGGAGTGTTTGGATGGACTGATGAGTGAGTGGAGTATAGATATTCAGATGGGTGGATGTCAGGAGGTCGTGCATGCAGCTGAGTGTTGTTTTTGAGTGTTTGGATGGACTGATGAGTGATTTGAGTATGGATGTGTTTCTGGAGATTGGTTTGGGGTGGGCAGGGTGTAAGAAATGATAGTATTTGTGTATGGTATCGTGTACTGGGTGTTGTTTTGATGTTCCTTGGCATGTGTGGGTGTTGTGCCATGTAGTGTAGTGGATGGTGTGGGTTTCTGGAGGCTGCAGCAAGTGTTTGTGTGCCTCTCATGTCAAGGTGATCCTTGATTTTGAGGACTTTGGTTTCATAGTGTAGGTGGTCTCTAGGTGTGGTAGCTGTGCAGCCTGTGATTGTCTTTAGGGCTCTGTTCTGTATGGTTTGAAGGGTGTTGTGATGAGTCTCAGTGAGGTTTGAAGCCCAGGCAGGGCTTGCATAATCCATCACTGATCGAATATATTGTTTGTATACCGTGATTGTGGATTCTTTGTTGTGTCCGAATGTTGTGCTGGCAATTTATAGTAATTTATCCCTAAGAATAAAGATCAAAGATCAAAGTGTAGTATCTGTTTTTATCAGCTTAATATCTGATACGATCCCCATGTAAAAAAAAGGGGGTACTGATGGTGTAATGGTTAGCACACTCGCCTCGCAAGCGAGAGATCTTGGGTTCGATCCCCAGGTCAGTGGAATTGTTGGAAAAATTTCCAAGCCCCCTGTGTCCCTGTTTACCTAGCAGTAAGTAGGTACCCGGCTGTAAGAGCAAGGATAGCAACCTTGTAGGCTGGGGGAAGATGTGTTGATGTAACAAGACTTGACTGCCTTAATGACCAACACTATGAGTCGATAGGCATAAAGCCGTAAACCCTCCTCCCTCCCTAAGGTCCATTCATATATAATAATAAGCAACACATTAATTAAGGAGAGATTATCTTGTTGGTGAATTGGAAAGTCTCTGATTCCTACAAACTATGTCAGAAAATACTATCTATCTATCTATTGCCAGACGCCTCAATCCCCGAAGGAGTGGCCACCAATGAATCGCCTCCATGAACCCCTGTTCCCTGTTAACTGGCGTCCCTCCTCCCACCCCATACCACTCTCCCTCACATACCTCTCAACTCCATCCCTCCACCAAACTCTCCCTCACATACCTCTCAACTCCATCCCTCCACCTCACTCTCGGTCTGACCCTCCCCCTCTGTCCCTCCATCTCACTCTCTTAACCAACCTCTCGCTTCCCATACGCTCCACATGACTGAACCACCTCAAGGTGTTCCTTTTCACACTCTCCAACACGTCCACACACACACCACATCCACAATGATACTAATAAGGAATGTGTTTTGTTGTATGGTTTGAAGGAATCAGAGACAACACAATTGGAACTATGTCATTGGGTCACTTCCACAGTGGTATTGGTTTGTTAGCTTCCCAACCAACCACATCTGTAAGGCTTCATTATTTTCCAAAAGCTGAATATCCACATTCACAAAATCTATCCAACAGTTAGATAATAATTATCACTGTATAGTTTACTCACCAAATTCATTATATAATTCACCCATAAGTCATTTACACGGCTAACATTCTTTCGTTTGCATGCTTACAAACCAATACCAACCACTGTGGAATGGACCCATTAAGACATCATACAAATAGGACACAAGATTTGTTTTAACTTGACTCATCTGTTTTATGTAGACAGACATTATGGCTGATGACTAAACAACAATATTACTCCCACATCTTGAATACAGTAGTGGTATCATTTCAAGTATCATGATTAAAATTAATTTAAATTACTAGCTGCTTCTCACCTGCTTTGTAACACCTCAGTGATGATCATGGATAGATAGATATTGAGGAAGGGAACAAGAAACCTTCACTAAACACATCATGATTAAAATTAATTTAAATACCTGCTGCTTCTCACCTGCTTTGTAACACCTCAGTAATGACATAGATAGATAGATAGATAGATAGATAGATAGACATTGAGGAAGGGAACAAGAAACCTTCACTAAACATATCATGATCAAAATTAATTTAACTCCCATTTTGTATCATTCAAATTTTTCTGATACATTTTTTTCTCACTTCCCTTCCTTGTTTCTTTCCAATTACAGCTTTCACAATGCTGTATTCTTTAAGCATCTTACTTACAATCTAATAAACAAATTTTTTTAATGATTCCCCACTGAAAGATTTCATGCTGTGGGAAGCAATATACAAAATTTCCATCTCACCTATTTTGTGCAACGTTGCTGAGTGGTTCTGGTGTGTGTGTGAATGAGTCAATCTAGTGTTGACACAATGGTTGTAAAGTTAGGGTGGTGGTTGGTTGCTGGTAGATGGTTTCTGGGCACTCCATGGTGGGCAGGGAGGCAATAACCCTGTAGGTAAGAAAAGTAAGTATATCATTTGTTTACCAAAGAAAATGAGGATGACAGGGAGTGCTTTCATACATAATACAGGTAGTTCCATCACATACAAAAATATAAAATAATCACTTTCTCTATTTTATCACAAACAACCTAAGTACATAAAATAATTACCTTCCTAATCTTATCTATTTATTAATATATGATGCAGCCAAAAAAAAATTTCCTGTCACAACCTCGACCTTTTTTATGTTCATGACCTCACAAAAAGAAAACACTACAGATATTTCAATATATGTACGGCCACGATCAAATAACCACCACCACTATCCTTCCATCTTACAAATAAATCAGTATCATATCAAAATATAATCATACAACACCTTATGTCAACTCAACCCCCTCAATTATTATTATGAGGTGCTGCAATATCATACACGTGTTGTTCCTTATAACCAAGATTATTATTATTATTATTATTATGAGGTGCTACAATATCATACACGTGTTGTTCTTTATTACCAAGATATTGATTATTATTATTATTATTATTATTATTATTATTATTATTATTATTATGAGGTGCTACAATATCATACACGTGTTGTTCTTTATTACCAAGATATTTACTAGGATGGAAGGAAAGTGTTGGTGGATATATGATTGATACGGTCCCTGGACTGATAATTATGGGATAGAAAGGTTAGTACCAGAGCAGAGTGAAAGACATGATATATCTTTCAGTGATAAGACCAGAGATCATAATTATATGGCTCAGAGACGTGGCCTGTTAAGGGGGAAAGTTTGTGTTGGTAAATCTGGAGCAACTGAATCCTCCAAACTATTCCAAGCAACATAACACCATTACTTTTGCTCTTCTGGTCGTTTCCTGGCATACTTTGGAGAAATCAAGGCACTCCAATGTACCCAAAAAAGAATTACCACCTTAATTAAGGGACCCTGTGATGTAGTGATAAAATTGAAGGTTAGTGAGTCCTTCAAACATTGCCACCAAACACCACCTATATTGAAGGAGCTTGTTTCATGCCATAGGTGGGAGGAATCAGAAGCCTAAGAGCCTAAATCATCACTATCTATCTATCTATCTATAGCTCCGACGCCTCGCTCCCTCCGGGAACTCCCACCAAGGGGGTGGCCACGGCAGAAGAGTCTCCAGTTCCCCATGTTCCAGCACTCCCTCCTTACTTGGTCGATCCCCCCTCCCCCTCTCACACTTCTCTCTCTCACATACTCTTCCACTCTGTTCTGCCATCTAACTGGAGGTCTGCCTCTCACACCAGGTGCCACAACTTCACTTCCATACACCTTCTTTACAAACTCCTCACCTTGCATTCTCTCTACATGTCCAAACCATCTCAGTGTATTACACTTCACTCTCTCTACCACTCCACACTCAATACCGATTGCCTTCTCACTCATACCACACCTCTCATACACACTCTCATTACTTTCTCCATCCCACCTAGTAAGTCCACATGCTCCTCTCAGATAACTCATTTCCACAGCACCTATTCTAGACTGATGAGCCCTACTCCATGTCCATGTCTCTGATGCATATGTCAGTGTTGGCAGGATTATACTGTTTTGTAGTCCCCTTTTCACTTTCATACTCACACTTCTACCCTTCATAATCCTCCCCAGTAATCCTATGACCTGCCTGCCCCTCACTGCTCTCTCCCTGATTTCTCCTTCCATACTCCCATGTTTACACAGAACTGTTTCCAGATACCTGAATTCACTCACCTCCTCCATCTTATCATCCCCTAAAGTTATCTCACATTTCGTCCCAGTTGGTACAGCCACTCTATAGGGTGTCGCAAAGTAAATTACTTCTGTTTTGGTCCTCTCAAATACCATCACCTTACTCTTACCAACATTCACCTTCAATTTTCTTCGTTTACACACAGACTGGAACTCATCCACCACCCTCTGTAACTCCATTTTACTCTCAGCCATCAATACAGTGTCATCCGCAAATAAACTTGCCACCAAGGACCAATTTGCTTCATTCAGCCTCAATTTCACCCCTAGGCCATTCACTTTGGCTTTCATCTCTCTCATACAACCATCCATATATATATTGAACAGCCATGGTGACATAACACATCCCTGTCTCAGCCCTACACCAATATCAAAACTCTCACTTAGATCACCCTCTACCCTCACACATGATGTTGCATCTGCATAAAAAGCCTCGATGCCTTTCAGCAAAGGACCCCCAACTCCATAAATTCTCAACACCTCTGTCATAGCTTTCCTATCAACTCTATTGTATGCCTTCTCCAAGTCCATGAAGGCAGCATACAACTTCCTACCCTTCCCAATATATTTCTCAACTATTGATTTTAATGCAACTATTTGGTCCACACATCCTCAACCCTTTCTGAACCCTCCCTGCTCCTCACTAACTTTATTCCCTGTTACATCAACCAGTCTCTCAGTAAGAACCTTCCCATACACCTTCCCTGGTACACTAAGGAGGCTTATTCCCCTATAGCTACCACACTCCTCCTTACTCCCCTTCCCCTTATACAAAGGTACAATTATGGCTCTTCTCCAATCCTCTGGCACCTCTACCTGCCTCCAAGCCAATGTACATATAAGCAACATCCACTCCACCACTACCTCCCCCCCACACTTTAACATTTCAGCAGTTATCCCATCCACCCCCGGTGCCTTTCCCATCTTTAACTTCCCTATTGCTTTCCTAACCTCTTCCCTTCCTAATTCTCCCTGTACATCCTGTCGTCTACAACCTGCCTCCATCCCCATGCATGTCACCACCGCCTCCCCTCCCGTCCCCTCATTCATTTAACGATCAAAATGTCTCTTCCACACTTCTTTCACTTCCTCACTTCCACTCACAGTAACTCCATCTTCTCTTTTCATTCTCACGCTACCAGACTTTCCTTCTCCTCTTTCTTTGATAACCTCCTTCCAGAATAATTTCTTATTTTCTTTAAACTTCTCACTCAGTTTCCTACCAAACTCCTCATCCACTCTCCGTTTACTTTCACTCACCATCCTCTTCACTTGCCTCTTACAAACACTATATCCTCTCTTCCACTTCCTCTGTAATGTTCTCCTATATGCCTTCCTTTTCTTCTCTACTGCATCTTTCACTTCTTCTGACCACCAAGCACTCCCTCTCTTGCCCTTCTTCTGTGACTTGTATCCCACTACCTCTGCTGCTGTCCTCATTACTATTGTCTTAAACATTTTGCACTCATAATTCACTCCCACTTTCTCCCCTATACTCAGCCTTGTATCCTCCAGCACCTCACCCACTCCCCTCTTATATTCCTCTCTATACTTGATGTCATTCAATCTTCCACTTGCCACCTCCCTCTTGTTCCCCCCTCTATCCTTCCTGCCATACTCCCATTTTGCCCTGACCCTAAACATCTGTAAAAAAAAAACACACACACACACACATCTATTCTTTTAAGATAGGGTGAGTAAATCACTTAGTGTTTATAGTAATGAATAACACCAGCCTGGGAAAACACACACACACAAATGAAAAAGTGAGAAACATGTTTACATTATTACCAAATTTGAGAGTGGCCTTCACTTATATAGACCAAGAAATTATCAAGAAAATAATCACATCCATTATAAGGCCTACCTTAGAATATTCTGCAGTAGTATGGAACTCACATTTAAAGAAACATATCACCAAATTAGAAAAGTACAAAGAGCAGCAATAAGATGGGTACAGAGTCTAAGAGAACTAAGCTATGAAGAAAGACTAAGGAAACTAAAGTTACCTAAACTGAAAGAAAGACCAAAGAGGAGATATGATTATGGTGTACAAATGTGTCACAGAAATAGAAAAGATTGATATAGACAACTTGTGTCAACAAGGAATACCTAGAAGGAGAGGCCACAGTAAGAAATTATTTAAAAGAGGAAGAGACAAAGATGTACAAAAATAAAGCTTTCCAAACAGAGTAATAGATCAATGGAACGTATTACCAGAAGAAGTGGTGTGCCAAAAAGTTACATAACGTTAAATAAAAATATGGTAATTGGGTTTAAAAAAACAGGACAATATGAGCTGCACTCAATCCTGTAAAAATATAAATAGGTAAGAATACACAATCCTTTTAATACAGGGTCAGTAAATCACTTAGTGTTTATGGTAATGAACAACACAAGCCTGGTAACACACACACACTCACACTATCCTTTTAAAACATGGTGAATAAATCCCTTAGTGCATATAGTAATGAACGACACAGGCCTGATAGTGACGTGTATAAATAAGGTGTGGGTCATCTAGTGAGACAGAAGAGAAGCTACGGTACCAACATCACCACGAAGCTCCACTGTCTCATCTGGTGCGACACCCAATGATCTCGGGGCCTTGCAAGAGTCACGGGCTACTGACAGCCTACAGTCCCGAGGTCGAGGTAAGAAAAAAAATAAAAATGGTTGGTCTTCAATGAGTGTAAAATGGAAGTAAGTGATGGATACAAGTATTTATTCAGTGTAAAATTTATCATGGGTCTAACACCAACCCACCTCCTGTCCCGTGTTTCCTGGTCTGTGGCAACTGCTGCTGTGAGACCAACACCAGATGACCCCCTGCCTGTGGTGGTAATGGCCCTGGGTGCTGAGTGAAGCACGTAAAGCAGCAACTGACTCTTGGCAACCGATGGGTCACCAATAAGTAAGATGTTGATATCACTGCAAAATATAGATACAGAAAAAAAATAATACAATAACAATACAATAATAATATACAAAAATAATAATAATAATAGAAAAAAAATAATACAATAATAATAATATACAAAAATAATAATAATAATAATAATGTAAAATATGTTGATATAACTGTGCGTATCTACTGTGAATTTAATTTGCCTTATGCGTGTATAAATACCGACTGTGAATTCAATGACTTACTGTGTGGATAATTACCGACTGAATCTAATTTGACTTACTATGTGTGTATTTACGTAAGGTGAGATTCTTTTGCTGGTGAAATGGAAGGTCTGTGATTCCTACAAATTATGCCATGAAACAGATCCCCTACTAACAGTACCATTGAGGGTGTCTATTTTTTGGCATAGTTCCAATTCACCAATAAATTAATCTCTCTTTAATAAGGGAAAGTATACAAGTTTGTGTGAGATAGGGACAATAGAGGTCTTCTTAGTTCTTAGTACAGTTCTGTTTACACGAGGCTTTTTTGAACCCACGATTTGATGCGTGTGTTTCCAAAGTCAGTGTTAGTCTATGAAGTGGTTCACATGTAAACATAGAGGTTCACAAACTGAGTGAGTACCAAGATCACACTCACAACCACACGTTTGTGGATTACATATAAAGCATCATCAGTGTATACACAGAGTGGTTAACACTCTGGTATGAAGGCAGTGTGTTGCATTATTAACCATTAAGCTGCAGGCCTTATCTCCCACAGCAGGTCTGTCTTGCAGGGCCTCACTCACACACCAGCGGTCACTATGTAAACAACAGATCTGACAGATAATAGCTTGTAAACTACTCATACTATATAAATAAATGATACAGGATAGTGAAGTACAAGCCTTTAGCTGTCTCCTGATGTACTTGTGAACACTAAAGTGACATCTGTAGGATGGGTAGCCACCTCAGACTGACATCAACTCAAAATTCACTTTTACACTATATACACATATCTAAGTACATTTTCACACTCTAATTTTATTATAAAACATGTCAGAATTACATTTTTCAACACAATATGAAAGATAATGTCACTGTCATTTGTACGTACAGTACATATGTAGCCCTAACTGTTACAACAAGTCAAGCGCCAACTACCCTAAAATTGAGTTATTAATAGGAATTACTTCTACAATTCCTCTTCTATCTAATGAACAAATGGATATCATCTTAACTTGCTTATAGACATCTCTAGAATGTCTGAAATACAACCGAGTGTCGGCGAGTGACAAATAAGTCAAATGCAGGCAGTCGACAAGTCAAGTCAGCTGAAGCAAAGATGTTGCCACTGCTCGCTAATTAATATTATTTACTTCGTGCTCTACGTGATTATTTTATTAGCCGTTGGGAACGCTTGCTATGTAGCATTAAAATATTAATGTACATTTTTATTGCAAAAACAAACTTGTAAATCCATTTAGTTATCACAAATCGTGGAAAAAGATAATAAAAAAAGAGAGGAAACGATGGCGATGCCCGCCGGCCAGGTCGGACCAGCCCAAACTCTCGTACTGCATTTAAAAATGTCTAAATAATTTATGCTTATACTATGTGTTTCACTGTATTATAAGGAAAGTGTTATTACTTCGATATTTCTTAGTACAATTATGACAATACATCGAATAAGATACATAATTAATTAAAGTTAATAATAATAATTGTGAACTCACAAATTGCACGGGTAGGGCGGTAGGCAGTGACTCGAGTCAGTCTGTCAAACAGTCACACACTCACTGAGAGAGAGTGTGTGTAGGGGTAGAGGGAGGACAAGGTGAATGGTTATGGGGGGTAGGAGGAGGATGGGTTGGTAAGAAGGGAGGATAGGGAACTCACAGGGGGATGGTAGGAGGAGGATAGGTTGGTAAGGAGGGATGATTGGGGTAGGTGGAGGATGGGTTGGTAAGAAGGGAGGATAGGGGGAGGATGGGTTGGTGTGGAAGGGAGTGGATGGACATGGGTCGAGGATTGTATGGATGACGGGAACGATTGGGATGGTGAAATATGCGTGGGTGTGTGCATATGCACCAGAGGATGAAAAGAGTAGGACAGAGAGAGAGAGGATGAGTGTGTTTTGGGAGGAATTGAATGCGTGTCTGAGAAAGATTGATAATGGAAGGAGAGTGGTGATGATGGGAGATATGTATGGAAAAAAGGGAAGTGAGGAAGTGGGAAGTATTGTGGGTAAATGGGGTGTAGAAGGAGTAAATGAGAAGGGTGAGTATCTGGTGGATGTCTGTGCTGAGAGGGGGTTGTTCTTGGCGTCAAGTTGGCGAACACCTTCTCTCAGAACAAGATGATCCACAGGTATACATGGAAGAGAAGGGATGAGAGAGGAGAGCAGAAGAGTTTGATTGATTATTATGTGGCAATGGATGAAAGGTTAAGGAACCCTGTGATGTAGTCAGAAACTTGGAGGTTTGCGAGTCCTTCAAATTTTGCCACGAAACATCACCCATATTGAAGGAGCGTGTTTCGTGGCATAGTCAGGAGGAATCGCAAGCCTCCAAGTTTCATACAAGATCACAGGGTCGATGCAAAAGTGGTGAGAGAAATTATCCAATGCTCCGACCATTTTGCGGTATTGGTAAGGATGAAGGTTAGTGCTAAGTGGGAATATGGTAGGAGGGATGAAGGGGTGAGGAAAAAGAGGGAGGTGGCTAGTAGGAAATTAGATGAAGCAGAATATAGGGAGGAATATAAGAGGAGGGTGAATGAGGTGCTGGGGGATGCAAGGATGGTGATAGGGGAGGGAGTGGGAGTGAATGATGTGTATGAAACATTCAAAACTTTAGTGTGTAAGACAGCAGCAGAAGTTGTGGGGTACAAAATACAAAAGATGGGGAAGAAAGGGAGTGCATGGTGATCTGAAGAAGTGAAGAATGCAGTAGAGAATAAGAAGAAGGCTTTTAGGAGAACCCTGTAGAGAAATGTGCCAGAGGAGGTGAAAGAGGGAATACAATGAGTGTAAGAGGAAAGTGAAGAGGACAGTGAGTGAGAGCAAAAGGAGAGTGGATGAGGAGTTTGGTAGGAAACTGAGTTATAAGTTGAGAGAAAACAAGAAATTATTCTGGAAGGAGGTGAAAAGAGAAAGAGGAGAAGGAAAGTCTGGTAGCGTGAGAATGAAGAGAGAGGATGGAGTTACTGTGAGTAGAAGTGAGGAAGTGAAAGAAGTGTGGAATAGGCATTTTGATGGTCTGATGAATGGGGTGAGGGGAGGGGAGGTGGTGGTGACATGCATGGGGATGGAGGCAGGAGGTAGACGACAGGATGTACAGGGAGAATTAGGAAGGGAAGAGGTCAGGAAAGTTGAAGATAGGAAAGGCACCGGTGGTGGATGAAATAACTGCAGAGATACTGAGGTGTAGGGGGGAGGAAGTGGTGGAGTGGATGCTGCTTATATGCACATTGGCTTGGAGACAGGGAGAGGTGCCAGAGAACTGAAGGAGTCATAATTGTGCCTCTGTACAAGGGGAAGGGGAGTAAGGATGAGTGTGGTAGCTATAGGGGAATAAGCCTTCTTAGTGTACCGGGGAAAGTGTATGGGAAGGTTCTTACTGAGAGACTGATAGAAGTAACTGGGAATAAAATCAATGACTTTAAGTCATTGAGGAGCAGGGAGGGTTCAGAAAGGGTAGAGGATGTGTGAACCAGATCTTTGCAATAAAATCAACAGTGAAGAAATATATTGGGAAGGGTAGGAAGTTGTATGCTGCCTTCATAGATTTGGAAAAGGCATACGATAGGGTTGATAGGAGAGCTATGACAGATGTATTAAGGATTTACGGTGTTGGTGGGTGCTTGCTGGAGCGGATTGAGGCTTTCTATAGAGAGGCATAAGCTTGTGTGAGGATTGAGGGTGATTAGAGTGGGAACTTTGATATCAGTGTAGGATTGAGGCAGGTGTGTGTCATGTCACCATAGTTGTTCAATATCTTTTTGGATGGGTGCATGAGAGAGATGAAGGCAAAGGTGGATGGCCTGGGTGCAAAACTGAGGTTGAATGGAGTAGATTGGTCCTTGGTTGCAAGCTTATTTGCGGATGACACTGTGCTGCTGGCTGAGAGTGAAAGGGAGTTACAGAGGGTGGTGGATGAGTTTCAGTCCGTGTGTAAGCAAAGAAAACTGAAGGTGAATGTTGGTAAGAGTAAGGTGATGGTATTTGAGAGGACCAAAACAGAAGTAATTGACTTTGCTACACCCTATAGAATGGCTGTACCAACTGGGACTGAATGTGAGATAACTTTAGTGGGTGAGAGGGTGGATGAGGTGAGGGAATTCAAGTAACTGGGAACAGTTCTGTGTAAACATGGAAGGAGAAATCAGGGAGAGAGCAGTGAGGGGCAGGCAGTTCATAATATCACTGGGGAGGATTATGAAGGGTAGAAGTGTGAGTATGGAAGTGAAAAAGGGACTGAGAAATAGTATAATCCTGCCAATACTGACATATGCGTTAGAGACATGGACATGGAGTAGGGCTCATCAGTCTAGAATAGGTGCTGTGGAAATGAGTTACTTGAGAGGAGCATGTGGACTTACTAGGTGGGATGGAGAAAGTAATGAGTGTGTATATGTATGAGAGATGTAGAATAGGTGCAGTGGAAATGAGTTACTTGAGAGGAGTATGTGGACTTACTAGGTGGGATGGAGAAAGAAATGAGTGTGTATGAGAGGTGTGGTATGAGTGAGAAGGCAGTTGGTATTGAGTGTGGAGTGGTTGAGAGAGTGAAGTGTAATACATTGAGATGGTTTGAACATGTAGAGAGAATGCAAAGTGTGGAGTTTGTATGGAAGTGTGGAGTGGTTGAGAGAGTGAAGCGTAATACACTGAGGTGGTTTGGACATGTGGAGAGAATGCAAAGTGTGGAGTTTGTAAAGAAGGTGTATGGAAGTGAAGTTGTTGTTGTTGTTGTTGTAGTTCCCCAGACTGTCTGGCCGAGCAGTCCCGAGTCTGGTTGACCGAAACCGTGCAGATGCTCGGACCCCCAAATGGGAGTCAGGGTGATAGTGAGGTCTGTTTCTTCGAAAGCAGCAGACGAGGGGACTGCTGGCTCACGGGCATGTATCCCTGGGCCAACATTCCCACCGTCTGTAGTCTTCCTTGTTGTGCCACCCAATCTGGCGATCTCGTCGGCTACCCAGAAGGAATGAGAGATAGTAAGGAGACAGACAGAACAGGCCAGGGTGTGGTAGAGGATGCCAGATTCCTCATTTCTGGATAGAACCAGCCCTCACCAGTGTGTTGCTGAGTAGTTGAGATGTGTGCTGGGTAGTTTACATTAACACATCTTCCCTTTCCAGTGTGTGCTGGGTAGTTGAGAAGTGTGATGGGTAATTTGCACCAACACATCTTCCCTCACCAGTGTTTGCTGGGTAGTTGAGAACTGTGCTGGGTAGTTTTTTACATCAACACATCTTCCTCTAGCCATCAACACGTCTTCCCCCAGCTTACAAGGTAGCATGTTATCCTTGCTCTTACAGCCAGGTACCTATTTACTGCTAGGTGAACAGGGACATTGGGGGCTGGGAAAATTGTCCAACAATTCCACTGACCCAGGAATTGAACCCGGGATCTCTCGCATGCCAGGCGAGTGTGCTAACCGCTATACCATCAGCACCCCATGGAAGTGAAGTTATGGGACCTGGTGTGAGAGGCAGACCTCCGGTTAGATGGCAGAACAGAGTGGAAGAGTATGTGAGAGAGAGAAGTGTGAGGGGGGAGGGGGGATGGAGAAAGTGAGGAGGGAGTGCGTTAACAGGGAAAACTGGAGACTCTTCTGTCGTGGCCACCCCCTTGGTGGGAGTTCCTGGAGGGAGCGAGGCGTCGGAGCTATAGATAAATAGATAGAACAGGACACATAACAAAACACAGAAGGACACACACCAGGACACATAACAAAACACAGAAGGAAACACACACACACATACAACAGGACACATAACAAAACACAGAAGGAAACGCACACACACACAACAGGACATATAACAAAACACAGAAGGAAACACACACACACAACAGGACACATAACAAAACACAGAAGGAAACACACACACATACAACAGGACACATACCAAAACACAGAAGGAAACACACACACGCACACAACAGGACACATAACAAAACACAGAAGGAAAAACACACACACAACAGGACACATAACAAAACACAGAAGGAAACACACACACACACACACACACACACAACAGGACACATAACAACACAGAAGGAAAAACACACACACACACAAAACAGGACACATAACAATACACACAAGGAAACACACACACACCAGGACACATACCAAAATACAGAAGGAAACAACACACACACACACACACCAGTACACATACCAAAATACAGAAGGAAACAACACACACACACACCAGTACACATACCAAAATACAGAAGGAAACAACACACTCACACACACACACACACATAACAGGACACATACCAAAACACAGAAGGAAACATTACAACACACACACATACCAAAACACACACACACACACAGCAGGACACATTAAGACAGCCTCAAAAATATCAGCTACTTAGTAACAATTACTTTCAGTACCTCAGTGTAAAAAACAATGGCGAAGGACATGGACAGTGAGACGTACTAGAATTTAGACAGGAAGATAGAGGGAATCAGTGATGTGGTGACAGAGAGGAGGGTAGGAACTTAAGAAGGAGTGGGAGAGAGGGGGGGGGGAGTGAGTACGGATGGACCGGGGTACAGGAGGAAGAGGGAGGGAGGAAAGGCGAGGCGGTAAGAGAAAGAATAGTGACGTCACTCCATAAATATTGCGATTTTAGACCAATGGCGAAAGAACGATTAGAAGATCAGTGACGATTATAATTATTTTGTATAAATAAATTTTCTTGTATAAGCATACTACAGAAGCAGATGAAGAAGCGAGCGGTGTGTGATTGTTATAATCCATTAATTTTTTTTTTGTAATTCTTGCCCGTGTGGAGAAATAGATGCATTATGACTCAGCAGTTCTCCTGCTTACCACTCATTCATAACAGTTTAACCTAGCAAACTCAGATACATAATCAACTACTATTTAGAACTCTCGCTGTTAAAAGCAATATGTTGAATCGTACGTTTGGCAGCTACCGGCGCCATCCCACCTGGAGGCAGGCGACTGGCAGAGAGGCTAGAAGCCGCTAGATAGACCGGAGAAATTGTGATAGTACCACACTCTTTTCAACTTTTCAAAGTTATTCTATAACGTACCTACATCTAAACTATACCCATAGAATGCTAAAAAAATGTAGTTTCTTAAGCGAAATAGTATATTTTATTATTATTTACCAATTCTCCATTTTAATCTAATATTTCAGTACGAGAATAACTTTTCACATATTCTCCATGGCAGTCGTATATATTATACCTGTAATATCTTTCTTAATAGGAAACTGAACACTTTTTGGCATATATCAGTTAAAAGCTAAGAAAATTTGGCCTCTAATGAAATCTGAAATACCACAGTATATGTTATAGTGTGGTCATATCAAGTTGATGAAGTGAAGTAACGGTCAACAGATTATTCGTGTTTACCTTACGCGTGACATTATTACCTATACTTTAAAGGCAATTATCTCGCTTAAGTAGGCGTGGCGCTCGACTGGTTGTAACACTCAGCCACTCATATAATATAGTATATGGTAATTTCAGGAAACGAGGAGTGATGAAAATATGTCCTTCCATCCTCACTGTTTGAGGAAAAATGACTGTTGGTAGATGGGTGGGCTGGGGGTGGTCCCTTGGCTCTCACCCTCACTGTTGATTGCCACAACCTACCTTGTTAGAGTCCGTGCAAATTTAAAAACTGTGCTGTCCAAAAAGTCCTACACCTGTGGTGCTCCAAACTTGTTGCTAGTGTTGAAATTTCTCTACACCCGCAATTTAAGGGTCAACTATACTTCCTTTATCTTATATTGGACACTGGAGCACTCTAAAACCTGACTTCACTTCCCCCCCGGGCCAGCCCACCCCCTCCTAACCCTATTCTCTGTATTGGAATATTTTTTTTGTTTATTGTTGAAATTGATAACAATTCCTTATCATGCTACGTAATTAACGCAATAAAAATGAAACAGAAATACAATAATGCTTTTTGACACAAATACAGAGCCGTTTCAATAGCCACTTATATAATATTATAAAATTAATGAGAGGTGTGCAAAGTGAGCTCTCAAGCAATGGAGGGAATGAGGGAGGGTGGAGAAAGGGGAAGTTACTCTGCACACAACCTTTGTATGTCTGTCTTATAAGCATTTCAGTTATTACAGCAGGTCTATTTAGCCGGCATTTATTATTAATAACGTTGCCTTTGCCTTGACATGCCGATATACATTAACTATTAAGTTTCTCTCTTGGCTATGAGACGTGTGTGGTCTACCTGATGTATTTATAGCCGAGCATGTGTCTTCCATCTCTCATGACTGGCAGATGACTGAAGTGACGGCTTGGCCCTTCACCACTTAAATTATATACCGTAAAACACCCTAACTTCGGACAATTTTTGCATGTTTTAGTGAATAACTCTGTTAATAATGGTGCAATTTTATTCCTGTTGGTGTAATGTGGTAGCCAGGTAGAGTACCTACTAATTCCATATAATTAAAAAAAAATTAAGGACGCTAAATTTGTGTTTTTTTTTCAACTTTCCAGTGTCCGAATTTAGGCAGAAATTTCCTATAGGCAACCACTACGAAACTGGCGGGTGTAGAAGCAGCGCTGCCACATCTGGTCTGTCAGAATGGGATTACCCAGGGCCCAGGGCAGTAGATTAGCAGTCCTTCACCTGAATCTCCTCCCTCCCCTCCTTAGCCTACTCTTTCTTCATCTGTATTTTATGTGTCTGTTTGTCCCTCTGCATAGTGATGGATGTGCTTCTGAATTATCCATTTTTTATTATTTTTACGTCTGTTTACTATTTGTACATTTATTTGTACATACCCCTTCCTTTTGCCTCCCTTGTGTGTGTGTGTGTGTGTGTGTGTGTTTTGGTGGGAGGAGAGGGAGGGCGCTGGGTAGGGTGAGGTCAGGACTCCATTGAGGTAAGGATTAATGGCAGGTGTAAGTAGGGAAGGGCTATGACTTGTGTGTGTGTGTGTGTGTGTGTATAGAAGGAAGACTTGATAGGATTTTGTACGTGGTGAATATTTTCACCTGCAAAGTACGAATTTAGGTAGAAAATTATTTCCTTCTCACTACTATGGAGCCAGTGTGGGTGGTGAGCAGGGGTATGTGTTCTTCCTTCCATTGTGGAGTCTAAAGGAGAAGTGACCTGACTCACCTCATTAATTTCCTGAACCCGCTCTCACCATTTAAAGACAATATTTATAGAATCAGTGCACCACTGTACCAAAACGTTGCCATTTTGGTGTGGTTTTTGATAGAGTGATGTGGGTTGGAAAGCCAAATGTGGCAGCACTGCTTGGGCGAAATCCCTGATCCTGCCCCACTGAAACCGCCAGTTTCCTAGTTGTTGTTGAAGTTCCTCAAGCTGTCTGGTTGAGCAGCCCTGAGCTCCTGAGGAAGGCCATGGCCTGAACCGGGCTTTCCCACAGTGCCCTCAGAGAGTTGTATGTTGTGTTGTTGGCGAGTGTGGCTGTGTGTGTTGCAGTCTTCAATAATGTGTTTAATAGAATGGGGTGCTGTGTTGCATCCCAGACAGGCATCTCCTTGTGGATGACTATAACTTGGGACAGCTCTTACCAACTTGGGACAGGGTTGTACTTTCCCTTTAAACATGAGAATGGTTAACAGCATCCATCTCTGGACATGCTGGCTCAACTTCCAACACCTGACGAGTTTTTAAAAAATGTAAAAAAAAAAAAAAAAAAAAATTGCCGCATTCCTGGCCCGAGTTATACATATATAAAGAGATATATCCAAAAATAACTTCCTTTTCAAGCACATAAATTGAGATCACAATAAGTTGCATCATATCACATTGTAGTGAGGTTTCCTTGGCATAGATCCAACTAAGAACTATTCAAAAACTTTTCTAGCCGAAAAAACAAAATAAAGAAACGCATTGCAATTGAAACTCTTTGTTCTGTGTGAACAAAGTTTTGCAGGGGTAAAAAATGCAGACTTTTTTTTCATTGCATTTGTCAAATATTTTCACCCACACATATTCAAGCCATTGTATTAGAATTTATACATAATAGTCTTTGAACATTCCCCTAACTAACACCATCAATATTTTTTGCAAATATAGCACTCTCTTCCAGTACAGTTGAATTATTACATTGTTTCGTGAAATGTCCGAAGTTATGGCACAGTCCAAAGTTAGGGTGTTTTACGGTACATCATTTTGTCATTGAAATACGTGACCGATGTCGGCTTTATTTTTATTTTTTTTTGTGTAATACGTACTCAATACCTATTTATTTGTGTCAAAAAGCATTATAGTATTTCTGTTAACATGTTTATTGCATCAGTTATGTCGTATGACAAGGTATGGTTATCAATTTCAACAATAAAAAAAAAATATTCATATACGGGTAGTAGGGGAAGGAGAGGGGGGGGTGGGTGGGTTGCCAGTACAGGTGTCCTGGTCGGGGGGAAAGTGGAGTCGGGAGGTTTTAGACAGCTCCAGAGTCCAATATAAAATGAATGAAGTATAGTTAACTCTCATTTTACACTTGTATTTTGGGTGTGTAATGTAGTGTGTGTAATGAAACTGTGTACAGGAAACCCTCATTGTACAGTACACTGGTATTATGGGTGTTTAATATAATGTACAATAAGTGTTTACAGTACATGCATTCATTACACACACTCTATTTCACATACATAATGCCAGTGTAAAATGAGAATTTACTGTATAACACTCACCAATGACGAGATACACTTTGTGTTACCATGACAACTTGGGGTGAACTACACTTGGAATGATCACATTACATGTAACACACACAGTAACAGTGTGGTTGAAAACACTGAGTGTGTACAGCCACAATCAAATAACCAACGACACTTTCCTTCCATCATGCAAATAAATCAATATCATTTCAAAATATAACCAAACAACACCTAATATCAACTCAACCCCCTCAATTATTATTATGAGGTACTGCAAAATCATATAAGTGTTGTTCTTTATTACCAAGATATTTACTATGATGGAAGGAAAGTGTGGGTGGATATTTGATTGTGGCTGTACAACAGTGTTAAATATACATTAAAAAAAAAAAAAAAAACATGTGAACTAGCCTTGTTCCTTACCCTCTAAGCCTGGTACCATTGGGCAGTACCTTCTCCACTCCACCCAGTAACATACACAACAAAGCCTTCTTGATGTATTCATGACCGTGTATACTTGGTGCCAAAGACTTAGCCAACATCTCAAACACATCAACATTCTGAAATATATAGTATAACATGATTAAATTTAGCACATATTATATCATTGACAAAAAGGCTCAGTAAATAACTTATATATATGTAAAGAAGGCCACTGATATAAGATGAATAAATTGATCATAAACCAGAATATATCATTGAGAAGAAGAGAAAAAAAAATATCTCAGTAAATTATGTATACAGTAAACCCTCGTTAACTCGGATTAATTGGGGTGAGATCCTTGGCGAATTATCCGAAGATCCGAGGGCAAAAATTTGATGCGTACAACTGACCGCACGTACACCCGCACTCAAAACTAGATGTGTTTTCACTCATATCTCTGGTTCCCTTACACAGCTGCGAACACACAAAAACATGACAATTTTACAAAAAAGGATATAATACTGCAGAAATATATCTAATAATGTATATTAACATGAAATAAAGTATTGTGGTGTGGTGTGAAGGTAGGTGAGCAAGTATGGGAATCAGAGCTGGTATCAGTCAGGGGTACTTGTTGTCACACCCACAAATTATTCACGCGATTTTTGTGATTTTTTTATGCTTGCTTCTTGTACAGTAATCTCCTTTCAATGGCACTGAAGAGAAAGCTTTCAAGTGATATTAGTAGTGATGAAAAAAAAAGATCATCACATTACGTGAAAAAGTCTATATTGTTAAAGAAAAAGAGAAAAGGCCATGCTTTAGGATTGATCCAAATAACTATAGCAACCATAATTATAGACAAAGAGTGCATCTTATCTCATGTTAAAGATGCATCTCCTATGCAGTCAACTATAATACCAGCAAAGATAAAATTTATTAATGGATAATGGATCACTATGTGGAGTCACAAATGACCGATGCATATGTGGCTCCGTTGCTCACTTGGCAGTGATGCAGCCAATTGTATATCATTGTAAATGATATAATATTATATAATAACATGGTTAATGTAACACTACATGGAGTCACGGTGGTACTACCGTTATGGCCAATACACATGTGACTCCATGGTTCGCTTGGCAGTGACATAGCCAATTATATATCACTACATCACCATTTTTCAGACAGTAAAGTTAACAAAAATTCAAAACACTGTGTTTCTTATACATACCTGGTATGATAAAAGCATATATAACTTTTTTATGATCAGTCGACATTGGGTATAAATGTATGGTATAGAGATGGTATTTGCAGTTTTGTAGAAAATTAACTTGTGTCATTTCTCAGGCTGTAGGCCTTTGTGACGATGCACTTGGAAAATTCCCACGTAAGTCAGATACACACCCGAGTTATAGATAAGCATCTGAGACACTGGTGGTGTCCGAGTTATCCAATGTCCAACTTACCAAGGGTTTACGGTACTCTATATAAATCTGGTAATTTTTACATTTCCTAAAATGTTACCTGAAAATTTTTTTTTCCTTTATTAAGGATCTTTACATTTGAGCATTTTTACATTTACAAACTAACCTTTTGTTTTGAGAATTGTTTTACATTTACAAACTAACCTTTTGTTTTGAGAATTGTATTCATTTATAAACAAACCTTTTGTCTTGAGAATTTATTACATTTACAAACTAACACTTTGCTTTGAGAAATTTTTACTCATTGAGAATTTTTTCATACATTTACAAACTAACCTTTTGTTTTGAGAATTTTTTACATTTATGGACATCATCAGTGGATATCTGTGGTGACACTTCCTTATTCATGAGTATAACATTGTTGGCCAGCAGTATGGTACGGAAGGTGCCGCTGGTGAAGGCACCTTGTTTGTTCGGAAGGCAACGATAGATTCCAACAACCTAAGAAAAAAAAAATTAATTATATACAATTTCCAAAACCTAAATACAAAATTAATTATATACAATTTCCAAAACCTAAATAAAAAGATAATTAATTATATACCAACAACCTAACAACAAAAAATTAATTATATACAATTCCCAAAACCTAAATAAAAAGATAATTATATACCAACAACATAAGGACAAAAAATTTATTATAATGTAGTGCCATTTTAAATACTTATAACCTAAATAAAATAAAAATACTTATATATCAACACCCTAAACAAAAAATACATATACTGTATATGAAAAACCTAAATAATAAAAAATTATATATCAACAACCTAAGGAAAAAAATTATATACCAACAACATAACGAAAAGAAATAATCATATATTGTAGTGTCATTTTATATAGCAACAATATAGAGGGAAAACATTATAGTTGTGCGTTTTGACTATAGATGGAAAAAAAATTATATAATAGTGTGCTTTCATAATACAGTACAGCACCAAGGTTGTTAATACCAACAACCTACAGCAAAGAAAGTTATATTGTAGTGTTGTTGTTGATGTTCTCCCACAGACCCTTGGTACACTCAACCTGCCTCAACCTGACCACAGCCCTCACTCAAAGAAATCTATCAATAACAGATTCCAAGTGCCTGTTTAGACTGATTTTCTCCACACACACACACACACACACAGTATAGCCTGAACGAAACAGTCTATGCAGGCCACTGAACAGGCTGGTCTGTGTGTCTATGGACCCCTTTAGAGTGCCTCCATTCCTCCAGAGTATGCCAGGAAACACAACCAAACATAAATAATGGTGACATGAATAGTTTGGGGAATTAATCCCCCCCCCCCCTGCCACATTTTAAATTTAAATAACAAACAAGTAAATATATATGTACAAAACTAAAGAAAATCAAATAAATGGTAATAATAACAATAAAAAAATAACAAAAACACAAATATAAAAAATAAAAATAAATAAATAAATGATAAAAATATCAATTATAATAATAATGAATACGACCTTACCTGAACTCTGTCACCTGGCTTACACTTGTCCACGAGGTCATTGTCGAGTACTATGTCAACAGAGCGAGGCAACTGACCAGCTGGTGACTTCTCTGGCATCTCCTGTATACTGACTGTCTGATGGTCCTTATAAGAACACAAACCATACTCAGTCTCCAATAGGTTACCTGCAACAACAGTTTTTACATTATATTTACAATACATTTATCATACATTTACAATGCCTGCAGATTTAGAAAAGATATACAATAGATTTACAATACATTTACAGTATTTTTTAGAATAGATTTTACATAAAACTAGAATCAACTCAGAACAGATTTACAATAGATATACAATATCATCAACAAATAAACTTACCACCAAGGACTAACTTACTCCATTCAGCCTCAGCTTGGTTTCCAGGCCAACCACTTTGGCCTTCATCTTCCTCATACAACCATCTATAAAGACATTGAACACCCTTGCCTCAACCATACACTAATTTCAAACTTTTCACTCAAATCCTCCTTTACCTGTACACATGCTTTTGCCTCTCTATAAAAGGCCTCAAGCGCCTACCAACACCGTAAATCCTTAGCACATCTGCCATAGCTCTCTTATTAACCCTATTCATATGTCTTTTCCTGGTGCTCTAGGTCCATAAAAGCAGTACACAGCTTCCTACCCTTTCCACTACATTCTCCACTGTTGATTTTAATGCAAATATCTGGTCCACACATCCTCTACCCTTTCTGAACCCTCCCTGCTCCTCACTAACTTTATTCCCTGTTACTTCTATCAGTCTCTCAGTAAGATCCTTCCCATACACCTTCCCCGGTACACTAAGAAGGCTTATTTCCATATAGCTACCACACTCATCCTTACTCCCCTTCCCTTTATACAGAGGCACAATAATGGCTCTCCTCCAATCCTCTGGCACCTCTCCCTGCCTCAGAGCCAATGTGCATATAAGTAACATCCACTCTACCACTACCTCCCCCCCACACTTCAATATTTCTGCAGTTATCCCATCCACCACAGAGGTCTTGCTCATCTTCAACCTTCCTATTGCTTTCCTAACCTCTTCCCTCCCTATTTCTCCCTGTGTATCCGCGCCCGCGACACGCCCACGGGTGGAGGAGAATACCGTTATGATTGAAAGCAGTTCATACCAGTTAACCAGACATAACATTCTTCAAATTGTGTTGACTTGACAGCGTGGTAGGAACTTTCCGTGCTGAGCTCCTGATTGCTAGACTCCACCCTATAATTATTTCTATGTTATGCTCTATGCTACAATAATCACCATATTGTCATCTTGTGTATAGAGAAAGGGCCAATATATATTTACTCATATTATTCTTATATAAGCCTGTATCCAACATGTATATACTTCAAATATAACTTTAGCATTATCAATCCCACCGTTACAATCTCTCATGTACAGTGGTTGTGGTACATGAGTGAGGAGTGAGAGGGGAAAGGTGCAGTTAATGCCTTGCCCTCAGTGAGAGAGGTCTTCCTCTCTAGTACTTATACTCGTACATATTTTTGGCACGACAGGAATAAGGTGTCTCTTATAATCTGTAATCTTGTAACCTGATATACCTCGGTAAATAGAGACAAATCCAAGTTTTTACTCTAAACCTTGAGTAATTCCCCTTAGTTCCCCAGACAGACTACGGGTGGTAAATTGACACCAGCCCATGTAAGTAAGTGAGAGTCCAGCAGGCATTTCCACAGGTACACCAACACAACAGTGGACGACACCAGGGATACACCTGTACACCCTGTTGTCTACCACCTGCCTCTATCCCCATGCATGTCACCACAGCCTCCCCTCCCTTCCCCTCATTCACCAAATGATCAAATTGCCTTTCCTACACTTCTTTCACTTCGACTCACAGTGACTCCATCCTCTCTCTTCATTCTCATGCTCCCTGACTTTCCTTCTCCCATTTCTCTTTCGACCTCCTTCCAGAATAATTTCTTGATCTCCTTAAACTTCTCACTCAGTTTCCTACCAAACTCTTCATCTGCTCTCTTTATACTCTCACTCACCATTCTCATCACCTGTTTCTTACATACATTGTATTCCCTCTTCCACCTCTTTCTCTCCTCCTCTGACACATTCCTCTGCAGTGTTCTCGTATATGCCTTCCTCTTCTTCTCTATTGCATCTTTCACTTTACCACAGCCATTTTTTTCTGACGCTGCTGGTCGGACAATTTGTGCCACAATATGTCTGGTTCTAGCTTCTGTGTGAACGAGGCCTAATCTTCCTGCCACTCTCAAACTTCCTCAAACATCCATTCAGCTCCTCCCAGAATTCTCTCGTCCTCTTTCTTCCTGTGTTGCTCTTCTCATTCACTGTTGCACATACACAAAGATGCATACTTCACTAATCCAATCTTTCCTGTCATCCACTACTCTTGTCCCACACGATCTATGTTCATCAACTTTCTTCCACATCATTGGTCCCTCCCTCTTCCTTTACATTTCTCATCCATGCCTAACCATATTGTGCCTCCTTCCATTCCCGACATAATCACACTCTCTCCTCCACTCCTCATTCTTTCACATGGGTCTCAGCGACACCCATCACATCCAATCCTCCATTCTTAAAACATTCAACTACCTCTCACCTTTTAGTATTATCCATCATCCCATTCACAATCATAGTCACCACTCTCCTACAGGGAAGCCCAGACTCACCTCCCTACCCACAGCCATGGTTGGTCACCCACTGATGGCTGGCAAGGCCAATGCAGCGCTCATTTCCCAAGGGACGCAGGCCATCAGCATTGTCAGAAGGGTTTACAATCAGTGTTTAAAGAGGATAAAATTCTATAAAGAAATTTACAGCTTCTAAAACCGATATGTGCGGCAAGGTAATTCCAACCTCCCACACCACCTCCCTTTTTATAAAACATGATAAAAAGTGGAGGTGTGACCCGAGGTTGTCACGTGGAAACAGGGTAAGGCTTACCTAACCCATCCTGAGGTGATACTTTTCCCAATACTGACAGCTAACTACTGAACAACAACATTCACCTTAACCTCATTGGTTACAATACTGCCACTGTGCAAAGCTATAAGTTGGGTCAGGTTAGGTTAGGTCAGGTCGGGATAAACAACAAAATGTTCACTTACCATCATCATCTTTAGTTGGGTATATTGCTGATGAAGGGAAGGGGTCATATGAAGTCATGCCAGTATAACGTCATTCAAGGGTTTTCTTAGTGGCTGGACAATAGTGTACTGACCTCACCACCTTAGGTCTTACCAACGAACCTGTTCAACAATATAACAAATTAACTAAAACATTAATAATAAGGCCTATTTCATATACTGTATCAATATATACATATAGTAAATACACACACATACATACATACATACACCAGACCTTCATCTCCACAATGGAGGTAGCCCTGTCCGGTCACACAGACTCCAAACACAAATGTCCAAACGTACAACTCCCCCTCCACACACACTCCATATCATAATACTCCAATCCCCATTGAAGGATACAACTCCCCCTCCACACACACTCCATATTACAATACTCCAATCCCCATTGAAGGATACAACTCCCCCTCCACACACACTCCATATTACAATACTCCAATCCCCATTGAAGAATACAACTCCCCCTCCACACACACTCCATATTACAATACTCCAATCCCCATTGAAGGATACAACTCCCCCTCCACACACACTCCATATTACAATACTCCAATCCCCATTGAAGGATACAACTCCCCCTCCACACACACTCCATATTACAATACTCCAATCCCCATTGAAGGATACAACTCCCCCTCCACACACACTCCATATTACAATACTCCAATCCCCATTGAAGGATACAACTCCCCCTCCACACACACTCCATATTACAAAACCCCAATCCCCATTGAAGGAGGGAGCAAACCCCACAGCAAAACTGCATCTCCTTGAGACTATAAGGGGTACAGTCTGCAAAAAAAAGTTTTGGAACCACCCCTTTGACAGTGTGATGTAATGTTGGTACTCCTGACTGGGGAGTGTCATACCTCCACCTCCCTCCTGGTCCTTCTGGTGATGTAATGTTGGTACTCCTGACTGGTGAGTGTCATACCTCCTCCACCCTCCCGGTGCTCCAGGCCACTGTCCCTCAGTGGCTCATGGGCATTGAAGGAGGGATAACGTTGTTTCACCCAGTGCTATTATTTCTGGGTATTTCACAGTTATTTTTGTTCCAAAATATTCAAACGCATTTCCTTATGTTTAATAATGAATAGTCATATAGTAAGAGTTCTTGAACACTCAAAATTTAATTTAAAATCAACTAAACTTTTGATAGAAAAAAGTTGTCATTGCCGCGGCCCGCATATTATAGGCCGGGGAGAAGACGATATTCATCTCAGATGACACGAGGCACCAGCTGCCCAGTCAGTGCAGTACTAACCTTACACTGCTTACCCAGGTTAAAATTAATGTAGGGGTGGTTCCAAACCTTTGTTTGCAGACTGTACAGCTATGTTTGCATCCATAGTGTGTATATATACACCTCGGTCTCATATAGAATGTGTTCACATAGAACGATTCTCGTATAGAACGAGCGACCAAAATATTAGCTTAAAATTATTTTACAAAACGATTGCATCCATATAGAACAGGTGGCGAAAATAAGTGAAGCAAATCCGAGGAGTTCTTATACAAAACGAGCGAAATCATAATGAACGTGCCAGGAAATTATATCACTGGCGTCTGTACAGTGTTGGTGAGTGTGATAACGCCACTTCTCCTGCTCCTTCCCACTACCCAGTGTTGCCAGGTGCAAGGAAATTTCTGTTTTAGGGAATTTTGAAATCCACACGGGGAAATTATATAAAGATTGTTCAAAAATAAACAGGGAAAGTCTTACCAGAAGAAATACCAAAAAGACCGTCAATGTTCAAGAGTAAACAGGGAATTATTGAGGCATAAAGGGAAATTCTAAAGTTGAAGTTAGGGAAATTTCGTGTTTGACTAGCTCGTTTTTAGTGATTACGAGTTTATTAACCACCAGCTTCAACACTCAGTCATGCCAGGTGGTGCATTTACAAAATGGAAGGCCATTTCCTTCGATATAAAGAAGGAAGTTATTTCTCGGAAAGAGAAAGGAGAAGGAAACACCAGCGTATAGTTAATAAAATAAAACAAACGATGATCACACTATTTTGGTGATTGATCGACCAAATGTGATTTTCCTCATAGGTTACATGTATCACATAGAACGATTTCACATAGAACGACGTCTTCTATCGACCTATTGGACGTTCTATACGAGACCGAGGTGTATATATATAATATATAAATATATAATATATAAATATATATATATATCAGGCATTCATCTCCATGCTCCGGATGTAACCCTTTGCCAGGAAAATCTTTTAGAGGAGGTATTTCCTGTGCCCCTCGCTCTGTGGCTAGTACACCAAACAGGACCCAGGTCAGTTTGGGCCATGGCTGTCTAAGCAGGAAGGCCTTAGACAGCCTACTCAGACCCCCCACCTCCTGCTCACAAGGGTGGTAACCTCTGGCAACATTGAGAGATATTTAGTGTCCGAGCAGGACCATAGAAACTGCAGCCGGGCACTCTACCACAGTGCTAGCCACAGCCTAATAATACTATAGAAAAAATCTATTAAAATAACAATGGTACAATATATGGTACTTAGGCCCCATGCATTCCTGAATGTGTGTTTAACACTGTATTGTACACACACACACACACACACTGTTTTCAACCATACTATTACCATGTGTGTTGTTACTAGTGATCATTCCATGTGTAGTTAACCAGGAGTTGTTATGTAAACACAAAGTTCATCTCATCATTGGTTAGTGTTAGTTAATAATACAACACACTGCCTTCATAACATAGTGGTAACCACTGTGTGTATATGTGTGTGTATGTTACAGTCAGACTGTGAAACTAATTATTTCATGAAACGTCTAAATACTTAAGTCATCATTACGTTGATGTCACAACATCCTTAAGGAGCTGCAAAAATGAATATTTTTGAATGTATGTCATATTTTGTGGTATATCCTGTTATGGTACATACTGTGACAGTATTTTTATAAAGGATTTTTTATAATATAGTTTTATTTTCATTGTACTAGGCTTAAACAAATAGGTATTTCATGTAATGAATTGACCAAATACAGTATTCAGTCACTTCATGAAAAGACTAAGGATTTTACACATTTCATGAAATGACTGAGCATATCAGTCATTCCACAGAAAAACTCAAGTGTTCAGACATTTCACGAATATGACTATTGTCGTGGCAAACGAGTCTGACCCTTTTATTATCATACCCTGGCAACACTACATGTATACACAGCGCCCGAATTAATGCATTATTGATATGGTATAGTGTAAATAAGAATTAACAACGTAATTGCTATTCAAACAGCCAATTATACTGTCAGTAATGAAGAATACCATCGACTACAGTTGATTTTGAGTATGAGATAACTCATACTACTGTATTTGAATTAATATTTATGAAATATATGAGGAACTTAGTACTGTGATGATTGTATCGACTCACGACTTCGTCATTATATTCAGCTTATGTAGGCAGAATGTGGATAATTTTCCATTTATTTAGTTTACAAAAAGAAACAGGATCTAACACTTGGTGAAAAAAAAAAGGACATGTGATATTTATATAATTATGGTATTTCTATGGTAATTATATTAGAGTCTACTCACACTTGGTAACAATGCCTTCTACACACACCAGATTACCAAGGTGTCTGGCATTGAGTGTTCTTGGTGACACATGTTTACTCCCAAAGCTTCCTTCAAAACCAACAAACAGTTCCTCTTGTGTCTTGGCATAGTTAGTGTCCACGGATGAAACGTATTCCTTCAGGGCTCGGTGAAAGGCTGGAAGCTCTTCATGTGCTGCATTTAGAAGCCTGGAACAATTGAAAAGAAAAAATAACATATACTGTATAATATTCCTTTGAAAGCCACATTTAAAAAGTGACATGTATTCCTTTAGGGCTCGGTGAAAGGCTACAAGAATTCAAGAAGTTACATATATTACTTTGAAAGACACATTACAAAAGTTATGTATATTCCTTTGTAAGCTGCATTTAGAAGCATGCAAGAAAAAAATTAAAAGTTACATTTATTCCTTTGTAAGGTACAGTCGGCAAAAAAAGTTTAGTTACCATCCTTTTAACAGTGTGATGTAATGATGGTAGGCCTGGTGTGACGCGAGTGTCTTATATATATACCTCCGTCACCCTCAGTGCTCCTCAGTGTCTATTGGGCAGGGGAGTAGGAATGACGTTATTTACCCAGTGCTACTTTTTCTGGGTATTTCACAGTTATTCTTGTTCTAAAATATTCACACACATTTCTTTATGTTTAATAATGAATAGTTAAATACCAAGAGTTCTTGAACACTCAAAATTTAATTTAAAATCAGCTAAACTATTGATATAAAAAAGTTATCACTGACGCAGCCCGAGTATTATAGGCCGGGGTGAAGACAATACTAGTCTCGGATGATGAGGCAACACCTGCCCAGTAGGCCCAGTACCAATCTTACCAAGGTTAAAATTAACGTAGGGGTGGGAACGAAACTTTTTTTTGCCGACTATACATTAAAAAAAGTTACATATATATTCCTTAAAAAAAAAAAAAAAAAAAACTTTGTAAGCCACATTTAAAAGGTGACGCGTAATCCTTCAGAGCTTGGTGAAAGGCTGGAAGCTCCTCATATGCTGCATTTAGAAGATTGTAAGAAAAAAATTAAAAGTTACATATATTCCTTTGTAAGCTGCATTAATAAAAGTTACATATATAATCCTTCATAAAAGAAATTACATAAGTTGCTTTTTAAGCCATATTTAAAAAGTTATGCCTATTCCTTCAGGGCTTGGTGAAAGGCCGGAAGCTCCTAATACGGTGTGTTTAAAAACCTGTAAAAAAAAAGAAATGAAAAAATAACATATATTCCTAAATAGTCTTATATATATTCCTTTGTAAAGGCGATGTCACACTAGCACTTTTCCCTCAATTTATTGCATCAATTTTCAGAAAATCGTTGAAGTTGTGACTGCATCCAGTCACACACACACACAGCGTTCGTCAACTCAGACAGAAGGTTATATGTAAACATACAGCCTGCTTCAGTCCATTTTTCATGTAATTATCAAATCTGGGATCCCACAGACAACGATAATTTCTTATAGCTTCAATTAGGGCATCTTCTGACACCCATGTCCAATGTACAGGAGAGCTCATGGCCATGGTTTGAGGTGTGGCAAATCCTACGACCATGGTGGAGCACAATGCTTCCATAGGCCTCAAAGAAGAATGGCCAAATGTAAACAAACATGTGAGGTACAAGTGGGTGTTCTTCATTGTCAACTTGGTCCTTGAAGACGGTCTGTCAGCAACTCCCCAAGTTGACAACAGAGTCAGACGCAACTAGTAAAAATCCACGGAAATCGTCTCAATCGACGGAAAAAGTGCTACTGTGACATCAGCTTAAGCCACATTTAAAAAGTAACACGTATTCCTTCAGGGCTCGGTGACTGGCTGGAAGCTCCTCATATGCTGCATTAAGAAGCCTGTAACAATTTAAAGAGTTACATTTACAGCATTCCTTTAAAAGTCACATTAAAAAAACTATATCTAACTATCTATAGCTCTGACACATCGTAACTCCCCCCAAGGGGATGGCCACGGCAGAAGTGTTTCCAGTTCTCCCTGTTCCAACACTCCCTCCTTACTTGGTCAAGCCCTCCTCTACCCATCATGTTTCTCTCCTTTACATACTCTTCCACTCTGTTCTGCCATCTAACCAGAGGTCTGCCTTTCACACCAGGTCCCACAACTTCACTTCCATACACCTTCTTTACAAACTCCTCACCTTGCATTCTCTTCACATGTCTAAACCACCTCAATGTATTACGCTTCACCCTAGCAACCACCCCACACTCAATACCAATTGCCTTCTCACTCATACCACATCTCTCATACACACTCTCATTACTTTCTCCATCCCACCTGGTCAGGCCACATGCTCCTCTCAAGTAACTCATTTCCACAGCACCTATTCTAGACTGATGAGCCCTACTCCATGTCCATGTCTCTGATGCATATGTCAGTGTTGGCAGGATTATACTGTTTCTTAATCCCCTTTTCACTTCCATACTCACACTGCTACCCTTCATAATCCTCCCCAGTTAATTTATGACCTGTCTACCCTTCACTGCTCTCTCCCTAATTTTCCTTCCATACTCCCATGTTTACACAGAACTGTTCCCAAGTACTTATACTACTTCACTTCCTATATCATCTCACCCTCTAGAGTTTTTTCAAATTTAGTTGTAGTTAGTAATCCCACTTTGTAAGATGTGGCAAAGTCAAACACTTCAGTTTCTGCCCTCTCAAACACCATCACCTTACTTTTACCAACATTCACCTTCAGTTTCCTTTGTTTACACACGGACTGAAACTAATCCACTACCCTCTGTAACTCCCTTTCACTCTCAGCCATCAACACAGTGTATTTAAGCTTGGCACCAATGACCAATTAACACCATTCAATGTCAGCTTCGCCCGCAGGCCATCCATTTTGGTCTTCAACTCCTTCATACAACCATCTATAGTATATATATATTGAACAGCCATGGTGACATAACATACCCGTCTCAACTCAACACTAATATAAAAATTCTCACTTACTGTAGATTACCCTCTACCCATACACATGCTTTTGCCTCTGCATAAAAGGCCTCAATGCCTTACAGCAAACACTCCTCCAACACCGTAAATCCTCAACACTTCTGTCATAGCTTTCCTATCAACCCTATCGTATGCCTTCTGCAAGTCCAAGAAGGCAACATACAACTTCCTACCCTTCCCAATATATTTCTCCACTGTTGATTTTAATGCAAATTCTGTATCTGGTCCACACATCCTCTACCCTTTCTGGACCCTTCCTGCTCCTCACTAACTTTATTCCCTGTTACATCAACCAGTCTTACAGTAAGGACCTTCCCCGGTACACTAAGGAGGCTTATTTCCCTATCTTATAGCTACCACACTCATCCTTACTCCCCTTCCCCTTATACAGAAGCACAATTATGGCTCTCCTCCAATCCTCTGGCACCTCTCCCTGTTTCCAAGCCAATGTGCATGTACTGTAAGGAACATCCACTCCACCACTAAAGTCGGGATGAACTTAGAATCTCAAAAGGCCACGCCCCCTTTGCCGTCAGTGCTGTGGATAACGGAACATGTTCTATAGTCTATTTCATCTCATCTGACAACGACTATATGTAAAATGGCAACATTGCATTGCCAGCTTGTGATTGGCTGAACAAACATTGTCCTTAACCCTTGACTAGTTGATATAAACATTAACTTCATTGTATGATCCTGAGATGCAAAGAAAATTTTCATTTGTTATTTCATATATGCAAATCATGTCCATCTGTTGCATTGACCATATAAACAGATACAAGAATGAAAAATTCAAATCCAAGTCGACAATCTGTAAACGTAAACGAACACAATATTCCAGTCAATTTTGTTTCTCTCAGTTTTACTTAGATAAATAGATATCTGTCTTCATAGGCATTCTTAAAAAGGTATTCTAATATTTATTGAATTAAAATGGCATGAGAATTGTTATAATATAGACAGAAATACGAGGTGAGCTATAGAAAAAAAAAAAAAAGCTCACCTCGTATTTCTGTCTAGCCTAAAAAAATTAAAAACTATTCACCCTGTAACACGTTGAGGGCTTTTCTTCCTGAGGTCGTTGATGTTTACGTTGAGGCGACATTCTCCATTGGCAACCATATCACGCACCAACTGTGTATATATGCCTGTGTCTTCCTGTAATAATAATAATACGATTTAATGCAACACTTAAAATAGAGAGATAGAGATAGATAGAGAGTTAAAAGAGAGAGAGAGTTGTGTGTGTGCCTTCCTGTAATATGAATTCATTTTTAACACACAAAAGAGGATTGTGTATATGAGAGAGAGAGAGAGAGAGAGAGAGAGAGAGAGAGAGAGAGAGAGAGAGTTGTGTGTGTGCCTTCCTGTAATATGAATTAATCTATAACACACAAAAGAGGATTGTGTATGAGAGAGAGAGAGAGAGAGAGAGAGAGTTGTGTGTGTGCCTTCCTGTAATATGAATTAATTTTTAACACACAAAAGAGGACTGTGTATACATATGCCTGTGTCTTCCCGTAATAATACCATCCATTAAACTAAACACGAGAGAGAGTTGTTGATATATATCCCTGTAACAGTAACATGAATTAATTAAACACATAAGAGAGGGAGTTTTGTGTGTGTGTGTGTGTTTCTGTAACAATAACACAATGCAATTTAACACATAAGAGAGGGAGTTGTGTGTGTGTGTGTTTCTGTAACAATAACACAATGCAATTTAACACATATTATATCATTTTAAGAGGAGATTCTTTTATCAAGCATATTGGTGGGTTACTGCTTCCTCCAAACAGATCCCTCATTTATTCTTTTTTGGTACATTGGAGTGCCTTGATTCCTCCAAAGTATGCTAGGAAACAGAACCAGAAGAGCCAAAATAATGGTGTTCTGTTGCTTGGAATAGTTTGGAGGATTCAGTTGCTCCAGATTTACCAACACAAACTTCCCCCTTAACACAGGAACAGGAAATAATTCATATACAGTATACAGTTGTGTATATAAAAATTATACACCCATAATTATCTTCCTGTAACAATAGAGTTCCAGTGTATTTCATTATTGCCATTCACTGTGTATTCCATTCTCACACTTAAGGGGGAAATTTTGTGTTGGTAAATCTGGAGCAACTAAAACCTTCAAACTATTCCAAGCAACAGAAGCCCAATACTTTTGCTCTTCTGGTCCTATTTCCTGGCATTCTTTGGAGGATCAAGGCACTCCAATGTACCAAAAAAGAATTACCACCTTAAGGCTAACCAAAATCACACGTTCTTTGCCCTTTTTATTATTGCCTAGAACATAAAAATTCTGTGTTTTGGGGGTAGTTGCCCCCACCCATCCCATTACTGGCTGACACTGCAAAATAGTCTTAAAAATAAATTTAGGTAAAAAAAAAAGAAGTTAATTTTGAATCACCAAAAGTGTAAAATACTGTAAGTCCGAATGGAATAATTACTTACAGCTGCATTTGCACAAGGTACTTACACTGGATATTGATAAAAGTAACCAAACTCTACCTAACCTAACCTAACCAGTAGTTCGCTGGTACAGTTAATTACAATTGTATTTATATGATCGTAAGCCCTTCATCATATAAGATGAATAAACATAGCATAAATTTTCTTATAAGATGAATAAACATGGCATAAATTTTCTTATAAGATGAATAAACATAGCATACACTTACTTATACAGTCAGCAGGAAAAGTATTGGAAATCCCCTATGGATAATTTTATTTACCGTAATTTCAATGCGAGGATGGTTCCAATACTTTTTGTTTTTGTATAGTTTTTCATGTGATTTGTTCGATTTTAACATCCATTTATTGTGCAAATATCCTGTTTTGGCCATTGGCAAAACTTGGCTCGGGTTTTCCAATTTATGGCGAGCTCAAATAGTATTAGTTTGTATTAGAATTAGGCAGTCTTGACTTGACTTGACTTGACCTGACCTAATCTGGACCGTGGCAGACTATCGGGACCTAACCTTAGGAGGCTACTGGTAGTTGCACAAGGTAACACCCATATCAAACTTACCAAAATTTGACCATAAGAAGGAATAGCACGGTGAAAAATAGATATCTCGCACAGGTGTAAATAAATAATTGGAAATAATTCCAAAATAATCCATACACCTCCAATCAACACATTCTTGGCACCAGGGTGGTACCGGTAGTATATTAATATTATTTTATTAATGAGTGTTATTATTTTGGTAATATTCAAGCATTTGTCCATAACGTCTTTTTGACTAGAGGTTTTCGGAATGCAATGTTTAATAGTGTGTTTTTAAGGGGGTGCGGGAGTAGGGGGACAGGCTTGAGGGGCGCGGGAGTAGAACAGGCTTGGCAGGGGGTTAGGGAGTAGGGGGACAGGCTTGGGGGGGGTTAGGGGGGTGCGGGAGTAGGGGACAGGCTTGGGGGGCGCGGGAGTAGAACAGGCTTGGCGGGGGGTTAGGGAGTAGGGGGACAGGCTTGGGGGGGGTTAGGGGGGCGCGGGAGTAGGGGACAGGCTTGGGAGGCGCGGGAGTAGAACAGGCTTGGCGGGGGGTTAGGGAGTAGGGGGACAGGCTTGGGGGGGGTTAGGGGGGTGTGGGAATAGGGGACAGGCTTTCTACCCCCCCCCCAAGTCTGTCCCCCTATTCCCGCACCCACCTAACCCCCCCTAAGCCTGTCCCCTATTCCCGCACCCCCCTAACCCCCCCCAAGCCTATGCCCCTACTCCCGCACCCCCTTAACAAATATATATATACCCTCTCACCTCTCACCATTCAGGACCATGTAAACACTCGGTGACCATACTCAATTGCTATTACGGTACCTTTTTATTCTAGTATGTACAGGCCTTTTTATTACACGTGGGGGCTAGGGCCACGCAGTGTTACCACATCCAGCTAACTTAGGTCCCGGGAATTTTTTCCAGTCACTTTGGTAAATATTGAAAGAACTGCCGTTATCACATACGGGTTTTCTACCTTCATTACCCACTTATTTAGACCATTCTAAGACTATTTTCTTCTATGGCATTTCCAAGATAGCCTAACATAGACCACAGCAGACTACCGGGACCTAACATGAGCATACTACTCTGTACTGGGTATATTCAAATGGTTACCTAACCTAACCTAACCTGAGCATACTACTCTGTACTGGGTATATTCAAATGGTTACCTAACCTAACCTAACCTGAGCATACTACTCTGTACTGGGCATATTCAAATGGTTACCTAACCTAACCTAACCTGAGCATACTACTCTGTACTGGGCATATTCAAATGGTTACCTAACCTAACCTAACCTGAGCATACTACTCTGTACTGGGTATATTCAAATGGTTACCTAACCTAACCTAACCTGAGCATACTACTCTGTACTGGGCATATTCAAATGGTTACCTAACCTAACCTAACCTGAGCATACTACTCTGTACTGGGCATATTCAATTGGTTACCTAACCTAACCTAACCTGAGCATACTACTCTGTACTGGGTATATTCAAATGGTTACCTAACCTGAGCATACTACCGGGCATATTCAAATGGTTACCTAACCTAACCTAACCTGAGCATACTAACGGGTATATTCAAATGGGGCATTTTGAAATTAGCCTGACCTTACCTAACCTAACCTAGACCGCATCAAACTACCAGAACCTAACCTGGGCAAACTAGTGGGAAATAACCGGTGTAAACTATCATAAAGTGACTGGGGCAAATTCCCGAGACCTAGCCGGATCTGGCAACACTGCTACAAAACGGTAATTCTTTCAATAAATACCGAAGTGTCTTAGAATGGTCCAAAATAGTGGATAATGATACTAAAATATAACGTTACAATATTGTGAACCCAGTACTTCTGTAAATTGACCTTTCTATCTCCTTCCTGCCTCACCTCTCTATCATCATCTTCCCTGGCGCTATATGACTTCGATGTTGCGGCACCTAATTATCAATCAATCAATCACCTTTTCCTGACGCCATAATTATGACATAACGTTAAAAAGTTAGCTTTTGCGGCACCTACTAACATCAATCCATCTACCACAATTCTATATTATAGCACCAAGATAATTAGGTATATACTTACATCCTCCTCCAGAAACTCCGGTATTTATTGAAAGAATTACCGTTTTGTAGCAGTGTTGCCAGATCCGGCTGGGTCCCAGTATTTTACCCTTGTCATTTATTGTACTTTATCACGATTATTTCCCGGTAGTTTGCCCAGGTTAGGTCCCGGTAGACTGATGCGGTCTAGGTTAGGTTAGGTCAGGTCAGGTAAGGTCAGGCTAATTTCAAAATGCCCCATTTGAATATGCCCTATCTTGGAAATGGGGCATTTGTGGAGAAAATGCCATAGAAGAAAATAGTCTTAGAATGGTCTAAATAAGTGGGTAAGGAAGGTAGAAAAACCTTACACAATAACGGTAATTCATTCAATATTTACCGAAACTCCAGATATTCCCTCTGAATATCTCTTATACGCTGATCAATAACAACGTCAGTAGTGGCACCCATATTGTTAATAAAATAGTAACGTTATGGGTCCTGCTGGCTGGTGTTGTTGTTGTGTTGAAGCAACAAGGCAATGCAGTGTTGCCAGGTCTGCTTCACGATATTTCCCTAATAACTTCACCTTTACAATTTCCCTTTTTGACTCAATAATTCCGTGTTTACTCCTGAACACTGACAGTGTTTTTGGTATTTCGTCTGGTAGAAATTTCTCTGTTTACTCATAAACAATGTTTATATAATTCTATATATTCATTTCCCTGTGTGGACTTCAAAACAAAGAAATTTCCCTGCACCTGGCAACACTGACAAGGCAATGTCAGCGTAAGTGATGCCAACTCAAATGTTTGTAATCCGCTAGACTAGACAAGAAAATCCGCTAAATTATAGGTGATGATGATGATGACTGAGAGTCACCCGCGTTCGGGTGTAGCCTTTGCAACGGCGCTCTCTCACTGTCTTCCTCTGCAGACTCTGCGGAGAGAAAACAAAAAACAGCACCAAAGAATACATGTATACACATTATACTTTCATCCTTTATATCCTATACAACCTGCTCGTCCCTATATACTCATTTTCTCTTCAACCATACATACCCTTTCCAGAAATTCTTTCACACTCTCTATTATCACTGGACTGTACAACTCTCGTTCACTAAGACCTAGCAGCACTTTAGCTGCCACTGTCGCTTCCACCATCTCCCTCCATTTTCTCACTCCTAGTTCACTAATTACCACATTCAGCATGATAGCTCTCTCTCGTTCATACTTATCACATACCATCAACACATGTTCTACTGTCTCATCTTCCCTACTCTCACACATCCCACACACCTTACTACCTTCATTACTCCATCTATATATTCTGTCATTCACCTCCAGTGACTTCGTTCTTGCCTTAAACATAAGCTCACTTCCCCAGCTACCATCATAGAACACTTCACTCCTTGGTAAGTCCTTAGAGGAGTACCAATCTAGCGTGCTCTTCTGACTTATGCCTCTCATCCATTCATCTCTGCCTATTTCTTGTATCCGTCTCTTTATCTCATTCATCCATTTCTCATCACTCCATCTGACCCTTTCATCTAGCACTGGGTACTGCATTCCACACTTTTCCATTCTCTTATCACACATCCTTCTCCATTTGGTGTACCGTCCTGTCCATTTATACCCCATCTGTCTTCATTCATTCCCTCTAGTCTAACCTTATATCTCAACACTCCTTTGGCTATCCTCTCCTCAAACGTACTCCATCCAGCGTCACCTCTTATTGCTTCCACACCTACATACTTGTTTGCACCTAATGCTGTTCTTCTTATCCTATTCTGTACTACTTCCAGTCTGTTCAAGTCATTCACTGTCCATGTCATAGTCTCCAGTCCATACATGAGTCCAGGTACAGCCATGCCTTTTCATACACCACACACTACCTCATACTTATTGGCTCTACACCTTGCCACACTTCCTAGTCTTCCTACCCACTGGTTTGCTCTTGAAAACCTATCAGTCTTTGTCCTATCACACCCTTTCTCATCCACAATTATTCCTAAGTATCTATACTCTTGTGTCCTTTCAATCACATTTTCACCCAGTCTCCACATTCTACCTATATCCCGGTCATCCCCATTCACTACCAATACTTTGCTCTTATCACTCCCAAACTTGACATTAAAATAATTCCCATACTCTGTAACTACATCAAGTATTCTCTGCAGTGTCTCACCTGTCTCACTCAGAATCACCACATCATCTGCATACAACAAAATACTCAGTACATACTCCCCTACCTGAATCCCTAAACCTTCCTTCCTCACTCGTGCAGCTAGTTCCTCTGTATACAGACCAAACAACAATGGTGAAAGTACGCATCCTTCCCTCACACCTCTCTTACTCCCCACCCACCCTGTCTCTAAATCGCCCATACTGTACACTGCCCTGGTTTCCTTATACATACTCATTATAATATTCATTACCTTGCTACTAACTCCCACTCTCTCCAAAACCTTGCCTAGCTTATACCTGTTAACTCTGTCATACGCCTTCTCAATGTCTAGAAATGCTAAGTAAACTTTCCTGTTATCTTTCACCATTTTTTCAATAACTTCTCTCACTACGAACATATTATCCTCCCCTCTCCTATCTGTCCTAAACCCATTCTGTTCCTCTCCCATCACTTTATACCTCTCCACATTCTCTTTCAACCTTTCATTCAGGATCCCACAAAACACCTTTGATACTGTATCTGTTAGAGCTATAGGCCTATAGTTCCTAGGCTCCCTCTTACTCTTGTGTCCTCCCTTATGCAACACAGTCACTCTACTCTCATTCCACTTACTTGGCACTTTTTCCTCTACCCAGATTGCTCTGAATAGAGAGTAAAGGCCTTCTAATACTCCTTCCCCTCCCTCCTTGTACAACTCATACGGAACCCCATCCCTGCCTGCTGCTTTACCTGCTTTCAGTTTCCCTACATACTTCCTAATCTCAGCTCTACTTATTTCATCATTCATATCCTCCTCTATTCTTGTTTCCAATTCAAACCTCACATCACTCCTGTCTTCTGCCTCATTCACACCACCTATTTCCTCCCAGAATTCCTTTATAGCATTCACCTTGTCCCTTGTGTCCCTCACTATGTTTCCTCCAACCACTAATTCATCCACTCTGATTCTCTCCTTCTGCTTCTCACCCCTTAAGAAGTCATACCACTCTTTACCACCTTCCTCTCTCTTGGCACGCAAACTCTCTACCACTTTCTTGTCATCCACAACTCTGGCTTTCCTGATCAGTTTTTTTACCTCCTTCTGTCTACGTTCATATTCCTTTCATGCCTCCTCATATGCTATATTCTATCTTCCTCACTATTGCCTACATTTTTCCTCAGTCTTCTACACTTCCTATTACTCTCCTTCCTCTTCTTCCTCGCATTCTCAATATCTTCATTCCACCAGCTCTTCATCAATCTTCTTTTATTGCTATTCCTCACCCTTCCTATCCTTCTCTCACCCACCTCTGTCACTTTCCTAATCAAGGAATCATTCAGTTCATCCACTCCTCGATCCATAGTCCATTCCATACTCCTCAAATCACACTTATACAAGTCCCATCTTGCTTCTCGTATTCTCCATTTCTGCCCTCCTTTTACTACATTCTTAGCTACCTTTCTCACACAGTCATATTCTAATACTATCATGTTATGGTCACTCATCAAATCTATCCTCCTCTCCTCATCAACCCACATATACTGTACCCTCCTCCTGGCTCTTTCATTCACAAGCACATAATCAATCACAGATTCACTCCCTAACCTGGACCATGTCGCACGTCCCTCACCTATTGTCACATTCAAGTTCTCTAGACCATACTCTTCCGTGAAATTCAGCAAAAGTTCCCCATTTCCATTCACTTCCTCTCCTAAAATTCCTATATGTCCATTCATATCACCCATGACAATAGTCTCTCTTTGTCTATTTTCCGCAATCAACCTACCTATTATCATGTATTTTCTTTCATTATCTCGTCTCGCTCCTGGACCCTCTACGGTCATATAACACACAATCAACAGGATCCTTTCATACTTTCCTTCCATCTTTACATTAAGGTACACAGCCATGATGTCCTCACTCATTTCACATTCACCTGTTTTCACTTCCTCTATGTCCACGTCTATGTCATGTCTAACTAATAATCCAACACCTCCACCCTTCTTCTTCCATTTACTCCGTCCCTGTCCAATCATACTGTACATATCACTGCTCATCTTTACTCTCTCACGTAACTGTGTCTCTGTCACACCTACTATATCCAGATTCCATTCAGACAATTCATCGCTCATATCTTCCATTTTTCCAACACCCCATCCACGCACATTCACACACCCTATTCGTATTCTCTTCATTCCTTCTTTCACACAGTGCCGTCAGTTCTCCACTCTAGCTTTCTGTCTGTCTGCTGACTTCCTAACTCTCTGTAGCTGCTCAGATGATCTGATCCACTCCAGCAACCTTCTGCCCAGTCTCCTGTTTCCCTCCATTCCTAGGTGGACTCTGTCTCTCCCAAAATCGTCCCCAGTGAGTTCAGGGTCCATGTTAATAAAGCTGACACCGACGTCATCATCCTTCATCATCTCTACTTTCATTTTATTTATTTCCTTCTGTACCTGTCTGTTTACTTCTTTCCTTCTCTGCTCATACCACATGTCTTCACGTGGCCTCCTCATCACCCCTACCACTGCCACTCTCACATTCTTCTTGTTCTTTTTCATTTCCTTCACCCCCTCTACTATCTCATTCACTGTGTCGTGAATCCTGCCCTTCTCCAGACCGTTACCACCTCCCTGTATCACAATTACTCCCTCATCTATTGTCTCTGCCTGTTCCTTGGCTATTTCTATTATTCTGGCCATGTCCCTTCCCGGTAGGCTTATGCTGGCACCACCCTCTCCCTCTAGGCCGATGAAACTCTTAATATTCTTTGTCATACTGTCCCCTACTATCACTCTAGGGGACATCCTCCTCTCAACACTCTTCTTTCCTTCCATAACTTTCCTCTCCTGTGGTATTATGGTACGAGTGTCTTCCTTCAACACTACTACATCATTGTCTCCCTCATCTGTCATGTCCTGTTCCTTTTTTCCCTGTGATAAAACGTCATTCCCCCCCGGTGAGGTGTTCTTTGCTTTGCTTCTAGACAGCACGCCCCTCACCGTGTCTATGTCCTCTCTCATCCTCCCTACCTCATCTCTCATACTCATTAGTTCCTTTTTTAGATCATTGACTTCCAACGTGAGGGCAACATTTTCACTCTTCATCTTACATATCTGGCATTCCCATTCACCCTCATTTTTAAACCTATTTTCATACCCACATCGTTCACACGTCATGTAAATAGTCTGTGCCTCTACTGTCGCCATTTCTGCCACTCCTCACTCCCATAGAAACGGATGCAAAAGTCTGGACAATATAATAAATATAGTAGACAAATATAATAAATATAGTATAGTGCAATACAGTGCTGAGAAGGGGGCACTAAAAGACGTGTAGGCAGGGTTAATTGAGGTGAGGTGGGAGCAGGTGAGGTGAGGGCAAGATTAGAGGCTTAGTCGGGTTAGATCAGGTCTGTAGGGATAAAGGGGAGTTGGCAAAAGAGGAAAGGACGGTTAAAGTAAGGTGTGGGTGTTGTTTGGAGGTTAGTGGGTGGGGAGAAGTAGTACTAGAGAATACAGAGAGAAATTAAAATGGAGTTTAGGCAAAAAATACTTATGTGAGATGGGATGAGTACACATGGCACTGAACGGTGCAACCAGAAGCACACAAACACATATAAATATTACGCCCTCACAAAATGCACTCAAGCTCTTAAAATTTTCCTCTAGATTGGCCTCTAAAATCCGCTATAGTGACTCTTGTAAATTTCAATATTTTTTCCGCTACATAATTTCCAAATCCGCTAGATCTAGCTGAAAATCCGTCAAATTGGCATCACTCAAGCAAGGCAATATTGCCAGGATAACTTAACGAAATTTCCCTAACTCCAACATCAGAATTTCCCCTTTTGCCTTAATAATTCTCTATTTACTATTACCGCAATAACTTTCTCTGTTTACTCTTGAACAGTCATTATATAATTTCCCTGTGTGGACTTCAAATTTCCCTGAAACATACAAATTCCCGCTGCACCTGGCAACACTGAAGGTAGTCAACAACAACAAAAAGCGTGGGAAATTATTTGTAGTGTTACCCAACAAAACAAAGTGCCAGTGATGCCAGCTTCCGTTTGAGAAAGAGAGGGCGCAAAGAAGATGGATCAGTTTCAGAGTTAAAAAATATTTCGATCCCGAGACACTTATTGACGGTAGCAGGTTCATCCGCATCCGTGACGATGCGCTCCAAGTCCATTCGCCCCATAAGTTGGGGCACATCTACTCGTGGGGAAGTTGATGCGCCGCAATACCAAGTCGTTGCGCCCCAACTCGCATACATTGGATGAACCAGCCAAATGAGGTTACTTTGGAGTACAAATATTGTCTCTCATACAAATACTATATACTATAGGTTAACCCAATTCAGTTCGGATCATTGGGTGAACGGATTTAGCCGATACTGTTGATGTGGAGCATGTCACTGTCAGTTATGAGCATGCGATATGGCGAGCCATACCAAAGGTGTATCCCACAGTGACCATCCACGGCTGCGGATTTCACTGGGCCCAGGCAGTGTGGCGACAAGTGCAGGCCCATGGCTTGGAAGTTGATTATCGCCAAGACTGTGGTACACACAAGTTTATAAGAAAGTTGCTTGCACTCCCATACCTGCCATGTGAGGATATCAATACAACAACAATTTGACGAGCTAATTTCAAGCACAGCCCTTACCCCTAACTTAATTACTCTTATTGCGTACATTTAAGTTAGTGTCTTACACTTAAGTTGTGTACACTTAAGTTAGTGTCTGACAGGAAAATCAAGCGCATCCAGAGAAAATCCTATAGTACACTCCAGGCCTGTTTGTATAAATTGCTGGGATAGGTACACTAATAGAGATCTGTCGCCAATGTAACTACTTGTCGAATGTTCCTATTTTGTACCATACTAGTTTTTCCATCCTGTTTTGTCTCCTTTTATGTTTAAAATACTGTATTTGATGCAATAAAGAGGTTTTCGTGACGTATGAATATACAATAAATACGTTTTTTTATATTAAAACTATTATTACTACATGCTATGTGTCTAATAATTTTATCTCCTAAATTGAGTTCCTTTAAAAAAGGATTTGGGGCGCAAGAACTCAATATGTCGAATATGCAATAAAGAGGTTTTCATGACGAGTATATATGCAATACAGATTTTTTTTTTATATAAATATTAAACTATTTATTATTACATCCAATGTGTAATATTCTGTTTTTAATTGCGAGTTCGTTTATCATGATGACTAAAAGTTTTCAAACTTTGAAAAAGGGAGTTGGGGCGCAACAACTCAATATTGAGCAGTTGGGGCACATCAACTACTGATGAAGTAGATTCGCCCCAACTTCTGGGGCGAATGGACTTGGGGCGCAACGTGACTGGGGCGGATAGACTGTAAACCTTATTGACAGTGCGATACGAAGGTTGGAAACAGAGATGCAAAATAGCTGTGAACATGATATGACGGAGGCGGGAAAGTGTGTGCGATGTGTATCGATTTTGTATAATCGTGTTTTTAAAGAGGAATATGAGGCAATGTGTCCTGTAATTAAAAAGGAAATAATTGAGAAAGATCATGCACCATGGTTTAATGGTGAGATATCACGAGCTTAGGCAAAGAAGAAGAAAAAAAAAGAAAGAGCTTGGCGTAGACAACGCACTGATATTGCTAGAAGAGATTATCAACACACAAAGAGAGAAGAAAACAGACTCATAGTACGGAGAAAGAGGCAATATTACTCTAGTAAAGTCAAGGAGGCCAGGTCAGATATGAATAAACTATATCTCATACTCAATAATTTAACTGGTAATAAAAAGAAGCCAAGGTTGCCTGAAGGATATCCTGCTGATGAAGAACTTGCAAACAAATTCTTAGAATCTTTTGACAATAAAATAGCAACTATAGGAAGTGGTTTGAATGTGATGCATAGACATACTCAAATGTCTGAGAGCAAATTACTTAGAGTGAGAAATTGGCTATTATCAAGCCTATTGTAAAAGGTAACCTTGATCCTCAGAGTCTAAGTTCGTATAGACCAGTATCAAATCTGACCTTTTTATCGAAAGTGATTGAAAATGTGATTTTAGATCAGTTATGGCATCACTTGAATAAGGTGAAGGCTATACCTGATAGTCAGTCTGCATATAGGCAGCTATACTCAACTGAAACTGCACTATGTACTATGCACTATGTAAATGACCTAATTGTGTTAATGGATGAAGGAAAGTGTAGTGTTCTTATTATGCTTGATTTGAGTGCTGCATTTGACACAGTAATGCATAGTATACTTCTAGATGATTTAAAGTCTATAGGTGTTGAGGGGAATGCACTGGTCTATTTGCAAAGTTATTTAAAAGATAGAACATATTGTGTACAGGTTGGGAAATCCTTTTCAAGAAATAAACCCCTGCGAAGAGGAGTCCCTCAGGGGAGTGTATTGGGTCCTATTCTCTTCTGTATCTACACTATCAAACTATCACATATACTAGAGAAACATGGTGCCTACTTCAAACTATTTGCTGATGATACACAGTTTTATATATCTATAAATAATGTGGTGGATGCAGAGGTGAATTTGAGTGTTATTATGTCCGATATTAAGGATTGGATGAATTTGAAACAACTCAACTTAAATCCAAGTAAAACTGAGTGTTTGGTCGTTGGAAAAAAGACCAATCTTAGAAGATTGGACATCTCAAGCTTACGAGTGCATGGTAGTACGCTGGATGTAAAATGAAAGACTTAGGAGTGCTGCTAGACGAAAATCTCTCTTTCGAAGCTCAAATTAATCAAGTGGTGAAAGTTTCTGGTTACCATTTGAGGAACATTGCTTTTGTTAGAAAATATTTAGATCAGGATACCGTGAAAATGCTTCTTCATAACTATGTCATAAGCAGACTAGATTACTGCAATTCCCTATATTATGGTTTGCCAGACTATCGGTTAAGAAAATTGCAAAACGTAATGAACAGAGCAGCAAGATTAATTAAAGGTCTTCCATCTCGTGAGAGGATAACCCCAGCACTCATTGACTTACATTGGTTACCAATAAAGGCGAGGATTGTTTACAAGATATGTCTTCTAACATTCCGAGCATTAAAATTTGGAAAACCGGAGTACTTGATGAATCTTTTAAGAGGTTTTCAAGTAAATACCTCAATGGGACTGAGGCATAGTGATGATCAATACAGGTTAAATGAGCCAAGGAGTAATCTGACAATGGGTTTCAGAGCGTTTGAAAGGTGTGCACCAAGGCTCTTTAATGGATTGCCATTAGATGTCCGGAACAGTGAAAATTGCACGATTTTTAAGAAAAGACTGAAAACACATCTGTTCGCTGAGTGTTACAACACGGATGATATGAGTATTACAAGTGATTATAGTGTTTAGTAATATTGAGAGAGGCCCTGCGGAGCACCATCTGCTGGTGGAGCGGGGCATAGAATATCCAACAACAAATAACAAGTAAAATTAAATCTTAAATATTCGAAACATTCTAAATAAAGCACGATGAAGTTCTTCTCTTTGGTCTTCTCCCTTCTCTTCATAATTATATTTATGTACAATGGACTATAACTATCAGGAATAACGTTAAATGTATTTTATATATATATTTATTTGTGTATATCAGATTTATCTTTTATATACATCTATTTTTATATATGAAATTAGATTGCTATAAAATGTAAATTTTTGTATTTTTTGCCTTTGAATTAGCATAATGATGAAGGATTACAAATGACGTATGCGAGGAGGTGCTTATCCTGAGGCAATCCTCGCATACTGATGTGTCCTTCATTGTTCACATGAGCCACCATCTATGACTGGAGCGAACTACAATCAATTCTCATTTTACACTTGTATATTGGGTGTGTAATGTAGTGTGTGTAATGAAACTGTGTACAGAAAATCCTCATGGTACAGTACACTTGTATATAGGGTGTGTGATATAGTGTACGATAAGTATTTACAGTACATACATTCATTACACACACACAATTTCACATACATAATGCCAGTGTAAAATGAGAATTGACTATACTGGGTTGGCATATTTGTTTACATTTATGTCATCCTGGGGTCGCAAGGTTATGGATGCTGGAGTTGCAAGCCTAATACCCCCATCAAGGGTAATTTCTATGTAAAAGCGAGATTTTTGTCCCCTTAATTTAATATTACTATTTTACTTTACTCTGAGAGGAAAACAAAAACCCACTGCCTTTAACAAAACAAAAAGCCAGGGTGTATGCTACTACTCTATCCTATATAGCTGGATCAACCTGGTCTGGAAAACAAGAGACGGATGAGGAACAGGACTTGCCTTGCGAATACCAAAAATAAATCATACAAAGGACAAGTCCAGATCCTCTCCAGTACTGGGTAAACTCTGCCACCACCAGACCAAAGTCGATCAGAGGAACCAAGTGAACACACACTGGAAGGGTAGCATAGCGTTAGCTTATTTAGGCGCGTGAGTAAGCAACCTAGACTAAGATTTTAACGGGGGTACGATCAGTGTTGTGAATTGAGAACCAATATCTATATAGGAACACTTTCTATTTGTTATATCGGTGACTGAAATACTCAACTAATCATTTATATAATAAGAATACAGTAATATTTCCCCCTCTCTTGTCAATATTTCCTACTTCCCGTTCTGTCACCTAGGACAGGAAGACGTCCGTGTCTCGCTAGTTGACAGATCTAAACACTCTTAAATCCACATACCAAAAACAATGACCACAATATTTCAAAAAAATTACATCCTAAACATCAATATCCTACATCATAACATCAATATCCTAATACATCCTAACATCAATATCCTAATAATATTTTTCGAATTGTGAATTGCCATTTGTAATTGTTTATTGAAATTATATTATTCGAATTGTGAATTGCATGCCATTTGTAATTGTTAATTGAAATCATATTATTCGAATTGTGAATTGCCAGCAATTATTATTAGTATTATTCACCACATGTGTGTCAAGTTGCTCAAGGGAATGTTACCAAATCAATAAGGCTTCTTCACCCAGCTGTTGTCACCAAAGCCAGAAACAGAATGAGAGCAAATATACCTTAGTTACTATGTCCTTACGTGAACACACAATATTCTTCAGTTATTTTAATTCAATCACTGGACTAACTGATTCACTACTCACAATATTCACAATACAATATATATATATATATATAACGAGAGCTAGTTTGAGCTCTTACCTGTTATCACCAAAGCCAGAAACAGAATGAGAAGGAAATACTGAAGGCTACTCCCTCTTCACTTCTCCTTCCACCTCCACTTGTCAAACAAAGTAGTGCCTTGTATTTCATGTCCTAGCATTTTCATCAGTTCACCCTTACTGGTGTATATTTAGTTACATACCACAATTTAAACATATTCCTGTACTCAAATAAATTGTCTTCTTCCCTGGGTAAAAACCCTAGTAGACCATCCTACTAAAATAATTTCTCTAAGTAAGTTACAGTTAAAATGCAGGTACCATCATAGGAGTGTTAGGTTCGTTATTATAAATTATAATTATAATTGCAGGTTATTCCCTGTATCCCATTAATACCCTTCATTCACTTAATCAACCCGTATTTTTCTATCCCTATCAATCTACCTAAGTTCAATTATTCCTCCATTTCACTTATTTACGTAACTATAATAATAATTTCTATTGTTCTCACATAACATCTAACTATAATTATCATTTGTACTTTTCATCATATTAACATTTTCAGAAGAAGCGCACCACCGAGATTAGGCTATTCGTCATTGATAATCTCGACCTGGCTATACTCCCTACAATCTTATACTAAAAGCCTACCCTAATACCCGTAAATATTCTAAATAACAATATATATAAAAATAGGGGTGTTACATCTATTAACCAAAAAAAAATTTACTTTCATTCTTGATGCGACACTCGTGTTTTCTGGTGGTTCTAACTAGTTTTGTGGCGTTTAGCAAAAGTTTAGCACTCTGTTAATAAAGATAGTTAGGTGTCATTTTCTTCCATATCCCTAGTTAGGTACAGTACAGTAGGTGTCTGTGCCTATTGATTCACAACAGCTTTGCTTGTATGCACGGGGTGAATCCCCCCACTGATCGCTCTGGGGTCAGGATAACCTGAGACACGGCCACTTCATAGTGTCTTGAGAGGTTGTTGTGAATCTAAATTTCCTCTCTGGGGTAGCATTTCTTTCCCTTGTTTTCCCGGCGCGATGAACACTTAGTGAGTCATGATGGAACCCCCTCCCGCCACTTCCCCAATTGGAGGAAGGGGTCCTGACCCGGCTCAACCCTCAATACGGCCTAAAATCGCTAGGTTTGTGATGATTTGCGCATCTGGGACAACTCCCATAACAAGTGTCAACCCCTTCATTATTAAGAAGGGGATTGACTATTGTTACCCCCCCAGCGGGAACCGCCTTGACGTGATGGGGGTGCTTGCGTGCATGAGACCTGGCGAGCTAGACTAGAAGGGGCTTTGGCCCCTGCTCTGCCCCGATTTCAGGGAGAGAGGGCTTCCCATGCTAGAAAGGTCGCCAGTGAGAGACCAGACTAAATGGTTCCCATGCAATAGGCTGCCAGTACGAGCCAACAGTGCTGCCCTCCAGAGGGACCGCCCTCTAGGGGCCGTCCTATGTTAGATGGTTGGGTGTCTCGGCCGGGAGATGTTGGGGAAGGGGATTTCAGTACCGTCGTGGGCAAACTTTCAAACCATTGGGGCTGCTTTTTAAAACGAGTGGCCCCGTGGGGGATGAAGTACCCCGCCTACGGCGACCAGCGCTCGGTCCCTTCTTTTGCCCGGTAGGTAGTAGCTCTTGGCTTCTGGGGTCATTATGATAATAACAATGTCATATGGATAACGAAAAAGCTCTTTCTTTTCCACGAACGGTGGTCGACCAGGCCCTCGAGACTTTACTCACTGGTCGGGGTGGTATGCAGAAGGCTGCAAATAAGAGAAGACCCAGCAGTGGAATTCTTGGTAAATGAACAACTTCTTTGTATGGTCCACAGGAAATAGTAGCCTTGATCACATTGGCGTGTTGACAAGTAACCATGCAGTAAGTGCCATTAATTATTTTGGTGGTTCCATTTTGGGGAGATTTATAGTAGGCATTCCGATAATTAGCTTAAGGTTATCTGGTGGTATTCCTGCTAACTCGATAGATTTCAGCAGTTCGACTGGGTAATTGATTGAATTTTCCTCGCTAAAGCGCTGTCTATAGATTGATATATAATTTCATCGCCGGGAAACTCTCGTAATATCCAGTTGTTTAGACGAGTGACAGTTGTGTTCAGCGGCGAGAGAATTGTGAGTTCTGCAATTTAAACCATTTTCCGTTAAGTAAGGGTACACTTCACATTTGAGTTCCTCCAACCCTGGGTGATAACAACCTTTCCTATTTCAGGAGAAACTGCGATAGTGTCTATTTCGCCTACCAGATAAATTAGTCCATTACCATTTTTCTCTAGTAATGTAGATAAGTTCCAGCTCCTTCATCACCAAACAAGTGAAATGAGCTTTAATATTAATTCTCATATGTTTGACAGTCATAAGTTGCCAAAGGTGTGAAGTCTTTAGGCTAGCATTGACAGTGTTTGACCTTGTGCCATTCATAACAGCAGGCAGGATCTGGCGGAAATCTCCACAAAGGATTGTAGGAATACCTACCTCCCATGGGTTTTTGAACTTGTATATGTCCTTCAGTGTGTAGTCTTAGGCTTCATAGCAACAGCTAAAAAACGCTTCATGCTGCATGATGGCTGTTTTCTATAGATGTCTGTCAAGAGGAAATTTGAACGTGGTGTGCAGTGTTTGCCCTGCCTGTAGTAATGTTGCGGCGATATCACTGGCTGCAGGGGCTATAACAATCTTGCCTGTTGAGTGTAATTTTGTTACGATTGTGTTAATTAATTAAAAAAAAATCCTTGTTTCTCCTGGCGCATCTAGGAAGATACTGTTGTAATTTTTGTTGCCGTCCCTGATCTTACCGTGCAGCACCAGGTTAAAAATTGCTTTGTAGACCTCTCGCTGATCATCCGTCAGGTGTTCTTCAAGAGTTTCAGATATTACTGTACAGCCAAATGCTCATTATCATACTCTACCTCTCTAAAATACTATCTTGAAAGGATTTGTTCTGTGCCCCTTTCGGGGGTTGGTAGGTCATATAAACTAAAATGTTGGCTCCCCATCTTGATCACCTTGACTTTAAGAGAACAAAGTGCAAGATTGTAGGTTTTATCGTAGATAGCAGCATCTGGCCTACCAACATTATGATGATGCTGTACCAGGAAGTCTTCAGAGAGTATGTCAAGGACCTGGTGCCATAGTGTGCATGGATTACTTTGATGGAGACTGGCAAACGCCTGCCTCTTCCATAGCAAGATGGAGGTGCCAGGGGGGGGGGGGGGGTTTAAGCCCACGAAACTGGTGTGGGTGTGCGGACTAGACTTGACAGGTTAGGGTTGGCTAGTATTTTATAATACAAAGTGGAGTTTGTATTTACTGTATATAATTATGTTTGCACGCAAAAACTAAGCATCGCACAGCAAAACTAAAAACATTTTTGAAATAAAGAACAACACATTGATTTTGCAGCACCTAATAATAATAATTAAGGGGGTTGAGTTGACATAAGGTGTTGTTTGATTATATTTCGATATGATAGTGATTTATTTGTATGATAGAAGGAAAGCGTTGCAGGACAAATCTTTACTACACACCACTTAGAAATCGCGTATTATGTGTGTGGATGCTCGTGTGTTTGAGTGTCTGGGTGAGGGTAATTCCAGGTAGCCGATGAGGTGTCCACGGAAACTATCGAAAACTGTCGGGGATTTCCTGCGACAGGGAGAAAGTCGTTGAAAGTCTATAGGGAATAATATTGTATGCAATATATTATTATGGCATATTATGATTTAAGTAGTGTTAGGTATCATTATTTGAATATAGAAATTGTATTCCTAGATCTTATATATTATATACGCCAAATTTAACTGTTAAATATGAGCATGGAACATTGATTTGATTTCGGGGTTTGTTTACGTTTCTGCTTTCGCCTGCCGCCTGGTCCAAACCTCTTTCCTCTTCTTCTTCCAAAACAATTGCACATGCTCCAACAGTTAAAATTGCTCGGTTAATGGCGTCCATCCTTGGGAATTTCGCTTTTGTGACAGTGTTTTGGTTGTCCCGCGTGGTGTCGTCGGTCGTCGTTGTTGTCTTTCTTGAGAATTTGCCGTGTGCCATTGTTTCCCGCGACATGTCGAAAATGGTGTCGCAGGACACGATGTCGCAGGAAAAGAGCGACCGTGTGATACGGCCTTTACAGCGTGGAGACACCAGGAAATGAATCATCTGGTAACACTGCAAAGAAGAGAGAGAAATATGCTCGTTCCGTAGTGCTCGATCGTATAAACAGACAAAAGCGAGTTTGTTTGTTTTTTTACCATCCAGTGTTATTCACCTGCTTCTGGCTCGCTTCTGTCTGGTGTATGCTCAGACAGTGTCTCTTTGTGTTGATGCGCCTTTAGAAAGAGGTCGGGTGTATGTGATTACTGTAGTCAGAAGGAATATTAAAATGTCATGAATCAGAAAGAGACAAAACCGAGTAGGATTTGGTAGAGGATGCCAATTCCCTCACTTGTGGATAGGCTCAAACCAGACCAGAGGATGTAATATGATATGTGTCTAAATGTCCCTCCTGAATTATAACACACGATTTACAGGTAGAATTTAACTGTCCATGATGAGAACCTTACGTTCAAGTATCAGTGACATTTTAGTGACAAATGTTTTATTACCTCAACCTATATTTTTTCTCCATTAAATTATTCGCCATCATTTTGGGTGACTTAGTAATCCACTGTAAATATAAACAAATAGATAAATGCATTCAGTAAGGAAAACAATTTTTTTAAACAGTTCTTTATATTTACATTCAGTAAGGAAAACAAATTGATTAAACAGTTCTTTATATTTATTTTTTAATGTCTCAATAATGGGCCCATCCACCTTGTTTTTCTATTACCTCACGTAGTCTCTCAGGCATAGAGGACACTATACTTCTCACAAGGTGTGGTTTGTTGCGGTATCCTTCCCACACGCGATTAACGTGAGCCATCAACATATCTGCTGTTCTCTCTTGCTCTGCCGCCCATGTATTAACCATATTTGCCCAAATATTTTCTATCGGGTTGCAATCACAACCTTTACTGGGCCATTCCAACATTTGTATATTGATACAACGATTCGTTTAAGAGATATTTACGAAAAACACCGTCTGTCCGGCACTGAAACGTATAGTAGTGTTACTGAGAAGCCTATTAGAATGTTTCAAAAGAAAATATTACAACACTTTTGCTATTGTAAATTATGTGGTATGTTATGACTTACCCCAAGACTGATACGATTCTATTTTTGACAACATCATTATCTGGTTCAACTGTTCGTTAGACAATCACGTTTCATTATAATTACACAGTACATTATAACATTATGTTCTCTCTTGGATACTGACAGTCATAGAGATAAATGTGGATATCGCTCATATCAGTTTCATAGACCTTTCCGAATTCTATATTCTATTAAAAAAAAACTCTTCCTTTTACTCTTTCAACAGATTGTTCAGACAACCGCACCATACCAAAACAATCACTCAAGGCTTAGATGGATGCATGGATGAGAATAAAGAATATATTAAAAGGTTGTTCCTAGCATTGATCGGCATAAACATATCATAGGAGTGTATCCATCAGTAAAACTGGACGTGTGTGAGAACAGTGACAACAACGTTTTAGCATATTGATGATGCCAGGATAGATATATTAGTTTAATGTGAGTTGACACCATTGATTTAGCAAAATTGTGTAAAATATGTAATTTTTCTAAGAACATAGCTTAACCAAACAAATGCATACTTTATTGAGTATAATTATTTGGTAATATCAAATAATTCACAGCAAGCTTCATAAAACTCAGAAGCTGTCTGAGGAAAGAGAAAGAGGAAGGGTATAAGTGAGAATACCATGTTGCCAAGTTTATCGAATCGCACACCAGGAAAGGAACAAAACTTCTGTGGGCAATAGTAGGCTACAGTACAGTACTAAATGTTTAATATCCCCTTAATACACCTCAGAGCCGAACAGACTACACGAGAAATACTCACATTAACAAATAAGACGACCACCACCACCACCACCACTCCTGCGACGACTGTACCGATACACCTCATGTTTTGGGTACAGTAGAAACAGACATGCGTACAATCAGTCAGTCTATGGAGCTGCTGGCCTACATCCATCATACTATATACAGTTCCGCCCGTCCAGTTGTTCCCAGCAATGCACACTTGGGGTCTGGGATATACAGCTGCTTGGACATAAAATAACAGGCTATGTTTTGGGGGGAATTGATGGCTTCTTTGTAGTCTTACCCTTTCACAACTTGTCATCCACGAAGCGACGACTATATTCTTCTTGTGGTACGGAATTATTCATGTTACTTTTCATCATCTGCACTGAGTCTTGTCGTTATCTGGGACATGTTGGTGAAAAGCTGGGGAAAAAAATCTATCCGTGGAAAAGTTTATATGAGGAACGGCGGCAGAATTCTATAGAGTTGTACAGTCGGCGGCAAAAGTCCTGTCGCCTCATTTGCTTCACCGAGGCTTGGGATGTTCATAGACTCGAGATTATTAGGTGTAGAAAACGTACAATTGCCAGCACTTCCACCTGTCACAAGGATATCTGCTTCCCCGTACATGTGGCACCCGTGTGATTGTTTACGTTGTAGTTTTATGGCATGAATGGGAGTGGCAGTAACCTCTTTATAAAGACAACTTCACCATGGCGAGAATTCCCATGTCCTTGCATATACTGTATATGTTTATAGCATCAAATCATTGCATTCAATACGTATATAGCACGAAAAATATAGAAATAAACTCAAATAGCTATTTAATATAGCAAAAGGTTGGTGGCGAATGGTCGAGCAGGAGGGTAGTCCAGTTGTGTTACGAAGCTGCCTGGTTTAGTGAATCCTTCGAAACTTGCTCGAGTCATTCATGAATGGCTGGTTAAATGGATCTCAATTTTATTATAAAAAAAAACAAAAAACAAACATATATTGGGAAGCACAATACATGGTGTTGGATTTGTGATCTCTCTTTTAGGCGTCAATTTTTCTATTTTATGCATAAAATCTATCTCCCTATAGTAACATGCTTATAACTAAGAATATTATGCATGAAAAAGTAAGGTTTCTATATGTTTCTAAAAGGTATGCAAAACATTAGTATGCTGATGCTGGTGTGTTTCCCTGATGTCAGTTGAACTGTTAGGCATTCATTAATTGCTGTGGTTGGACGCTGATAATAAACTGTCGATTAGCCTGTGTCTACAGTACTTAACCCGCTTATTGTTACTTTGTGTCCGTAATAATATATATTATTTATAGTATGATTTCCCGTTACTATTTTAATGGCAATAGTAGTAAGTAAGTCAAAGAAACAATTAATAACCAACCGAGTTGCCCTCATTTAAATTCCACACTTACCGTTCGGTTATCTTTCCCAACGTAACACTGCTTCATGGTTAATACAAACATGTGTTATCTTTTCAGTCTCTACTTCACTCTTTCCTATACGATTATGACAAAGGTCACATAAACAATATTAGTGTGTAACAGGTGGGAAGATGGTGTAATTACTGACGTCATCATCGCAGGAACTAATCATACAATCTCTTGCGGGAACCAAGAGTCAACCATAGATAAACCGAGGTGTTGACAGAACCCCACAGCTTTCACGAGAGCATATCTGGTTTTCCTTTCATCATGAACAGGCGAGATAGTCAAATGCTCTACGAGGGCAGCAGATTGTCCGCCTCCGAGAAGGTGGACACAGTATTCGAGCTATTGTCAACCATCTTGCTATTTCACCTACAACAGTTGCTAAGTGGATTAGACGATGGGAAGAAAGTGAAGATCTTACTGACTTGTGTAAGTACTACAAAGATACTTGCTGTATATGTATTTATATAACCCCATATTCTTATTACCAAACCTCTTCACACAAATATCGGTGAAATCTCTCCACCCTGAAACAATTTGTTCAGGGTGGAGAGATTTCATCAACATTTGTGTTAAGTGGTTCAGTATTAAGGATATGTGGTTATAAAATCTAAAGTTCTACTCTGCATTGAATGTTTGTATGGTATACTTGCTGTAGCTAGACTATTACGGTATATTTTTCAATCGTGTTTTTGTTCAATTACTACGTTATATTCGGTGTTCTTATCAGGAATCTACAATACTGAATGTAAAAATTCCTGTTTATGCATGTAATGGTAACTTTATAGCCCTATTCAGTGTTTTTTAACAGGCCCCAGTATGAAAGAGTAGCTATAAATATGTGTACACACTACTTGTATTTACGACATGGAACTCCTTAGTTAGTGTATCATGTAAGAAAGAAACAAGAATATAACTGTGCCTGAACTATTCATTTATAGCAAGGAGACCCCGACCAAGAGTAACGACACGTCAGGAGGATGACAGAATTATACAAGCCGCTCATGAGTACCCATTAAGGACCGCTGTGGAACATCGAGATCAACTAGAATTGCAGGTGTCTGTTAACACTATCCGGAGACGGCTTCATGGTGCTGGAGTACACCATAGGATTCCTGCAAAGGAGACCCTCACAAATGCACACCGTGAAGGCCGGCTCGCATTCGCCACGCAGCATGTCGATAAAGAACTCGACTTCTGGTCCAGGGTGGTATTCACCGATGAAAAAACGTTCAGATCCTCTGATCATGGACGGAAACATGTGTGGAGGATGGATAACACCAGGTATTGTTTTATGTCTTCAAAGACAGCAACTCTGATAAGAAAACAAGGGGTCTAGCAAACTGAATAAATCTAGCTTTTGGAAGCACTAAATGTATTTTACTAGTCCGTCATTAACAATCTGCTGCATACTTTACAATATAGGTAATAATTCTTAGTTAAATATTAATTTTTAATAAAATATGGCATCTCCATATCTGTGAACACACACACACACACACAACGTGGATCTATTAACTTGTCAAAATATAATTAATCTTATCTTCCATTAATTCCAAATTGCTGATTACCAATTTTACAGGCAAAAGACACAACCTGATCTTCTTACTGTAGTTTTACCCACCCATATAAACTATGGAGGTTAGTGCATTATTTTAACTAATACTTTATATATTTCTAGGTATGAGCGTCCCCACATATTTGAGGAGACGAGGAGTGGCCACGTAGTGTGCAATGTATGGGGATGGATCTCCATATATGGTGTAGGTGATGTCACGAGACTGGAGGGACAGTTTACGGCTCAGGCATACTTGAGGATACTGCAGGATTAATATCTCCCTTCCCTACAAGAAAGGAACTTCCCCTTTCCCCCTTTCCTGCTGGCCCTATCATATTTGTCAAAGATCGTTGCCCAGTTCACACGGCACGAGCAGTTCGGGAGTGGTTCGCTGGTCAAGAAAACCTACAAATGTTGGAATGGCCCAGTAAAGGTTGTGATTGCAACCCGATAGAAAATATTTGGGCAAATATGGTTAATACATGGGAGGCAGAGCAAGAGAGAACAGCAGATATGTTGATGGCTCACGTTAATCGCGTGTGGGAAGGATACTGCAACAAACCACACCTTGTGAGAAGTATAGTGTCCTCTATGCCTGAGAGACTACGTGAGGTAATAGAGAAACAAGGTGGATGGACCCATTATTGAGACATTAAAAAATAAATATAAAGAACTGTTTAATCAATTTGTTTTCCTTACTGAATGTAAATGTAAAGAGCTGTTTAATAAATTTGTTTTCCTTACTGAGTGTATTTATCTATTTGTTTATATTTACAGTGGATTACTAAGTCACCCAAAATGATGGCGAATAATTTAATGGAGAAAAAATATAGGTTGAGGTAATAAAACATTTGTCACTAAAATGTCACTGATACTTGAACGCAAGGTTCTCATTATGGACAGTTAAATTCTACCTGTAAATCGTGTGTTATAATTCAGGAGGGACATTTACACACACATCATATTACATCCTCTGGTCTGGTTTGAGCCTATCCACAAGTGAGGGAATTGGCATCCTCTACCAAATCCTACTCGGTTTTGTCTCTTTCTGATTCATGACATTTTAATATTCCTTCTGACTACAGTAATCACATACACCCGACCTCTTTCTAAAGGCGCATCAACACAAAGAGACACTGTCTGAGCATACACCAGACAGAAGCGAGCCAGAAGCAGGTGAATAACACTGGACGGTAAAAAAACAAACAAACTCGCTTTTGTCTGTTTATACGATCGAGCACTACGGAACGAGCATATTTCTCTCTCTTCTTTGCAGTGTTACCAGATGATTCATTTCCTGGCTGTCTCCACGCTGTAAAGGCCGTATCACACGGTCGCTCTTTTCCTGCGACATCGTGTCCTGCGACACCATTTTCGACATGTCGCGGGAAACAATGGCACACGGCAAATTCTCAAGAAAGACAACAACGACGACCGACGACACCACGCGGGACAACCAAAACACTGTCACAAAAGCGAAATCCCCAAGGATGGACGCCATTAACCGAGCAATTTTAACTGTTGGAGCATGTGCAATTGTTTTGGAAGAAGAAGAGGAAAGAGGTTTGGACCAGGCGGCAGGCGAAAGCAGAAACGTAAACAAACCCCGAAATCAAATCAATGTTCCAGAACATGCTCATATTTAACAGTTAAATTTGGCGTATATAATATATAAGATCTAGGAATACAATTTCTATATTCAAATAATGATACCTAACACTACTTAAATCATAATATGCCATAATAATATATTGCATACAATATTATTCTCTATAGACTTTCAACGACTTTCTCCCTGTCGCAGGAAATTCCCTGACAGTTTTCGATAGTTTCCGTGGACACCTCGTCGTCCGAAATCTCCCGTTTCCCGCGACATGTCGTCGAAAATGGTGTCGCACGACACGATGTCGCAGAAAAAAGTGCTCGTGTGATACTCGCTTTATGCTCGCCACACACCTACCAAACTTGTTTACTGGAATGGGTTTTCGTAACAGTGTATGCCCGTAGAGCAGTGCTCGATCGTGTGGACGGCCTTAAATTATGCTTGTGTTGATTGGGCCTACCACACCCTGTCAAACATGTCAAAAACAAGCGAGGAGAACGGTCTTCTGGGTTTATCTTTCCAAAATCCGTATGGAGTATCGCCTTTTCGTAATACTTAAGGGTCATGGGACCCCTTCCGAACCCAGCTACACGTATTAAGATTTTCAACTTTTCATCCTTCCTTTCTGTTTCGTTCGTGCTTTGTGTCCTTCATCTCTATGATTATCTCCTTGTCCCTCGTCCTATAGGGTCTTAACAGGCCTAGGGCAGTCTTCTTAACCTTCAGAACAATTATCCCCAAAGTGGGGAGATTAAAAGTCCTGCACTGAACTAAAACAGACTGCACTTAAGGAGGTAATGTCATTTTGGAACATTGGAGCCTCTTGATTCCTCCAAACTATGCCAGGAAACTGGACCACGTTAACTAAATATAGATGGCCTGTTGTTTGGAATTGTTTGGTGGAATAAATTACTCCAAATACAATTGAGATCCATTTAATCAGCCATTCATGAATGACTCGAGCAAGTTTCGAAGGATTCACTAAACCAGGCAGCTTCGTAACACAACTGGACTACCCTCCTGCTCGACCATTCGCCACCAACCTTTTGCTATATTAAATAGCTATTTGACTTTTATTTCTATATTTTTCGTGCTATATACGTATTGAATGCAATGATTTGATGCTATAAATATATACAGTATATGCAATGACATGGGAATTCTCGCCATGGTGAAGTTGTCTTTATAAAGAGGTTACTGCCACTCCCATTCATGCCATAAAACTACAACGTAAACAATCACACTGGTGCCACATGTACGGGGAAGCAGATATCCTTGTGACAGGTGGAAGTGCTGGCAATTGTACCTTCCTTCTCACCTATGTATTAAATTTTTTTATAGGTAACCTGGAATTACCCTGGACCACCCATCCTTATGTATTAATGGTTATAGTAGGCTACCTGGAATTACCCTCACCCAGACACTCAAACACACGAGCATCCACACACATAATACGCGATTTCTAAGTGGTGTGTAGTAAAGATTTGTCCTGCAACGCTTTCCTTCTATCATACAAATAAATCACTATCACATCGAAATATAATCAAACAACACCTTATGTCAACTCAACCCCCTTAATTATTATTATTAGGTGCTGCAAAATCAATGTGTTGTTCTTTATTTCAAAAATGTCTTTAGTTTTGCTGTGCGATGCTTAGTTTTTGCGTGCAGACATAATTATATACAGTAAATACAAACTCCACTTTGTATTATAAAATACTAGCCAACCCTAACCCGTCAAGTCTAGTCCGCACACCTACACCAGTTTCGTGGGCTTAAACCCCCCCCCCCCTGGCACCTCCATCTTGCTATGGAAGAGGCAGGCGTTTGCCAGTCTCCATCAAAGTAATCCATGCACACTATGGCACCAGGTCCTTGACATACTCTCTGAAGACTTCCTGGTACAGCATCATCATAATGTTGGTAGGCCAGATGCTGCTATCAACGATAAAACCTACAATCTTGCACTTTGTTCTCTTAAAGTCAAGGTGATCAAGATGGGGAGCCAACATTTTAGTTTATATGACCTATCAACCCCCGAAAGGGGCACAGAATAAATCCTTTCAAGATAGTATTTTAGAGAGGTAGAGTATGATAAAGAGCATTTGGCTGTAAAGTAATATCTGAAACTCTTGAAGAACACCTGACGGATGATCAGCGAGAGGTCTACAAAGCAATTTTTAACCTGGTGCTGCACGGTAAGATCAGGGACGGCAACAAAAATTACAACAATATCTTCCTAGATGCGCCAGGAGAAACAAGGATTTTTTTTTAATTAATTAACACAATCGTAACAAAATTACACTCAACAGGCAAGATTGTTATAGCCCCTGCAGCCAGTGATATCGCCGCAACATTACTACAGGCAGGGCAAACACTGCACACCACGTTCAAATTTCCTCTTGACAGACATCTATAGAAAACAGCCATCATGCAGCATGAAGCGTTTTTTAGCTGTTGCTATGAAGCCTAAGACTACACACTGAAGGACATATACAAGTTCAAAAACCCATGGGAGGTAGGTATTCCTACAATCCTTTGTGGAGATTTCCGCCAGATCCTGCCTGCTGTTATGAATGGCACAAGGTCAAACACTGTCAATGCTAGCCTAAAGACTTCACACCTTTGGCAACTTATGACTGTCAAACATATGAGAATTAATATTAAAGCTCATTTCACTTGTTTGGTGATGAAGGAGCTGGAACTTATCTACATTACTAGAGAAAAATGGTAATGGACTAATTTATCTGGTAGGCGAAATAGACACTATCGCAGTTTCTCCTGAAATAGGAAAGGTTGTTATCACCCAGGGTTGGAGGAACTCAAATGTGAAGTGTACCCTTACTTAACGGAAAATGGTTTAAATTGCAGAACTCACAATTCTCTCGCCGCTGAACACAACTGTCACTCGTCTAAACAACTGGATATTACGAGAGTTTCCCGGCGATGAAATTATATATCAATCTATAGACAGCGCTTTAGCGAGGAAAATTCAATCAATTACCCAGTCGAACTGCTGAAATCTATCGAGTTAGCAGGAATACCACCAGATAACCTTAAGCTAATTATCGGAATGCCTACTATAAATCTCCCCAAAATGGAACCACCAAAATAATTAATGGCACTTACTGCATGGTTACTTGTCAACACGCCAATGTGATCAAGGCTACTATTTCCTGTGGACCATACAAAGAAGTTGTTCATTTACCAAGAATTCCACTGCTGGGTCTTCTCTTATTTGCAGCCTTCTGCATACCACCACGACCAGTGAGTAAAGTCTCGAGGGCCTGGTCGACCACCGTTCGAGGAAAAGAAAGAGCTTTTTCGTTATCCATATGACATTGTTATTATTATAATGACCCCAGAAGCCAAGAGCTACTACCTACCGGGCAAAAGAAGGGACCGAGCGCTGGTCGCCGTAGGCGGGGTACTTCATCCCCCACGGGGCCACTCGTTTTAAAAAGCAGCCCCAATGGTTTGAAAGTTTGCCCACGACGGTACTGAAATCCCCTTCCCCAACATCTCCCGGCCGAGACACTTGTAATACTCATATCATCCGTGTTGTAACACTCAGCGAACAGATGTGTTTTCAGTCTTTTCTTAAAAATCGTGCAATTTTCACTGTTCCGGACATCTAATGGCAATCCATTAAAGAGCCTTGGTGCACACCTTTCAAACGCTCTGAAACCCATTGTCAGATTACTCCTTGGCTCATTTAACCTGTATTGATCATCACTATGCCTCAGTCCCATTGAGGTATTTACTTGAAAACCTCTTAAAAGATTCATCAAGTACTCCGGTTTTCCAAATTTTAGTGCTCGGAATGTTAGAAGACATATCTTGTAAACAATCCTCGCCTTTATTGGTAACCAATGTAAGTCAATGAGTGCTGGGGTTATCCTCTCACGAGATGGAAGACCTTTAATTAATCTTGCTGCTCTGTTCATTACGTTTTGCAATTTTCTTAACCGATAGTCTGGCAAACCATAATATAGGGAATTGCAGTAATCTAGTCTGCTTATGACATAGTTATGAAGAAGCATTTTCACGGTATCCTGATCTAAATATTTTCTAACAAAAGCAATGTTCCTCAAATGGTAACCAGAAACTTTCACCACTTGATTAATTTGAGCTTCGAAAGAGAGATTTTCGTCTAGCAGCACTCCTAAGTCTTTCATTTTACATCCAGCGTACTACCATGCACTCGTAAGCTTGAGATGTCCAATCTTCTAAGATTGGTCTTTTTTCCAACGACCAAACACTCAGTTTTACTTGGATTTAAGTTGAGTTGTTTCAAATTCATCCAATCCTTAATATCGGACATAATAACACTCAAATTCACCTCTGCATCCACCACATTATTTATAGATATATAAAACTGTGTATCATCAGCAAATAGTTTGAAGTAGGCACCATGTTTCTCTAGTATATGTGATAGTTTGATAGTGTAGATACAGAAGAGAATAGGACCCAATACACTCCCCTGAGGGACTCCTCTTCGCAGGGGTTTATTTCTTGAAAAGGATTTCCCAACCTGTACACAATATGTTCTATCTTTTAAATAACTTTGCAAATAGACCAGTGCATTCCCCTCAACACCTATAGACTTTAAATCATCTAGAAGTATACTATGCATTACTGTGTCAAATGCAGCACTCAAATCAAGCATAATAAGAACACTACACTTTCCTTCATCCATTAACACAATTAGGTCATTTACATAGTGCATAGTACATAGTGCAGTTTCAGTTGAGTATAGCTGCCTATATGCAGACTGACTATCAGGTATAGCCTTCACCTTATTCAAGTGATGCCATAACTGATCTAAAATCACATTTTCAATCACTTTCGATAAAAAGGTCAGATTTGATACTGGTCTATACGAACTTAGACTCTGAGGATCAAGGTTACCTTTTACAATAGGCTTGATAATAGCCAATTTCTCACTCTAAGTAATTTGCTCTCAGACATTTGAGTATGTCTATGCATCACATTCAAATCACTTCCTATAGTTGCTATTTTATTGTCAAAAGATTCTAAGAATTTGTTTGCAAGTTCTTCATCAGCAGGATATCCTTCAGGCAACCTTGGCTTCTTTTTATTACCAGTTAAATTATTGAGTATGAGATATAGTTTATTCATATCTGACCTGGCCTCCTTGACTTTACTAGAGTAATATTGCCTCTTTCTCCGTACTATGAGTCTGTTTTCTTCTCTCTTTGTGTGTTGATAATCTCTTCTAGCAATATCAGTGCGTTGTCTACGCCAAGCTCTTTCTTTTTTTTTCTTCTTCTTTGCCTAAGCTCGTGATATCTCACCATTAAACCATGGTGCATGATCTTTCTCAATTATTTCCTTTTTAATTACAGGACACATTGCCTCATATTCCTCTTTAAAAACACGATTATACAAAATCGATACACATCGCACACACTTTCCCGCCTCCGTCATATCATGTTCACAGCTATTTTGCATCTCTGTTTCCAACCTTCGTATCGCACTGTCAATAAGGTTTACAGTCTATCCGCCCCAGTCACGTTGCGCCCCAAGTCCATTCGCCCCAGAAGTTGGGGCGAATCTACTTCATCAGTAGTTGATGTGCCCCAACTGCTCAATATTGAGTTGTTGCGCCCCAACTCCCTTTTTCAAAGTTTGAAAACTTTTAGTCATCATGATAAACGAACTCGCAATTAAAAACAGAATATTACACATTGGATGTAATAATAAATAGTTTAATATTTATATAAAAAAAAAATCTGTATTGCATATATACTCGTCATGAAAACCTCTTTATTGCATATTCGACATATTGAGTTCTTGCGCCCCAAATCCTTTTTTAAAGGAACTCAATTTAGGAGATAAAATTATTAGACACATAGCATGTAGTAATAATAGTTTTAATATAAAAAAACGTATTTATTGTATATTCATACGTCACGAAAACCTCTTTATTGCATCAAATACAGTATTTTAAACATAAAAGGAGACAAAACAGGATGGAAAAACTAGTATGGTACAAAATAGGAACATTCGACAAGTAGTTACATTGGCGACAGATCTCTATTAGTGTACCTATCCCAGCAATTTATACAAACAGGCCTGGAGTGTACTATAGGATTTTCTCTGGATGCGCTTGATTTTCCTGTCAGACACTAACTTAAGTGTAAGACACTAACTTAAATGTACGCAATAAGAGTAATTAAGTTAGGGGTAAGGGCTGTGCTTGAAATTAGCTCGTCAAATGTTGTATTGATATCCTCACATGGCAGGTATGGGAGTGCAAGCAACTTTCTTATAAACTTGTGTGTACCACAGTCTTGGCGATAATCAACTTCCAAGCCATGGGCCTGCACTTGTCGCCACACTGCCTGGCCCCAGTGAAATCCGCAGCCGTGGATGGTCACTGTGGGATACACCTTTGGTATGGCTCGCCATATCGCATGCTCATAACTGACAGTGACATTCTCCACATCAACAGTATCGGCTAAATCCGTTCACCCAATGATCCGAACTGAATTGGGTTAACCTATAGTATATAGTATTTGTATGAGAGACAATATTTGTACTCCAAAGTAACCTCATTTGGCTGGTTCATCCAATGTATGCGAGTTTGGGCGCAACGACTTGGTATTGGGGCGCATCAACTTCCCCACGAGTAGATGTGCCCCAACTTATGGGGCGAATGGACTTGGAGCGCATCGTCACGGAGGCGGATGAACCTGCTACCGTCAATAAGTTTCTCGGGATCGAAATATTTTTTAACTCTGAAACTGATCCATCTTCTTTGCGCCCTCTCTTTCTCAAACGGAAGCTGGCATCACTGGCACTTTGTTTTGTTGGGTAACACTACAAATAATTTCCCGCGCTTTTTGTTGTTGTTGACTACCTTCAATGTTGCCAGGTGCAGCGGGAATTTGTATGTTTCAGGGAAATTTGAAGTCCACACAGGGAAATTATATAATGACTGTTCAAGAGTAAACAGAGAAAGTTATTGCGGTAATAGTAAATAGAGAATTATTAAGGCAAAAGGGGAAATTCTGATGTTGGAGTTAGGGAAATTTCGTTAAGTTATCCTGGCAATATTGCCTTGCTTGAGTGATGCCAATTTGACTGATTTTCAGCTAGATCTAGCGGATTTGGAAATTATGTAGCGGAAAAAATATTGAAATTTACAAGAGTCACTATAGCGGATTTTAGAGGCCAATCTAGAGGAAAATTTTAAGAGCTTGAGTGCATTTTGTGAGGGCGTAATATTTATATGTGTTTGTGTGCTTCTGGTTGCACCGTTCAGTGCCATGTGTACTCATCGCATCTCACATAAGTATTTTTTGCCTAAACACCATTTTAATTACTCTCTGTATTCGCTAGTACTACTTCTCCCCACCCACTAACCTCCAAACAACACCCACACCTTACTTTAACCGTCCTTTCCTCTTTTGCCAACTCCCCTTTATCCCTACAGACCTGATCTAACCCGACTAAGCCTCTAATCTTGCCCTCACCTCACCTGCTCCCACCTCACCTCAATTAACCCTGCCTACACGTCTTTTAGTGCCCCCTTCTCAGCACTGTATTGCACTATACTATATTTATTATATTTGTCTACTATATTTATTATATTGTCCAGACTTTTGCATCCGTTTATATGGGAGTGAGGAGTGGCAGAAATGGCGACAGTAGAGGCACAGACTATTTACATGACGTGTGAACGATGTGGGTATGAAAATAGGTTTAAAAATGAGGGTGAATGGGAATGCCAGATATGTAAGATGAAGAGTGAAAATGTTGCCCTCACGTTGGAAGTCAATGATCTAAAAAAGGAACTAATGAGTATGAGAGATGAAGTAGGGAGGATGAGAGAGGACATAGACACGGTGAGGGGCGTGCTGTCTAGAAGCAAAGCAAAGAACACCTCACCGGGGGGGAATGACGTTTTATCACAGGGAAAAAAGGAACAGGACATGACAGATGAGGGAGACAATGATGTAGTAGTGTTGAAGGAAGACACTCGTACCATAATACCACAGGAGAGGAAAGTTATGGAAGGAAAGAAGAGTGTTGAGAGAGAGAAGGATGTCCCCTAGAGTGATAGTAGGGGACAGTATGACAAAGAATATTAAGAGTTTCATCGGCCTAGAGGGAGAGGGTAGTGACAGCATAAGCCTACCGGGAAGGGACATGGCCAGAATAATAGAAATAGCCAAGGAACAGGCAGAGGCAATAGATGAGGGAGTGATTGTGATACAGGGAGGTGGTAACGGTCTGGAGAAGGGCAGGATTCACGACACAGTGAATGAGATAGTAGAGGGGGTAAAGGAAATGAAAAAGAACAAGAAGAATGTGAGAGTGGCAGTGGTAGGGGTGATGAGGAGGCCACGTGAAGACATGTGGTATGATCAGAGAAGGAAGGAAGTAAACAGACAGGTACAGAAGGAAATAAATAAAATGAAAGTAGAGATGATGAAGGATGATGACGTCGGTGTCAGCTTTATTAACATGGACCCTGAACTCACTGGGGACGATTTTGGGAGAGACAGAGTCCACCTAGGAATGGAGGGAAACAGGAGACTGGGCAGAAGGTTGCTGGAGTGGATCAGATCATCTGAGCAGCTACAGAGAGTTAGGAAGTCAGCAGACAGACAGAAAGCTAGAGTGGAGAACTGACGGCACTGTGTGAAAGAAGGAATGAAGAGAATACGAATAGGGTGCGTGAATGTGCGTGGATGGGGTGTTGGAAAAATGGAAGATATGAGCGATGAATTGTCTGAATGGAATCTGGATATAGTAGGTTTGACAGAGACACAGTTACGTGAGAGAGTGAAGATGAGCAGTGATATGTACAGTATGATTGGACAGGGACGGAGTAAATGGAAGAAGAAGGGTGGAGGTGTTGGATTATTAGTTAGACATGACATAGACGTGGACATAGAGGAAGTGAAAACAGGTGAATGTGAAATGAGTGAGGACATCATGGCTGTGTACCTTAATGTAAAGATGGAAGGGAAGTATGAAAGGATCCTGTTGATTGTGTGCTATATGACCGTAGAGGGTCCAGGAGCGAGACGAGATAATGAAAGAAAATACATGATAATAGGTAGGTTGATTGCGGAAAATAGACAAAGAGAGACTATTGTCATGGGTGATATGAATGGACATATAGGAATTTTAGGAGAGGAAGTGAATGGAAATGTGGAACTTTTGCTGAAATTCACGGAAGAGTATGGTCTAGAGAACTTGAATGTGACAATAGGTGAGGGACGTGCGACATGGTCCAGGTTAGGGAGTGAATCTGTGATTGATTATGTGCTAGTGAATGAAAGAGCCAGGAGGAGGGTACAGTATATGTGGGTTGATGAGGAGAGGAGGATAGATTTGAAGAGTGACCATAACATGATAGTATTAGAATATGACTGTGTGAGAAAGGTAGCTAAGAATGTAGTAAAAGGAGGGCAGAAATGGAGAATACGAGAAGCAAGATGGGACTTGTATAAGTGTGATTTGAGGAGTATGGAATGGACTATGGATGGAGGAGTGGATGAACTGAATGATTCCCTGATTAGGAAAGTGACAGACAGAGGTGGGTGAGAGAAGGATAGGAAGGGCGAGGAATAGCAATAAAAGAAGATTGATGAAGAGCTGGTGGAATGAAGATATTGAGAATGCGAGGAAGAAGAGGAAGGAGAGTAATAGGAAGTGTAGAAGACTAAGGAAAAATGTAGGCAATAGTGAGGAAGATAGAATAGCATATGAGGAGGCATGGAAGGAGTATGAACGTAGACAGAAAGAGGTAAAAAAACTGATCAGGAAAGCCAGAGTTGTGGATGACAAGAAAGTGGTAGAGAGTTTGCGTGCCAAGGGAGAGGAAGGTGGTAAAGAGTGGTATGACTTCTTAAGGGGTGAGAAGCAGAAGGAGAGAATCAGAGTGGATGAATTAGTGGTTGGAGGAAACATAGTGAGGGACACAAGGGACAAGGTGAATGCTATAAAGGAATTCTGGGAGGAAATAGGTGGTGTGAATGAGGCAGAAGACAGGAGTGATGTGAGGTTTGAATTGGAAACAAGAATAGAGGAGGATATGAATGATGAAATAAGTAGAGCTGAGATTAGGAAGTATGTAGGGAAACTGAAAGCAGGTAAAGCAGCAGGCAGGGATGGGGTTCCGTATGAGTTGTACAAGGAGGAGGGGAAGGAGTATTAGAAGGCCTTTACTCTCTATTCAGAGCAATCTGGGTAGAGGAAAAAGTGCCAAGTAAGTGGAATGAGAGTAGAGTGACTGTGTTGCATAAGGGAGGACACAAGAGTAAGATGGAGCTTAGGAACTATAGGCCTATAGCTCTAACAGATACAATATCAAAGGTGTTTTGTGGGATCCTGAATGAAAGGTTGAAAGAGAATGTGGAGAGGTATAAAGTGATGGGAGAGGAACAGAATGGTTTTAGGACAAATAGGAGAGGGGAGGATAATATGTTCGTAGTGAGAGAAGTTATTGAAAAAATGGTGAAAGATAACAGGAAAGTTTACTTAGCATTTCTAGACATTGAGAAGGCGTATGACAGAGTTAACAGGTATAAGCTAGGCAAGGTGTTGGAGAGAGTGGGAGTTAGTAGCAAGGTAATGAATATTATAATGAGTATGTATAAGGAAACCAGGGCAGTGTACAGTATGGGCGATTTAGAGACAGGGTGGGTGGAGAGTAAGAGAGGTGTGAGGCAAGGATGCGTACTTTCACCATTGTTGTTTGGTCTGTATACAGAGGAACTAGCTGCACGAGTAAGGAAGGAAGGTTTAGGGATTCAGGTAGGGGAGTATGTACTGAGTATTTTGTTGTATGCAGATGATGTGGTGATTCTGAGTGAGACAGCTGAGACACTGCAGAGAATACTTGATGTAGTTACAGAGTATGGGAATTATTTTAATGTCAAGTTTGGGAGTGATAAGAGCAAAGTATTGGTAGTGAATGGGGATGACCGGGATATAGGTAGAATGTGGAGACTGGGTGAAAATGTGATTGAAAGGACACCAGAGTATAGATACTTAGGAATAATTGTGGATGAGAAAGGGTGTGATAGGACAAAGACTGATAGGTTATCAAGAGCAAACCAGTGGGTAGGAAGACTAGGAAGTGTGGCAAGGTGTAGAGCCAATAAGTATGAGGTAGTGTGTGGTGTATGGAAAGGTATGGCTGTACCTGGACTCATGTATGGACTGGAGACTATGACATGGACAGTGAATGACTTGAACAGACTGGAAGTAGTACAGAATAGGATAGGAAGAACAGCATTAGGTGCAAACAAGTATGTAGGTGTGGAAGCAATAAGAGGTGACGCTGGATGGAGTACGTTTGAGGAGAGGATAGCCAAAGGAGTGTTGAGATATAAGGTTAGACTAGAGGGAATGAATGAAGACAGATGGGGTATAAATGGACAGGACGGTACACCAAGTGGAGAAGGATGTGTGATAAGAGAATGGAAAAGTGTGGAATGCAGTACCCAGTGCTAGATGAAAGGGTCAGATGGAGTGATGAGAAATGGATGAATGAGATAAAGAGACGGATACAAGAAATAGGCAGAGATGAATGGATGAGAGGCATAAGTCAGAAGAGCACGCTAGATTGGTACTCCTCTAAGGACTTACCAAGGAGTGAAGTGTTCTATGATGGTAGCTGGGGAAGTGAGCTTATGTTTAAGGCAAGAACGAAGTCACTGGAGGTGAATGACAGAATATATAGATGGAGTAATGAAGGTAGTAAGGTGTGTGGGATGTGTGAGAGTAGGGAAGATGAGACAGTAGAACATGTGTTGATGGTATGTGATAAGTATGAACGAGAGAGAGCTATCATGCTTAATGTGGTAATTAGTGAACTAGGAGTGAGAAAATGGAGGGAGATGGTGGAAGCGACAGTGGCAGCTAAAGTGCTGCTAGGTCTTAGTGAACGAGAGTTGTACAGTCCAGTGATAATAGAGAGTGTGAAAGAATTTCTGGAAAGGGTATTTATGGTTGAAGAGAAAATGAGTATATAGGGACGAGCAGGTTGTATAGGATATAAAGGATGAAAGTATAATGTGTATACATGTATTCTTTGGTGCTGTTTTTTGTTTTCTCTCCGCAGAGTCTGCAGAGGAAGACAGTGAGAGAGCGCCGTTGCAAAGGCTACACCCGAACGCGGGTGACTCTCAGTCATCATCATCATCACCTATAATTTAGCGGATTTTCTTGACTAGTCTAGCGGATTACAAACATTTGAGTTAGCATCACTTACGCTGACATTGCCTTGTCAGTGTTGCCAGGTGCAGGGAAATTTCTTTGTTTTGAAGTCCACACAGGGAAATGAATATATAAAATTATATAAACATTGTTTATGAGTAAACAGGGAAATTTCTACCAGACGAAATACCAAAAACACTGTCAGTGTTCAGGAGTAAACAGGGAATTATTGAGTCAAAAAGGGAAATTGTAAAGGTGAAGTTATTAGGGAAATATCGTGAAGCAGACTTGGCAACACTGCATTGCCTTGTTGCTTCAACACAACAACAACACCAGCCAGCAGGACCCATAACGTTACTATTTTATTAACAATATGGGTGTCACTACTGACGTTGTTATTGATCAGCGTATAAGAGATATTCAGAGGGAATATCTGGAGTTTCGGTATATATTGAATGAATTACCGTTATTGTGTAAGGTTTTTCTACCTTCATTACCCACTTATTCAGACCATTCTAAGACTATTTTCTTCTATGGCATTTTGGTATTTATTGAAAGAATTACCGTTTTGCAGCAGTGTTGCCAGATCCGGTTGGGTCCCAGTATTTTACCCCAGTCATTTATTGTACTTTATCACGATTATTTCCTGGTAGTTTGCCCAGGTTAGGTCCCGGTAGTTTGCCCAGGTTAGGTCCCGGTAGTCTGATGCGGTCTAGGTTAGGTTAGGTCAGGTCAGGTAAGGTCAGGCTAATTTCAAAATGCCCCATTTGAATATGCCCTATCTTGGAAATCGGGCATTTGCGGAGGAAATGCCATAGATGAAAATAGTCTTAGAATGGTCTAAATAAGTGGGTAATGAAGGTAGAAAAAACGTACGCAATAACGGTAATTCATTCAATATTTACCAACATTTTCTCCACAAATGCCCCATTTCCAAGATAGGGCATATTCAAATGGGGCATTTTGAAATTAGCCTGACCTTACCTGACCTGACCTAACCTAACCTAGACCGCATCAGTCTACCGGGACCTAACCTGGGCAAACTACCGGGAAATAATCGTGATAAAGTACAATAAATGACAAGGGTAAAATACTGGGACCCAGCCGGATCTGGCAACACTGCTACAAAACGGTAATTCTTTCAATAAATACCGGAGTTTCTGGAGGATGATGTAAGTATATACCTAATTATCTTGGTGCTATAATATAGAATTGTGGTAGATGGATTGATGTTAGTAGGTGCCGCAAAAGCAAACTTTTTAACATTATGTCATAATTATGGCGTCAGGAAAAGGTGATTGATTGATTGATAATTAGGTGCCGCAACATCGAAGTCATATAGCGCCAGGGAAGATGATGATAGAGAGGTGAGGCAGGAAGGAGATAGAAAGGTCAATTTACAGAAGTACTGGGTTCACAATATTGTAACGTTATATTTTAGTATCATTATCCACTATTTTGGACCATTCTAAGACACTTCGGTATTTATTGAAAGAATTACCGTTTTGTAGCAGTGTTGCCAGATCCGGCTAGGTCTCGGGAATTTGCCCCAGTCACTTTATGATAGTTTACACCGGTTATTTCCCACTAGTTTGCCCAGGTTAGGTTCTGGTAGTTTGATGCGGTCTAGGTTAGGTTAGGTAAGGTCAGGCTAATTTCAAAATGCCCCATTTGAATATACCCGGTAGTATGCTCAGGTTAGGTTAGGTTAGGTAACCATTTGAATATGCCCGGTAGTATGCTCAGGTTAGGTAACCATTTGAATATACCCAGTACAGAGTAGTATGCTCAGGTTAGGTTAGGTTAGGTAACCATTTGAATATACCCAGTACAGAGTAGTATGCTCAGGTTAGGTTAGGTTAGGTAACCATTTGAATATACCCAGTACAGAGTAGTATGCTCAGGTTAGGTTAGGTTAGGTAACCATTTGAATATACCCAGTACAGAGTAGTATGCTCAGGTTAGGTTAGGTTAGGTAACCATTTGAATATACCCAGTACAGAGTAGTATGCTCAGGTTAGGTTAGGTTAGGTAACCATTTGAATATACCCAGTACAGAGTAGTATGCTCAGGTTAGGTTAGGTTAGGTAACCATTTGAATATACCCAGTACAGAGTAGTATGCTCAGGTTAGGTTAGGTTAGGTAACCATTTGAATATGCCCAGTACAGAGTAGTATGCTCAGGTTAGGTTAGGTTAGGTAACCATTTGAATATGCCCAGTACAGAGTAGTATGCTCAGGTTAGGTTAGGTTAGGTAACCATTTGAATATACCCAGTACAGAGTAGTATGCTCAGGTTAGGTTAGGTTAGGTAACCATTTGAATATGCCCAGTACAGAGTAGTATGCTCAGGTTAGGTTAGGTTAGGTAACCATTTGAATATGCCCAGTACAGAGTAGTATGCTCAGGTTAGGTTAGGTTAGGTAACCATTTGAATATACCCAGTACAGAGTAGTATGCTCAGGTTAGGTTAGGTTAGGTAACCATTTGAATATACCCAGTACAGAGTAGTATGCTCAGGTTAGGTTAGGTTAGGTAACCATTTGAATATACCCAGTACAGAGTAGTATGCTCAGGTTAGGTCCCGGTAGTCTGCTGTGGTCTATGTTAGGCTATCTTGGAAATGCCATAGAAGAAAATAGTCTTAGAATGTTCTAAATAAGTGGGTAATGAAGGTAGAAAACCCGTATGTGATAACGGCAGTTCTTTCAATATTTACCAAAGTGACTGGGGCAAATTCCCGGGACCTAAGTTAGCTGGATGTGGTTACACTGCGTGGCCCTAGCCCCCACGTGTAATAAAAAGGCCTGTACATACTAGAATAAAAAGGTACCGTAATAGCAATTGAGTATGGTCACCGAGTGTTTACATGGTCCTGAATGGTGAGAGGTGAGGGGGTATATATATATTTGTTAAGGGGGTGCGGGAGTAGGGGCATAGGCTTGGGGGGGGTTAGGGGGGTGCGGGAATAGGGGACAGGCTTAGGGGGGGTTAGGTGGGTGCGGGAATAGGGGGACAGACTTTGGGGGGGGTAGAAAGCCTGTCCCCTATTCCCACACCCCCCTAACCCCCCCCAAGCCTGTCCCCCTACTCCCTAACCCCCCGCCAAGCCTGTTCTACTCCCGCGCCCCCCAAGCCTGTCCCCTACTCCCGCACCCCCCTAACCCCCCCCAAGCCTGTCCCCCTACTCCCTAACCCCCCGCCAAGCCTGTTCTACTCCCGCGCCCCCCAAGCCTGTCCCCTACTCCCGCACCCCCCTAACCCCCCCCAAGCCTGTCCCCCTACTCCCTAACCCCCCGCCAAGCCTGTTCTACTCCCTCGCCCCCCAAGCCTGTCCCCCTACTCTCGCACCCCCTTAAAAACACACTATTAAACATTGCATTCCGAAAACCTCTAGTCAAAAGGACGTTATGGACAAATGCTTGAATATGACCAAAATAATAACACTCATTAATAAAATAATAATAATATACTACCGGTACCACCCTGGTGCCAAGAATGTGTTGATTGGAGGTGTATGGATTATTTTGGAATTATTTCCAATTATTTATTTACACCTGTGCGAGATATCTATTTTTCACCGTGCTATTCCTTCTTATGGTCAAATTTTGGTAAGTTTGATATGGGTGTTACCTTGTGCAACTACCAGTAGCCTGCTAAGGTTAGGTCCCGGTAGTCTGCCACGGTCCAGATTAGGTCAGGTCAAGTCAAGTCAAGTCAAGACTGCCTAATTCTAATACAAACTAATACTATTTGTGCTCGCCATAAATTGGAAAACCCGAGCCAAGTTTTGCCAATGGCCAAAACAGGATATTTGCACAATAAATGGATGTTAAAATCGAACCAATCACATGAAAAACTATACAAAAACAAAAAGTATTGGAACCATCCTCGCATTGAAATTACGGTAAATAAAATTATCCATAGGGGATTTCCAATACTTTTCCTGCTGACTGTATAAGTAAGTGTATGCTATGTTTATTCATCTTATAAGAAAATTTATGCCATGTTTATTCATCTTATAAGAAAATTTATGCTATGTTTATTCATCTTATATGATGAAGGGCTTACGATCATATAAATACAATTGTAATTAACTGTACCAGCGAACTACTGGTTAGGTTAGGTTAGGTAGAGTTTGGTTACTTTTATCAATATCCAGTGTAAGTACCTTGTGCAAATGCAGCTGTAAGTAATTATTCCATTCGGACTTACAGTATTTTACACTTTTGGTGATTCAAAATTAACTTCTTTTTTTTTTACCTAAATTTATTTTTAAGACTATTTTGCAGTGTCAGCCAGTAATGGGATGGGTGGGGGCAACTACCCCCAAAACACAGAATTTTTATGTTCTAGGCAATAATAAAAAGGGCAAAGAACGTGTGATTTTGGTTAGCCTTAAGGTGGTAATTCTTTTTTGGTACATTGGAGTGCCTTGATCCTCCAAAGAATGCCAGGAAATAGGACCAGAAGAGCAAAAGTATTGGGCTTCTGTTGCTTGGAATAGTTTGAAGGTTTTAGTTGCTCCAGATTTACCAACACAAAATTTCCCCCTTAAGTGTGAGAATGGAATACACAGTGAATGGCAATAATGAAATACACTGGAACTCTATTGTTACAGGAAGATAATTATGGGTGTATAATTTTTATATACACAACTGTATACTGTATATGAATTATTTCCTGTTCCTGTGTTAAGGGGGAAGTTTGTGTTGGTAAATCTGGAGCAACTGAATCCTCCAAACTATTCCAAGCAACAGAACACCATTATTTTGGCTCTTCTGGTTCTGTTTCCTAGCATACTTTGGAGGAATCAAGGCACTCCAATGTACCAAAAAAGAATAAATGAGGGATCTGTTTGGAGGAAGCAGTAACCCACCAATATGCTTGATAAAAGAATCTCCTCTTAAAATGATATAATATGTGTTAAATTGCATTGTGTTATTGTTACAGAAACACACACACACACAACTCCCTCTCTTATGTGTTAAATTGCATTGTGTTATTGTTACAGAAACACACACACACACACAAAACTCCCTCTCTTATGTGTTTAATTAATTCATGTTACTGTTACAGGGATATATATCAACAACTCTCTCTCGTGTTTAGTTTAATGGATGGTATTATTACAGGAAGACACAGGCATATGTATACACAGTCCTCTTTTGTGTGTTAAAAATTAATTCATATTACAGGAAGGCACACAAACAACTCTCTCTCTCTCTCTCTCTCTCTCTCTCTCTCTCTCTCTCTCTCTCTCTCATACACAATCCTCTTTTGTGTGTTATAGATTAATTCATATTACAGGAAGGCACACACACAACTCTCTCTCTCTCTCTCTCTCTCTCTCTCTCTCTCTCTCATATACACAATCCTCTTTTGTGTGTTAAAAATGAATTCATATTACAGGAAGGCACACACACAACTCTCTCTCTCTTTTAACTCTCTATCTATCTCTATCTCTCTATTTTAAGTGTTGCATTAAATTGTATTATTATTATTACAGGAAGACACAGGCATATATACACAGTTGGTGCGTGATATGGTTGCCAATGGAGAATGTCGCCTCAACGTAAACATCAACGACCTCAGGAAGAAAAGCCCTCAACGTGTTACAGGGTGAATAGTTTTTAATTTTTTAAGGCTAGACAGAAATACGAGGTGAGCTTTTTTTTTTTTCTATAGCTCACCTCGTATTTCTGTCTATATTATAACAATTCTCATGCCATTTTAATTCAATAAATATTAGAATACCTTTTTAAGAATGCCTATGAAGACAGATATCTATTTATCTAAGTAAAACTGAGAGAAACAAAATTGACTGGAATATTGTGTTCGTTTACGTTTACAGATTGTCGACTTGGATTTGAATTTTTCATTCTTGTATCTGTTTATATGGTCAATGCAACAGATGGACATGATTTGCATATATGAAATAACAAATGAGAATTTTCTTTGCATCTCAGGATCATACAATGAAGTTAATGTTTATATCAACTAGTCAAGGGTTAAGGACAATGTTTGTTCAGCCAATCACAAGCTGGCAATGCAATGTTGCCATTTTACATATAGTCGTTGTCAGATGAGATGAAATAGACTATAGAACATGTTCCGTTATCAGCACTGACGGCAAAGGGGGCGTGGCCTTTTGAGATTCTAAGTTCATCCCGACTTTAGTGGTGGAGTGGATGTTCCTTACAGTACATGCACATTGGCTTGGAAACAGGGAGAGGTGCCAGAGGATTGGAGGAGAGCCATAATTGTGCTTCTGTATAAGGGGAAGGGGAGTAAGGATGAGTGTGGTAGCTATAAGATAGGGAAATAAGCCTCCTTAGTGTACCGGGGAAGGTCCTTACTGTAAGACTGGTTGATGTAACAGGGAATAAAGTTAGTGAGGAGCAGGAAGGGTCCAGAAAGGGTAGAGGATGTGTGGACCAGATACAGAATTTGCATTAAAATCAACAGTGGAGAAATATATTGGGAAGGGTAGGAAGTTGTATGTTGCCTCATGGACTTGCAGAAGGCATACGATAGGGTTGATAGGAAAGCTATGACAGAAGTGTTGAGGATTTACGGTGTTGGGGGAGTGTTTGCTGTAAGGCATTGAGGCCTTTTATGCAGAGGCAAAAGCATGTGTATGGGTAGAGAGTAATCTACAGTAATTGAGAATTTTTATATTAGTGTAGAGTTGAGACGGGTATGTTATGTTACCATGGCTGTTCAATATATATATACTATAGATGGTTGTATGAAGGAGTTGAAGACCAAAATGGATGGCCTGCGGGCGAAGCTGACATTGAATGGTGTTAATTGGTCATTGGTGCCAAGCTTAAATACACTGTGTTGATGGCTGAGAGTGAAAGGGAGTTACAGAGGGTAGTGGATTAGTTTCAGTCCTTGTGTAAACAAAGGAAACTGAAGGTGAATGTTGGTAAAAGTAAGGTGATGGTGTTTGAGAGGGCAGAAACTGAAGTGATTGACTTTGCCACATCTTACAAAGTGGGATTACTAACTACAACTAAATTTGAAAAAACTCTAGAGGGTGAGATGATATAGGAAGTGAAGGAGTATAAGTACTTGGGAACAGTTCTGTGTAAACATGGGAGTATGGAAGGAAAATTAGGGAGAGAGCAGTGAAGGGTAGACAGGTCATAAATTAACTGGGGAGGATTATGAAGGGTAGCAGTGTGAGTATGGAAGTGAAAAGGGGACTAAGAAACAGTATAATCCTGCCAACACTGACATATGCATCAGAGACATGGACATGGAGTAGGGCTCATCAGTCTAGAATAGGTGCTTCCAGCCAGTCACCGAGCTCTGAAGGAATACGTGTTACTTTTTAAATGTGGCTTAAGCCGATGTCACAGTAGCACTTTTTCCGTCAATTGAGACGATTTCCGTGGATTTTTACTAGTTGCGTCTGACTCTGTTGTCAACTTGGGCAGTTGCTGACAGACCGTCTTCAAGGACCAAGTTGACGATGAAGAACACCCACTTGTACCTCACATGTTTGTTTACATTTTGGCCATTCTTCTTTGAGGCCTATGGAAGCATTGTGCTCCACCATGGTCGTAGGATTTGCCACACCTCAAACCATGGCCATGAGCTCTCCTGTACATTGGACATGGGTGTCAGAAGATGCCCTAATTGAAGCTATAAGAAATTATCGTTGTCTGTGGGATCCCAGATTTGATAATTACATGAAAAATGGACTGAAGCGGGCTGTATGTTTACATATAACCTTCTGTCTGAGTTGACGAACACTGTGTGTGTGTGACTGGAGGCAATCACAACTTCAACGATTTTCTGAAAATTGATGCAATAAATTGAGGGAAAAGTGCTAGTGTGACATCGCCTTTACAAAGGAATATATATAAGACTATTTAGGAATATATGTTATCTTTTCATTTCTTTTTTTTTACAGGTTTTTAAACACACCGTACTATAGTCAACCTCACAGGTTAAGGCTGGTCAGGCTGGGTCGCCAGTCCGCTAGGAATTTCCACTGTGTTGCCACTTCTTTCGTTGACAACCAAGAGGAGGCCTATAAATAGCTTGACATGTCAAACGCGCCACGCACCACACCATATCCCACCTCTCCCCTAATTAACCCAGGTCCTCCTGCTCTCCACTCCCATCACTGCACACCTTTTTCACTCTGAGTACCTTGGTTGTCAATAATATTCCTCCATTTTGCCTTCTCCTCCAGAAAGTATTGATTTACATTGTAAATCATTTCCTTCTCTCGGCTGTGTAGACGGGAGCAACGAGACGCGGGAAGAGATGTGTCCATGGTGGCTGACAAACGAGGTATGAATGACATATGTGGGGATTAACAAATCTGGGGTGAGGTCAGCGACTCCACGTGTCACTGTACTCAGGGCACAACTGGCAATGCAGCATATGGTGTGTTGCCAAACTTGATGAAAAATAAACTCAGTAATTGATTTTCCAGCAAAAACATTGTCACGTATAAATGTAAATTACTTTATTATATAACTGAGTAAGTTTAACCTATTCATTTAACACTTAGTAACAGGAGAAAGAGAGAGAGATTTGTAGGCCTCTTAGTGGTCAGCAACAGACGTGGCAGCACACCGGAAATTCCTAACTGCCTGGCGACCCAGCCAGACCGGCCTTAACCTGTGAGGTTGACTATAGGAGCTTCCGGCCTTTCACCAAGCCCTGAAGGAATAGGCATCGCTTTTTAAATATGGCTTAAAAAGCAACTTGTGTAATTATCTTTATGAAGGATTATATATGTAACTTTTATTAATGCAGCTTACAAAGGAATATATGTAACTTTTAATTCTTTTCTTACAATCTTCTAAATGCAGCATATGAGGAGCTTCCAGCCTTTCACCAAGCTCTGAAGGATTACGCGTCACCTTTTAAATGTGGCTTACAATTTTTTTTTTTTTTTTTAAGGAATATATACAGTATGTAACTTTTTTTAATGTATAGTCGGCAAAAAAAAGTTTCGTTACCACCCCTACGTTAATTATAACCTTGGTAAGATTGGTACTCGGCCTACTGGGCAGGTGTTGCCTCGTCATCCGAGACTGGTATTGTCTTCACCCGGCCTATAATACTCGGGCTGCGTCAGTGACAACTTTTTTATATCAATAGTTTAGCTAGCTGATTTTAAATTAAATTTTGAGTGTTCAAGAACTCTTGCTATTTAACTATTCATTATTAAACATAAAGAAATGTGTGTGAATATTTTAGAACAAGAATAACCGTGAAATACCCAGAAAAAGTAGCACTGGGTAAAGAACGTCATTCCTACTCCCCTGCCCAATAGACACTGAGGAGCACTGAGGGTGACGGAGGTATATATATAAGACACTCGCGTCACACCAGGCCTACCATCATTACATCACACTGTTAAAAGGATGGTAACTAAACTTTTTTTGCCGACTGTACCTTACAAAGGAATAAATGTAACTTTTAATTTTTTTCTTGCATGCTTCTAAATGCAGCTTACAAAGGAATATACGTAACTTTTGTAATGTGTCTTTCAAAGGAATATATGTAACTTCTTGAATTCTTGTAGCCTTTCACCGAGCCCTAAAGGAATACATGTCACTTTTTAAATGTGGCTTTCAAAGGAATATTATACAGTATATGTTATTTTTTCTTTTCAATTGTTCCAGGCTACTAAATGCAGCACATGAAGAGCTTCCAGCCTTTCACCGAGCCCTGAAGGAATACGTTTCATCCGTGGCCACTAACTATGCCAAGACACAAGAGGAACTGTTTGTTGGTTTTGAAGGAAGCTTTGGGAGTAAACATGTGTCACCAAGAACACTCAATGCCAGACACCTTGGTAATCTGGTGTGTGTAGAAGGCATTGTTACCAAGTGTGAGTAGACTCTAATATAATTACCATAGAAATACCATAATTATATAAATATCACATGTCCTTTTTTTTTTCACCAAGTGTTAGATCCTGTTTCTTTTTGTAAACTAAATAAACGGAGAATTATCCACATTCTGCCTACATAAGCTGAATATAATGACGAAGTCGTGAGTCGATACAATCATCACAGCACTAAGTTCCTCATATATTTCATAAATAATAATTCAAATACAGTAGTATGAGTTATCTCATACTCAAAATCAACTGTAGTCGATGGTATTCTTCATTACTGACAGTATAATTGGCTGTTTGAATAGCAATTATGTTGTTAATTCTTATTTACACTATACCATATCAATAATGCATTAATTCGGGCGCTGTGTATACATGTAGTGTTGCCAGGGTATGATAATAAAAGGGTCAGACTCGTTTGCCACGACAATAGTCATATTCGTGAAATGTCTGAACACGAGTTTTTCTGTGGAATGACTGATATGCTCAGTCATTTCATGAAATGTGTAAAATCCTTAGTCTTTTCATGAAGTGACTGAATACTGTATTTGGTCAATTCATTACATGAAATACCTATTTGTTTAAGCCTAGTACAATGAAAATAAAACTATATTATAAAAAATCCTTTATAAAAATACTGTCACAGTATGTACCATAACAGGATATACCACAAAATATGACATACATTCAAAAATATTCATTTTTGCAGCTCCTTAAGGATGTTGTGACATCAACGTAATGATGACTTAAGTATTTAGACGTTTCATGAAATAATTAGTTTCACAGTCTGACTGTAACATACACACACATATACACACAGTGGTTACCACTATGTTATGAAGGCAGTGTGTTGTATTATTAACTAACACTAACCAATGATGAGATGAACTTTGTGTTTACATAACAACTCCTGGTTAACTACACATGGAATGATCACTAGTAACAACACACATGGTAATAGTATGGTTGAAAACAGTGTGTGTGTGTGTGTGTGTACAATACAGTGTTAAACACACATTCAGGAATGCATGGGGCCTAAGTACCATATATTGTACCATTGTTATTTTAATAGATTTTTTCTATAGTATTATTAGGCTGTGGCTAGCACTGTGGTAGAGTGCCCGGCTGCAGTTTCTATGGTCCTGCTCGGACACTAAATATCTCTCAATGTTGCCAGAGGTTACCACCCTTGTGAGCAGGAGGTGGGGGGTCTGAGTAGGCTGTCTAAGGCCTTCCTGCTTAGACAGCCATGGCCCAAACTGACCTGGGTCCTGTTTGGTGTACTAGCCACAGAGCGAGGGGCACAGGAAATACCTCCTCTAAAAGATTTTCCTGGCAAAGGGTTACATCCGGAGCATGGAGATGAATGCCTGATATATATATATATTTATATATTATATATTTATATATTATATATATACACCTCGGTCTCGTATAGAACGTCCAATAGGTCGATAGAAGACGTCGTTCTATGTGAAATCGTTCTATGTGATACATGTAACCTATGAGGAAAATCACATTTGGTCGATCAATCACCAAAATAGTGTGATCATCGTTTGCTTTCTTTTATTAACTATACGCTGGTATTTCCTTCTCCTTTCTCTTTCCGAGAAATAACTTCCTTCTTTATATCGAAGGAAATGGCCTTCCATTTTGTAAATGCACCACCTGGCATGACTGAGTGTTGAAGCTGGTGGTTAATAAACTCGTAATAACTAAAAACGAGCGAGTCAAACACGAAATTTCCCTAACTTCAACTTTAGAATTTCACTTTATGCCTCAATAATTCCCTGTTTACTCTTGAACATTGACGGTCTTTTTGGTATTTCTTCTGGTAAGACTTTCCCTGTTTATTTTTGAACAATCTTTATATAATTTCCCCGTGTGGATTTCAAAATTCCCTAAAACAGAAATTTCCTTGCACCTGGCAACACTGGGTAGTGGGAAGGAGCAGGAGAAGTGGCGTTATCACACTCACCCACACTGTACAGACGCCAGTGATATAATTTCCTGGCACGTTCATTATGATTACGCTCGTTTTGTATAAGAACTCCTCGGATTTGCTTCACTTATTTTCGCCACCTGTTCTATATGGATGCAATCGTTTTGTAAAATAATTTTAAGCTAATATTTTGGTCGCTCGTTCTATACGAGAATCGTTCTATGTGAACACATTCTATATGAGACCGAGGTGTATATATACACACTATGGATGCAAACATAGCTGTACAGTCTGCAAACAAAGGTTTGGAACCACCCCTACATTAATTTTAACCTGGGTAAGCAGTGTAAGGTTAGTACTGCACTGACTGGGCAGCTGGTGCCTCGTGTCATCTGAGATGAATATCGTCTTCTCCCCGGCCTATAATATGCGGGCCACGGCAATGACAACTTTTTTCTATCAAAAGTTTAGTTGATTTTAAATTAAATTTTGAGTGTTCAAGAACTCTTACTATTTGACTATTCATTATTAAACATAAGGAAATGCGTTTGAATATTTTGGAACAAAAATAACTGTGAAATACCCAGAAATAATAGCACTGGGTGAAACAACGTTATCCCTCCTTCAATGCCCATGAGCCACTGAGGGACAGTGGCCTGGAGCACCGGGAGGGTGGAGGAGGTATGACACTCACCAGTCAGGAGTACCAACATTACATCACCAGAAGGACCAGGAGGGAGGTGGAGGTATGACACTCCCCAGTCAGGAGTACCAACATTACATCACACTGTCAAAGGGGTGGTTCCAAAACTTTTTTTTGCAGACTGTACCCCTTAAAGTCTCAAGGAGATGCAGTTTTGCTGTGGGGTTTGCTCCCTCCTTCAATGGGGATTGGGGTATTGTAATATGGAGTGTGTGTGGAGGGGGAGTTGTATCCTTCAATGGGGATTGGAGTATTGTAATATGGAGTGTGTGTGGAGGGGGAGTTGTATCCTTCAATGGGGATTGGAGTATTGTAATATGGAGTGTGTGTGGAGGGGGAGTTGTATCCTTCAATGGGGATTGGAGTATTGTAATATGGAGTGTGTGTGGAGGGGGAGTTGTATCCTTCAATGGGGATTGGAGTATTGTAATATGGAGTGTGTGTGGAGGGGGAGTTGTATCCTTCAATGGGGATTGGAGTATTGTAATAAGGAGTGTGTGTGGAGGGGGAGTTCTATCCTTCAATGGGGATTGGAGTATTATGATATGGAGTGTGTGTGGAGGGGGAGTTGTATCCTTCAATGGGGATTGGAGTATTGTAATATGGAGTGTGTGTGGAGGGGGAGTTGTATCCTTCAATGGGGATTGGAGTATTGTAATATGGAGTGTGTGTGGAGGGGGAGTTGTATCCTTCAATGGGGATTGGAGTATTGTAATATGGAGTGTGTGTGGAGGGGGAGTTGTACGTTTGGACATTTGTGTTTGGAGTCTGTGTGACCGGACAGGGCTACCTCCATTGTGGAGATGAAGGTCTGGTGTATGTATGTATGTATGTGTGTGTATTAACTATATGTATATATTGATACAGTATATGAAATAGGCCTTATTATTAATGTTTTAGTTAATTTATGTTATATTGTTGAACAGGTTCGTTGGTAAGACCTAAGGTGGTGAGGTCAGTACACTATTGTCCAGCCACTAAGAAAACCCTTGAATGACGTTATACTGACATGACTTCATATGACCCCTTCCCTTCATCAGCAATATACCCAACTAAAGATGATGATGGTAAGTGAACATTTTGTTATTTATCCCGACCTGACCTAACCTAACCTGACCCAACTTATAGCTTTGCACAGTGGCAGTATTGTAACCAATGAGGTTAAGGTGAATGTTGTTGTTCAGTAGTTAGCTGTCAGTATTGGGAATGAATGCATGTACTGTAAACACTTATTGTACATTATATTAAACACCCATAATACCAGTGTACTGTACAATGAGGGTTTCCTGTACACAGTTTCATTACACACACTACATTACACACCCAAAATACAAGTGTAAAATGAGAGTTAACTATACTTCATTCATTTTATATTGGACTCTGGAACTGTCTAAAACCTCCCGACTCCACTTTCCCCCCGACCAGGACACCTGTACTGGCAACCCACCCACCCCCCCCTCTCCTTCCCCTACTACCCGTATATGAATATTTTTTTTTTATTGTTGAAATTGATAACCATACCTTGTCATACGACATAACTGATGCAATAAACATGTTAACAGAAATACTATAATGCTTTTTGACACAAATAAATAGGTATTGAGTACGTATTACACAAAAAAAAATAAAAATAAAGCCGACATCGGTCACGTATTTCAATGACAAAATGATGTACCGTAAAACACCCTAACTTTGGACTGTGCCATAACTTCGGACATTTCACGAAACAATGTAATAATTCAACTGTACTGGAAGAGAGTGCTATATTTGCAAAAAATATTGATGGTGTTAGTTAGGGGAATGTTCAAAGACTATTATGTATAAATTCTAATACAATGGCTTGAATATGTGTGGGTGAAAATATTTGACAAATGCAATGAAAAAAAAGTCTGCATATTTTACCCCTGCAAAACTTTGTTCACACAGAACAAAGAGTTTCAATTGCAATGCATTTCTTTATTTTGTTTTTTCGGCTAGAAAAGTTTTTGAATAGTTCTTAGTTGGATCTATGCCAAGGAAACCTCACTACAATGTGATATGATGCAACTTATTGTGATCTCAATTTATGTGCTTGAAAAGGAAGTTATTTTTGGATATATCTCTTTATATATGTATAACTCGGGCCAGGAATGCGGCAATTTCTTTTTTTTTTTTTTTTTTACATTTTTTAAAAACTCGTTAGGTGTTGGAAGTTGAGCCAGCATGTCCAGAGATGGATGCTGTTAACCATTCTCATGTTTAATGGGAAAGTACAACCCTGTCCCAAGTTGGTAAGAGCTGTCCCAAGTTATAGTCAACCACAAGGAGATGCCTGTCTGGGATGCAACACAGCACCCCATTCTATTAAACACATTATTGAAGACTGCAACACACACAGCCACACTCGCCAACAACACAACATACAATTCTCTGAGGGCACTGTGGGAAAGCCCGGTTCAGGCCATGGCCTTCCTCAGGAGCTCAGGGCTGCTCAACCAGACAGCTTGAGGAACTTCAACAACAACTAGGAAACTGGCGGTTTCAGTGGGGCAGGATCAGGGATTTCGCCCAAGCAGTGCTGCCACATTTGGCTTTCCAACCCACATCACTCTATCAAAAACCACACCAAAATGGCAACGTTTTGGTACAGTGGTGCACTGATTCTATAAATATTGTCTTTAAATGGTGAGAGCGGGTTCAGGAAATTAATGAGGTGAGTCAGGTCACTTCTCCTTTAGACTCCACAATGGAAGGAAGAACACATACCCCTGCTCACCACCCACACTGGCTCCATAGTAGTGAGAAGGAAATAATTTTCTACCTAAATTCGTACTTTGCAGAAGAAAATATTCACCACGTACAAAATCCTATCAAGTCTTCCTTCTATACACACACACACACACACACACAAGTCATAGCCCTTCCCTACTTACACCTGCCATTAATCCTTACCTCAATGGAGTCCTGACCTCACCCTACCCAGCGCCCTCCCTCTCCTCCCCCCAAAACACACACACACACACACACACACACACAAGGGAGGCAAAAGGAAGGGGTATGTACAAATAAATGTACAAATAGTAAACAGACGTAAAAATAATAAAAAATGGATAATTCAGAAGCACATCCATCACTATCCAGAGGGACAAACAGACACATAAAATACAGATGAAGAAAGAGTAGGCTAAGGAGGGGAGGGAGGAGATTCAGGTGAAGGACTGCTAATCTACTGCCCTGGGCCCTGGGTAATCCCATTCTGACAGACCAGATGTGGCAGCGCTGCTTCTACACCCGCCAGTTTCGTAGTGGTTGCCTATAGGAAATTTCTGCCTAAATTCGGACACTGGAAAGTTGAAAAAAAAACACAAATTTAGCGTCCTTAATTTTTTTTTAATTATATGGAATTAGTAGGTACTCTACCTGGCTACCACATTACACCAACAGGAATAAAATTGCACCATTATTAACAGAGTTATTCACTAAAACATGCAAAAAATGTCCGAAGTTAGGGTGTTTTACGGTATATAATTTAAGTGGTGAAGGGCCAAGCCGTCACTTCAGTCATCTGCCAGTCATGAGAGATGGAAGACACATGCTCGGCTATAAATACATCAGGTAGACCACACACGTCTCATAGCCAAGAGAGAAACTTAATAGTTAATGTATATCGGCATGTCAAGGCAAAGGCAACGTTATTAATAATAAATGCCGGCTAAATAGACCTGCTGTAATAACTGAAATGCTTATAAGACAGACATACAAAGGTTGTGTGCAGAGTAACTTCCCCTTTCTCCACCCTCCCTCATTCCCTCCATTGCTTGAGAGCTCACTTTGCACACCTCTCATTAATTTTATAATATTATATAAGTGGCTATTGAAACGGCTCTGTATTTGTGTCAAAAAGCATTATTGTATTTCTGTTTCATTTTTATTGCGTTAATTACGTAGCATGATAAGGAATTGTTATCAATTTCAACAATAAACAAAAAAAATATTCCAATACAGAGAATAGGGTTAGGAGGGGGTGGGCTGGCCCGGGGGGGAAGTGAAGTCAGGTTTTAGAGTGCTCCAGTGTCCAATATAAGATAAAGGAAGTATAGTTGACCCTTAAATTGCGGGTGTAGAGAAATTTCAACACTAGCAACAAGTATGGAGCACCACAGGTGTAGGACTTTTTGGACAGCACAGTTTTTAAATTTGCACGGACTCTAACAAGGTAGGTTGTGGCAATCAACAGTGAGGGTGAGAGCCAAGGGACCACCCCCAGCCCACCCATCTACCAACAGTCATTTTTCCTCAAACAGTGAGGATGGAAGGACATATTTTCATCACTCCTCGTTTCCTGAAATTACCATATACTATATTATATGAGTGGCTGAGTGTTACAACCAGTCGAGCGCCACACCTACTTAAGCGAGATAATTGCCTTTAAAGTATAGGTAATAATGTCACGCGTAAGGTAAACACGAATAATCTGTTGACCGTTACTTCACTTCATCAACTTGATATGACCACACTATAACATATACTGTGGTATTTCAGATTTCATTAGAGGCCAAATTTTCTTAGCTTTTAATTAACTGATATATGCCAAAAAGTGTTCAGTTTCCTATTAAGAAAGATATTACAGGTATAATATATACGACTGCCATGGAGAATATGTGAAAAGTTATTCTCGTACTGAAATATTAGATTAAAATGGAGAATTGGTAAATAATAATAAAATATACTATTTCGCTTAAGAAACTACATTTTTTTAGCATTCTATGGGTATAGTTTAGATGTAGGTACGTTATAGAATAACTTTGAAAAGTTGAAAAGAGTGTGGTACTATCACAATTTCTCCGGTCTATCTAGCGGCTTCTAGCCTCTCTGCCAGTCGCCTGCCTCCAGGTGGGATGGCGCCGGTAGCTGCCAAACGTACGATTCAACATATTGCTTTTAACAGCGAGAGTTCTAAATAGTAGTTGATTATGTATCTGAGTTTGCTAGGTTAAACTGTTATGAATGAGTGGTAAGCAGGAGAACTGCTGAGTCATAATGCATCTATTTCTCCACACGGGCAAGAATTACAAAAAAAAATTTAATGGATTATAACAATCACACACCGCTCGCTTCTTCATCTGCTTCTGTAGTATGCTTATACAAGAAAATTTATTTATACAAAATAATTATAATCGTCACTGATCTTCTAATCGTTCTTTCGCCATTGGTCTAAAATCGCAATATTTATGGAGTGACGTCACTATTCTTTCTCTTACATCCTCGCCTTTCCTCACTCCCTCTTCCTCCTGTACCCCGGTCCATCCGTACTCACTCCCCCCCCCCTCTCTCCCACTCCTTCTTAAGTTCCTACCCTCCTCTCTGTCACCACATCACTGATTCCCTCTATCTTCCTGTCTAAATTCTAGTACGTCTCACTATCCATGTCCTTCGCCATTGTTTTTTACACTGAGGTACTGAAAGTAATTGTTACTAAGTAGCTGATATTTTTGAGGCTGTCTTAATGTGTCCTGCTGTGTGTGTGTGTGTTTTGGTATGTGTGTGTGTTGTAATGTTTCCTTCTGTGTTTTGGTATGTGTCCTGTTATGTGTGTGTGTGTGTGTGTGAGTGTGTTGTTTCCTTCTGTATTTTGGTATGTGTACTGGTGTGTGTGTGTGTGTGTGTGTGTTGTTTCGTCTTGTATTTTGGTATGTGTACTTGTGTGTGTGTGTTGTTTCCTTCTGTATTTTGGTATGTGTACTGGTGTGTGTGTGTGTTGTTTCCTTCTGTATTTTGGTATGTGTCCTGGTGTGTGTGTGTTTCCTTGTGTGTATTGTTATGTGTCCTGTTTTGTGTGTGTGTGTTTTTCCTTCTGTGTTGTTATGTGTCCTGTTGTGTGTGTGTGTGTGTGTGTGTGTGTTTCCTTCTGTGTTTTTTTATGTGTCCTGTTGTGTGTGTGTGTGTTTCCTTCTGTGTTTTGTTATGTGTCCTGTTGTGTGCGTGTGTGTGTTTCCTTCTGTGTTTTGGTATGTGTCCTGTTGTATGTGTGTGTGTTTCCTTCTGTGTTTTGTTATGTGTCCTGTTGTGTGTGTGTGTTTCCTTCTGTGTTTTGTTATGTGTCCTGTTGTGTGTGTGTGCGTTTCCTTCTGTGTTTTGTTATGTGTCCTGTTGTATGTGTGTGTGTGTTTCCTTCTGTGTTTTGTTATGTGTCCTGGTGTGTGTCCTTCTGTGTTTTGTTATGTGTCCTGTTCTATCTATTTATCTATAGCTCCGACGCCTCGCTCCCTCCAGGAACTCCCACCAAGGGGGTGGCCACGACAGAAGAGTCTCCAGTTTTCCCTGTTAACGCACTCCCTCCTCACTTTCTCCATCCCCCCTCCCCCCTCACACTTCTCTCTCTCACATACTCTTCCACTCTGTTCTGCCATCTAACCGGAGGTCTGCCTCTCACACCAGGTCCCATAACTTCACTTCCATGGGGTGCTGATGGTATAGCGGTTAGCACACTCGCCTGGCATGCGAGAGATCCTGGGTTCAATTCCTGGGTCAGTGGAATTGTTGGACAATTTTCCCAGCCCCCAATGTCCCTGTTCACCTAGCAGTAAATAGGTACCTGGCTGTAAGAGCAAGGATAACATGCTACCTTGTAAGCTGGGGGAAGACGTGTTGATGGCTAGAGGAAGATGTGTTGATGTAAAAAACTACCCAGCACAGTTCTCAACTACCCAGCAAACACTGGTGAGGGAAGATGTGTTGGTGCAAATTACCCATCACACTTCTCAACTACCCAGCACACACTGGAAAGGGAAGATGTGTTAATGTAAACTACCCAGCACACATCTCAACTACTCAGCAACACACTGGTGAGGGCTGGTTCTATCCAGAAATGAGGAATCTGGCATCCTCTACCACACCCTGGCCTGTTCTGTCTGTCTCCTTACTATCTCTCATTCCTTCTGGGTAGCCGACGAGATCGCCAGATTGGGTGGCACAACAAGGAAGACTACAGACGGTGGGAATGTTGGCCCAGGGATACATGCCCGTGAGCCAGCAGTCCCCTCGTCTGCTGCTTTCGAAGAAACAGACCTCACTATCACCCTGACTCCCATTTGGGGGTCCGAGCATCTGCACGGTTTCGGTCAACCAGACTCGGGACTGCTCGGCCAGACAGTCTGGGGAACTACAACAACAACAACAACAACTTCACTTCCATACACCTTCTTTACAAACTCCACACTTTGCATTCTCTCCACATGTCCAAACCACCTCAGTGTATTACGCTTCACTCTCTCAACCACTCCACACTTCCATACACCTTCTTTACAAACTCCACACTTTGCATTCTCTCTACATGTTCAAACCATCTCAATGTATTACACTTCACTCTCTCAACCACTCCACACTCAATACCAACTGCCTTCTCACTCATACCACACCTCTCATACACACTCATTTCTTTCTCCATCCCACCTAGTAAGTCCACATACTCCTCTCAAGTAACTCATTTCCACTGCACCTATTCTACATCTCTCATACATATACACACTCATTACTTTCTCCATCTCACCTAGTAAGTCCACATGCTCCTCTCAAGTAACTCATTTCCACAGCACCTATTCTAGACTGATGAGCCCTACTCCATGTCTATGTCTCTAACGCATATGTCAGTATTGGCAGGATTATACTATTTCTCAGTCCCTTTTTCACTTCCATACTCACACTTCTACCCTTCATAATCCTCAATCCGCTCCAGCAAGCACCCACCAACACCGTAAATCCTTAATACATCTGTCATAGCTCTCCTATCAACCCTATCGTATGCCTTTTCCAAATCTATGAAGGCAGCATACAACTTGCTACCCTTCCCAATATATTTCTTCACTGTTGATTTTATTGCAAAGATCTGGTTCACACATCCTTTACCCTTTCTGAACCCTCCCTGCTCCTCAATGACTTAAAGTCATTGACTTTATTCCCAGTTACTTCTATCAGTCTCTCAGTAAGAACCTTCCCATACACCTTCCCCGGTACACTAAGAAGGCTTATTCCCCTATAGCTACCACACTCATCCTTACTCCCCTTCCCCTTGTACAGAGGCACAATTATGACTCCTTCAGTTCTCTGGCACCTCTCCCTGTCTCCAAGCCAATGTGCATATAAGCAGCATCCACTCCACCACTTCCTCCCCCCTACACCTCAGTATCTCTGCAGTTATTTCATCCACCCCCGGTGCCTTTCCTATCTTCAACTTTCCTGACCTCTTCCCTTCCTAATTCTCCCTGTACATCCTGTCATCTACCTCCTGCCTCCATCCCCATGCATGTCACCACCACCTCCCCTCCCCTCACCCCATTCATCAGACCAACAAAATGCCTATTCCACACTTCTTTCACTTCCTCACTTCTACTCACAGTAACTCCATCCTCTCTCTTCATTCTCACGCTACCAGACTTTCCTTCTCCTCTTTCTCTTTTCACCTCCTTCCAGAATAATTTCTTGTTTTCTCTCAACTTATCACTCAGTTTCCTACCAAACTCCTCATCCACTCTTGTATCCGTGGCTGATCACGTTCGCGATACATGATACACCTATGGTGTTGGAACATTCCGTTAAGCCAAAGCAGTTCAAGCTAGTTTCATTAGACACAACATCCTTTGAAAAGTGCTGAGTTGCAGCGTGGGGGAATCTTCCATGCTGAGCTACTGATTGCTAGATTCACTCTGTAATTATCTATATGTTAATCTCTATACTATAATCAACTCCATATTGTCATCTCGTATGTAGAGAAAGGGACAATATATATTTACTCACTTTATTCTTATATAAACTCATATCTAACTTATCCATATTTCATATGTAAGCTTAGCATTGTAAATAGCATCATCGACAACCTGTCATCTGAGAAAGGGTGTGGCAGTGTATACAACGAGCGAGGACTACCAGAGAGAGAAGGCGCATTACACGCCCTGCCCTGAAGACAACAGGTTCACTCCTACCTTATATTAGAGAGACACGAGATGTCTGTATAACCTGTAAACTATATCTAATATACTTAGTAAATAGAGACAAGTCCACGAGTTTACTCTAACCCTTGAGTAACTAACTTAGTTCCCCAGGAAGACTAGAGTGGTAGTTCAGAGCAACGGTAAGTTGGCTTGAAACCAGAGGTCTACATCGGCGTAGTAAGTAATACTAGCCCGAGAGTAAGTGAGAGTTTCCAGCAGGTGTTTCCGAGAGAAGCTGTTGCTGAGCTTGGACGACCCCACGAGTACATAATGGTGGCAGCGGTGGGATACGTAACATTCACAGTGTCCTGTATTAATTCTATATTCCAAACAGAATAATTGTGTACGTGGTGGGCGGCTCGGGCGCTTTCCTCGTTGGCAACACTGACGGAGCGAGAGCGAGCCAGAGCGATACCAGCTGGGGGTTGCCAGCTAATGGTGGCTGCGTAACCTAACCTACTTTAATCAGGCATTTTTCCCTGTGTGCTTTTCCCAGGGAAAAAGAGGAATTGTCTGTTGTGGGTACTCTCATCTGGGAAGGAACAAGGACGGACTTAGGAGGGCGAACCAGAAGAGTGAACGGGAGCTGTGAGAGGAACGACTGGCCAGCGTTTACTCTGGGGGTGTGTGGCATCTACACATTCCTTTACTACGTGTATACTGAGCATCTGTAATCTTCATTCTCCATCGGTTAGTTATTTTATTCTATACACATACACAGTGAACATTAAACACACAATAGTAACATGTTGTTGGGGTATTTTTGTATGCCTATGTAATATTTTATTATATGTTGTGGTGAGTGTATAGGAATTATTTCTACGGGACATGTTTAAGAAATTTAGAACGACAAAGAATATAATCCCAGGGGATTTATCAGAGGATTCAGACAGTAGTAGCAGTGAGGGGGAACTAAACTTTCCACCTACTCCCAATACCACTAATATACATGAGCAGTTAAGGGGACTGAATAGTCCAGTGCCAGGGCAGTTAAGAAGTGGATATCAATTTCGTGTAGAGGGAAGTGACGAAATAGAGGAAACACGGGAGAACGTGTTTAAGTTACCGCCAAAAGGGCGAGGAAAGGGTAATAAAAATACTACAGTTGTACAAGCTACAATTCCAATGGCGACTGCAAGCACCAGTGCTGTTGGGGGAGCAGCCCAGGCGACAGGGCAGAATGTCACTAACCCTAGTATAGGCAATTTAGTGGGTAGCGCCCACGGGAATCAGCCAACGAATATTATGAGAGTGTTTACAGGTGAGGATTCAGTACCAAAGTTTGATGGGGATCCAAATAAGAATTATACAGTATATAGAGGAATTTATACGGAGACTTGAGCAGTCTTTCGTGGAGTATAATATTACCGAGGATAGAGGTAAAATAGGATATGCAGACTCGAGGATTGAAGGGGAGTTTGCAAGGCAGTTATTAAACTGTAGTTGTCTGTTGGGGAGGTCGTCAAGGGAACAACAGACGTGGGAGGAGTTTAAAAAAGCATTAGTTATAGTGTACCGAAGGTCGGCTCCAGAGGGATGCTCGGTGTGGGCACATAGAATATTCACGGACTTAGGTTTAAAGGCGTGGACTACACCACTAGAAGTAGCAGTATCAAAGGCGGGTGCTATACGTAAGGATATACAAGATTGTATACAGGACAACAATTGGTCTAAGGATGTTAATGGGGAACAATGGATGAAGGTAGACGACGCCTGTGAGATGTTTGAATATCTCTTGATGTATCTAGGTCTATCAGAGGAGGACCAGAGGAGAGTCCGGAAAAAAAAGTTGGAGCGAGGTAAGGGAATCTGGCATTTAATTAATGAGTTAAAACTGGAAATCAGAGATCCCATGGTTGTTAGACCATTTCGCAACCAAAATGCTACGAAGGTACAGACTTCGGTATTGCAAACGGAGGTAACTGACAGGAGGTCAGAGGGCGAGCCGCAGACTGGCGTAAATGCGGTCGCGGGGCAAAGGAATACAAGGGGTGGAAATTCATCTGTGAGGTACCAGGTAGAATGTTTCCATTGTCGTAAGTGGGGCCATGTAAAGGCCGACTGTCCTCAATTACAGAATAGATCTCAAGGGGATCAATATAGAGGTGTTTCCGAGAGAAGCTGTTGCTGAGCTTGGACGACCCCACGAGTACATATCCATGTATAATTACTTAATTTAAGGAAGTATTATTAATTACCCATTGTATCATTCACGAGCTCAACGATTTATTTTTCTTTTATGTTAATTCATCCAGTGTATATATTTCATCTTGTATATATAGTATATATATGTTACCATGTCAAGAGTCAATCTAATAATCAGGAAGGCTAAGCATTGTTTAAAGTAAATTTAATATTATTGTGAACTGCGGGGACGCAGTTGTTTTAGCGTGGCCGAGCAATGTATCCGTGGCTGATCACGTTCGCGATACATGATACACCTATGGTGTTGGAACATTCCGTTAAGCCAAAGCAGTTCAAGCTAGTTTCATTAGACACAACATCCTTTGAAAAGTGCTGAGTTGCAGCGTGGGGGAATCTTCCATGCTGAGCTACTGATTGCTAGATTCACTCTGTAATTATCTATATGTTAATCTCTATACTATAATCAACTCCATATTGTCATCTCGTATGTAGAGAAAGGGACAATATATATTTACTCACTTTATTCTTATATAAACTCATATCTAACTTATCCATATTTCATATGTAAGCTTAGCATTGTAAATAGCATCATCGACAACCTGTCATCTGAGAAAGGGTGTGGCAGTGTATACAACGAGCGAGGACTACCAGAGAGAGAAGGCGCATTACACGCCCTGCCCTGAAGACAACAGGTTCACTCCTACCTTATATTAGAGAGACACGAGATGTCTGTATAACCTGTAAACTATATCTAATATACTTAGTAAATAGAGACAAGTCCACGAGTTTACTCTAACCCTTGAGTAACTAACTTAGTTCCCCAGGAAGACTAGAGTGGTAGTTCAGAGCAACGGTAAGTTGGCTTGAAACCAGAGGTCTACATCGGCGTAGTAAGTAATACTAGCCCGAGAGTAAGTGAGAGTTTCCAGCAGGTGTTTCCGAGAGAAGCTGTTGCTGAGCTTGGACGACCCCACGAGTACACTCTCCTTTTGCTCTCACTCACTGTCCTCTTCACTTTCCTCTTACACTCATTGTATTCCCTCTTTCACCTCCTCTGGCACATTTCTCTACAGGGTTCTCCTAAAAGCCTTCTTCTTATTCTCTACTGCATCCTTCACTTCTTCAGATCACCATGCACTCCCTTTCTTCCCCATCTTTTGTACTTTGTACCCCACCACTTCTGCTGCTGTCTTACACACTAAAGTTTTGAATGTTTCATACACATCATTCACTCCCACTCCCTCCCCTATCACCATCCTTGCATCCCCCAGCACCTCACTCACCCTCCTCTTATATTCCTCCCTATATTCTGCTTCATCTAATTTCCTACTAGCCACCTCCCTCTTTTTCCTCACCCCTTCATCCCTCCTACCATATTCCCACTTAGCACTAACCTTCATCCTTACCAATACCGCAAAATGGTCGGAGCATTGGATAATTTCTCTCACCACTTTTGCATCGACCCTGTGATCTTGTATGAAACTTGGAGGCTTGCGATTCCTCCTGACTATGCCACGAAACACGCTCCTTCAATATGGGTGATGTTTCGTGGCAAAATTTGAAGGACTCGCAAACCTCCAAGTTTCTGACTACATCACAGGGTTCCTTAACCTTTCATCCATTGCCACATAATAATCAATCAAACTCTTCTGCTCTCCTCTCTCATCCCTTCTCTTCCATGTATACCTGTGGATCATCTTGTTCTGAGAGAAGGTGTTCGCCAACTTGACGCCAAGAACAACCCCCTCTCAGCACAGACATCCACCAGATACTCACCCTTCTCATTTACTCCTTCTACACCCCATTTACCCACAATACTTCCCACTTCCTCACTTCCCTTTTTTCCATACATATCTCCCATCATCACCACTCTCCTTCCATTATCAATCTTTCTCAGACACGCATTCAATTCCTCCCAAAATACACTCATCCTCTCTCTCTCTGTCCTACTCTTTTCATCCTCTGGTGCATATGCACACACCCACGCATATTTCACCATCCCAATCGTTCCCGTCATCCATACAATCCTCGACCCATGTCCATCCACTCCCTTCCACACCAACCCATCCTCCCCCTATCCTCCCTTCTTACCAACCCATCCTCCACCTACCCCAATCATCCCTCCTTACCAACCTATCCTCCTCCTACCATCCCCCTGTGAGTTCCCTATCCTCCCTTCTTACCAACCCATCCTCCTCCTACCCCCCATAACCATTCACCTTGTCCTCCCTCTACCCCTACACACACTCTCTCTCAGTGAGTGTGTGACTGTTTGACAGACTGATTCGAGTCACTGCCTACCGCCCTACCCGTGCAATTTGTGAGTTCACAATTATTATTATTAACTTTAATTAATTATGTATCTTATTCGATGTATTGTCATAATTGTACTAAGAAATATCGAAGTAATAACACTTCCCTTATAATACAGTGAAACACATAGTATAAGCATAAATTATTTAGATATTTTTAAATGCAGTACGAGAGTTTGGGCTGGTCCGACCTGGCCAGCGGGCATCGCCATCGTTTCCTCTCTTTTTTTATTATCTTTTTTCCATGATTTGTGATAACTAAATGGATTTACAAGTTTGTTTTTGCAATAAAAATGTACATTAATATTTTAATGCTACATAGCAAGCGTTCCCAACGGCTAATAAAATAATCACGTAGAGCACGAAGTAAATTTTATTAATTAGCGAGCAGTGGCAACATCTTTGCTTCAGCTGACTTGACTTGTCGACTGCCTGCATTTGACTTATTTGTCACTCGCCGACACTCGGTTGTATTTCAGACATTCTAGAGATATCTATAAGCAAGTTAAGATGATATCCATTTGTTCATTAGATAGAAGAGGAATTGTAGAAGTAATTCCTATTAATAACTCAATTTTAGGGTAGTTGGCGCTTGACTTGTTGTAACAGTTAGGGCTACATATGTACTGTACGTACAAATGACAGTGACATTATCTTTCATATTGTGTTGAAAAATGTAATTCTGACATGTTTTATAATAAAATTAGAGTGTGAAAATGTACTTAGATATGTGTATATAGTGTAAAAGTGAATTTTGAGTTGATGTCAGTCTGAGGTGGCTACCCATCCTACAGATGTCACTTTAGTGTTCACAAGTACATCAGGAGACAGCTAAAGGCTTGTACTTCACTATCCTGTATCATTTATTTATATAGTATGAGTAGTTTACAAGCTATTATCTGTCAGATGTGTTGTTTACATAATGATCGCTGGTGTGTGAGTGAGGCCCTGCAAGACAGACCTGCTGTGGGAGATAAGGCCTGCAGCTTAATGGTTAATAATGCAACACACTGCCTTCATACCAGAGTGTTAACCACTCTGTGTATACACTGATGATGCTTTATATGTAATCCACAAACGTGTGGTTGTGAGTGTGATCATGGTACTCACTCAGTTTGTGAACCTCTATGTTTACATGTGAACCACTACATAGACTAACACTGACTTTGGAAACACACGCATCAAATCGTGGGTTCAAAAAAGCCTCGTGTAAACAGAACTGTACTAAGAACTAAGAAGACCTCTATTGTCCCTATCTCACACAAACTTGTATACTTTCCCTTATTAAAGAGAGATTAATTTATTGGTGAATTGGAACTATGCCAAAAAATAGACACCCTAAATGGTACTGTTAGTAGGGGATCTGTTTCATGGCATAATTTGTAGGAATCACAGACCTTCCATTTCACCAGCAAAAGAATCTCACCTTACGTAAATACACACATAGTAAGTCAAATTAGATTCAGTCGGTAATTATTCACACAGTAAGTCATTGAATTTACAGTCGGTATTTATACACGCATAAGGCAAATTAAATTCACAGTAGATACGCACAGTTATATCAACATATTTTACATTATTATTATTATTATTATTTTTGTATATTATTATTGTATTGTTATTGTATTATTTTTTTTCTGTATCTATATTTTGCAGTGATATCAACATCTTACTTATTGGTGACCCATCGGTTGCCAAGAGTCAGTTGCTGCTTTACGTGCTTCACTCAGCACCCAGGGCCATTACCACCACAGGCAGGGGGTCATCTGGTGTTGGTCTCACAGCAGCAGTTGCCACAGACCAGGAAACACGGGACAGGAGGTGGGTTGGTGTTAGACCCATGATAAATTTTACACTGAATAAATACTTGTATCCATCACTTACTTCCATTTTACACTCATTGAAGACCAACCATTTTTATTTTTTTATTTTACACTGAATAAATATTTGTATCCATCACTTACTTCCTTTTTACACTCATTGAAGACCAACAATTTTTTTTTTTTTTTTTTTTCTTACCTCGACCTCGGGACTGTAGGCTGTCAGTAGCCCGTGACTCTTGCAAGGCCCCGAGATCATTGGGTGTCGCACCAGATGAGACAGTGGAGCTTCGTGGTGATGTTGGTACCGTAGCTTCTCTTCTGTCTCACTAGATGACCCACACCTTATTTATACACGTCACTATCAGGCCTGTGTCGTTCATTACTATATGCACTAAGGGATTTATTCACCATGTTTTAAAAGGATAGTGTGAGTGTGTGTGTGTTACCAGGCTTGTGTTGTTCATTACCATAAAACTAAGTGATTTACTGATCCTGTATTAAAAGGATTGTGTGTTCTTACCTATTTATATTTTTACAGGATTGAGTGCAGCTCATATTGTCCTGTTTTTTTAAACCCAATTACCATATTTTTCTTTAACGTTATGTAACTTTTTGGCACACCACTTCTTCTGGTAATACGTTCCATTGATCTATTACTCTGTTTGGAAAGCTTTATTTTTGTACATCTTTGTCTCCTCCTCTTTTAAATAATTTCTTACTGTGGCCTCTCCTTCTAGGTATTCCTTGTTGACACAAGTTGTCTATATCAATCTTTTCTATTTCTGTGACACATTTGTACACCATAATCATATCTCCTCTTTGGTCTTTCTTTCAGTTTAGGTAACTTTAGTTTCCTTAGTCTTTCTTCATAGCTTAGTTCTCTTAGACTCTGTACCCATCTTATTGCTGCTCTTTGTACTTTTCTAATTTGGTGATATGTTTCTTTAAATGTGAGTTCCATACTACTGCAGAATATTCTAAGGTAGGCCTTATAATGGATGTGATTATTTTCTTGATAATTTCTTGGTCTATATAAGTGAAGGCCACTCTCAAATTTGGTAATAATGTAAACATGTTTCTCACTTTTTCATTTGTGTGTGTGTGTTTTCCCAGGCTGGTGTTGTTCATTACCATAAACACTAAGTGATTTACTCACCCTATCTTAAAAGAATAGATGTGTGTGTGTGTGTTTTTTTTTTACAGATGTTTAGGGTCAGGGCAAAATGGGAGTATGGCAGGAAGGATAGAGGGGGGAACAAGAGGGAGGTGGCAAGTGGAAGATTGAATGACATCAAGTATAGAGAGGAATATAAGAGGGGAGTGGGTGAGGTGCTGGAGGATACAAGGCTAAGTATAGGGGAGAAAGTGGGAGTGAATTATGTGTGCAAAATGTTTAAGACAATAGTAATGAGGACAGCAGCAGAGGTAGTGGGATACAAGTCACAGAAGAAGGGCAAGAGAGGGAGTGCTTGGTGGTCAGAAGAAGTGAAAGATGCAGTAGAGAAGAAAAGGAAGGCATATAGGAGAACATTACAGAGGAAGTGGAAGAGAGGATATAGTGTTTGTAAGAGGCAAGTGAAGAGGATGGTGAGTGAAAGTAAACGGAGAGTGGATGAGGAGTTTGGTAGGAAACTGAGTGAGAAGTTTAAAGAAAATAAGAAATTATTCTGGAAGGAGGTTATCAAAGAAAGAGGAGAAGGAAAGTCTGGTAGCGTGAGAATGAAAAGAGAAGATGGAGTTACTGTGAGTGGAAGTGAGGAAGTGAAAGAAGTGTGGAAGAGACATTTTGATCGTTAAATGAATGAGGGGACGGGAGGGGAGGCGGTGGTGACATGCATGGGGATGGAGGCAGGTTGTAGACGACAGGATGTACAGGGAGAATTAGGAAGGGAAGAGGTTAGGAAAGCAATAGGGAAGTTAAAGATGGGAAAGGCACCGGGGGTGGATGGGATAACTGCTGAAATGTTAAAGTGTGGGGGGGAGGTAGTGGTGGAGTGGATGTTGCTTATATGTACATTGGCTTGGAGGCAGGTAGAGGTGCCAGAGGATTGGAGAAGAGCCATAATTGTACCTTTGTATAAGGGGAAGGGGAGTAAGGAGGAGTGTGGTAGCTATAGGGGAATAAGCCTCCTTAGTGTACCAGGGAAGGTGTATGGGAAGGTTCTTACTGAGAGACTGGTTGATGTAACAGGGAATAAAGTTAGTGAGGAGCAGGGAGGGTTCAGAAAGGGTTGAGGATGTGTGGACCAAATATTTGCATTAAAATCAATAGTTGAGAAATATATTGGGAAGGGTAGGAAGTTGTATGCTGCCTTCATGGACTTGGAGAAGGCATACGATAGAGTTGATAGGAAAGCTATGACAGAGGTGTTGAGAATTTATTGCTGAAAGGCATCGAGGCTTTTTATGCAGATGCAACAGCATGTGTGAGGGTAGAGGGTGATCTAAGTGAGAGTTTTGATATTGGTGTAGGGCTGAGACAGGGATGTGTTATGTCCCCATGGCTGTTCAATATATATATGGATGGTTGTATGAGAGAGATGAAAGCCAAAGTGAATGGCCTAGGGGTGAAATTGAGGCTGAATGAAGCAAATTGGTCCTTGGTGGCAAGTTTATTTGCGGATGACACTGTATTGATGGCTGAGAGTGAAATGGAGTTACAGAGGGTGGTGGATGAGTTCCAGTCTGTGTGTAAACGAAGAAAATTGAAGGTGAATGTTGGTAAGAGTAAGGTGATGGTATTTGAGAGGACCAAAACAGAAGTAATTTACTTTGCGACACCCTATAGAGTGGCTGTACCAACTGGGACGAAATGTGAGATAACTTTAGGGGATGATAAGATGGAGGAGGTGAGGGAATTCAGGTATCTGGAAACAGTTCTGTGTAAACATGGGAGTATGGAAGGAGAAATCAGGGAGAGAGCAGTGAGGGGCAGGCAGGTCATAGGATCACTGGGGAGGATTATGAAGGGTAGAAGTGTGAGTATGAAAGTGAAAAGGGGACTACGAAACAGTATAATCCTGCCAACACTGACATATGCATCAGAGACATGGACATGGAGTAGGGCTCATCAGTCTAGAATAGGTGCTGTGGAAATGAGTTATCTGAGAGGAGCATGTGGACTTACTAGGTGGGATGGAGAAAGTAATGAGAGTGTGTATGAGAGGTGTGGTATGAGTGAGAAGGCAATCGGTATTGAGTGTGGAGTGGTAGAGAGAGTGAAGTGTAATACACTGAGATGGTTTGGACATGTAGAGAGAATGCAAGGTGAGGAGTTTGTAAAGAAGGTGTATGGAAGTGAAGTTGTGGCACCTGGTGTGAGAGGCAGACCTCCAGTTAGATGGCAGAACAGAGTGGAAGAGTATGTGAGAGGGGGAGGGGGGATGGACCAAGTAAGGAGGGAGTGCTGGAACATGGGGAACTGGAGACTCTTCTGCCGTGGCCACCCCCTTGGTGGGAGTTCCCGGAGGGAGCGAGGCGTCGGAGCTATAGATAGATAGATAGATAGTGATGATTTAGGCTCTTAGGCTTCTGATTCCTCCCACCTATGGCATGAAACAAGCTCCTTCAATATAGGTGGTGTTTTGTGGCAATGTTTGAAGGACTCACTAACCTTCAATTTTATCACTACATCACAGGGTCCCTTAATTAAGGTGGTAATTCTTTTTTGGGTACATTGGAGTGCCTTGATTTCTTCAAAGTATGCCAGGAAACAGGACCAGAAGAGCAAAAGTAATGGTGTTATGTTGCTTGGAATAGTTTGGAGGATTCAGTTGCTCCAGATTTACCAACACAAACTTTCCCCCTTAACAGGCCACGTCTCTGAGCCATATAATTATGATCTCTGGTCTTATCACTGAAAGATATATCATGTCTTTCACCCTGCTCTGGTACTAACCTTTCTATCCCATAATTATCAGTCCAGGGACCGTATCAATCATATATCCACCAACACTTTCCTTCCATCCTAGTAAATATCTTGGTAATAAAGAACAACACGTGTATGATATTGTAGCACCTCATAATAATAATAATAATAATAATAATAATAATAATAATAATAATAATCAACATCTTGGTTATAAGGAACAACACGTGTATGATATTGCAGCACCTCATAATAATAATTGAGGGGGTTGAGTTGACATAAGGTGTTGTATGATTATATTTTGATATGATACTGATTTATTTGTAAGATAGAAGGATAGTGGTGGTGGTTATTTGATTGTGGCCGTACATATATTGAAATATCTGTAGTGTTTTCTTTTTGTGAGGTCATGAACATAAAAAAGGTCGAGGTTGTGACAGGAAATTTTTTTTTGGCTGCATCATATATTAATAAATAGATAAGATTAGGAAGGTAATTATTTTATGTACTTAGGTTGTTTGTGATAAAATAGAGAAAGTGATTATTTTATATTTTTGTATGTGATGGAACTACCTGTATTATGTATGAAAGCACTCCCTGTCATCCTCATTTTCTTTGGTAAACAAATGATATACTTACTTTTCCTACCTACAGGGTTATTGCCTCCCTGCCCACCATGGAGTGCCCAGAAACCATCTACCAGCAACCAACCACCACCCTAACTTTACAACCATTGTGTCAACACTAGATTGACTCATTCACACACACACCAGAACCACTCAGCAACGTTGCACAAAATAGGTGAGATGGAAATTTTGTATATTGCTTCCCACAGCATGAAATCTTTCAGTGGGGAATCATTAAAAAAATTTGTTTATTAGATTGTAAGTAAGATGCTTAAAGAATACAGCATTGTGAAAGCTGTAATTGGAAAGAAACAAGGAAGGGAAGTGAGAAAAAAATGTATCAGAAAAATTTGAATGATACAAAATGGGAGTTAAATTAATTTTGATCATGATATGTTTAGTGAAGGTTTCTTGTTCCCTTCCTCAATGTCTATCTATCTATCCATCTATCTATCCTTCCTCAATGTCTATCTATCTATCTATCTATGTCATTACTGAGGTGTTACAAAGCAGGTGAGAAGCAGCAGGTATTTAAATTAATTTTAATCATGATGTGTTTAGTGAAGGTTTGTTGTTCCCTTCCTCAATGTCTATCTATCCATGATCATCACTGAGGTGTTACAAAGCAGGTGAGAAGCAGCTGGTAATTTAAATTAATTTTAATCATGATACTTGAAATGATACCACTACTGTATTCAAGATGTGGGAGTAATATTGTTGTTTGGTCATCAGCCATAATGTCTGTCTACATAAAACAGATGAGTCAAGTTAAAACAAATCTTGTGTCCTATTTGTATGATGTCTTAATGGGTCCATTCCACAGTGGTTGGTATTGGTTTGTAAGCATGCAAACGAAAGAATGTTAGCCGTGTAAATGACTTATGGGTGAATTATATAATGAATTTGGTGAGTAAACTATACAGTGATAATTATTATCTAACTGTTGGATAGATTTTGTGAATGTGGATATTCAGCTTTTGGAAAATAATGAAGCCTTACAGATGTGGTTGGTTGGGAAGCTAACAAACCAATACCATTGTGGAAGTGACCCAATGACATAGTTCCAATTGTGTTGTCTCTGATTCCTTCAAACCATACAACAAAACACATTCCTTATTAGTATCATTGTGGATGTGGTGTGTGTGTGGACGTGTTGGAGAGTGTGAAAAGGAACAACTTGAGGTGGTTCAGTCATGTGGAGCGTATGGGAAGCGAGAGGTTGGTTAAGAGAGTGAGATGGAGGGACAGAGGGGGAGGGTCAGACAGAGAGTGAGGTGGAGGGATGGAGTTGAGAGGTATGTGAGGGAGAGTGTGGTGGAGGGATGGAGTTGAGAGGTATGTGATGGAGAGTGGTATGGGGTGGGAGGAGGGACGCCAGTTAACAGGGAACAGGGGTTCATGGAGGCGATTCATTGGTGGCCACTCCTTCGGGGATTGAGGCGTCTGGCAATAGATAGATAGATAGTATTTTCTGACATAGTTTGTAGGAATCAGAGACTTTCCAATTCACCAACAAGATAATCTCTCCTTAATTAATGTGTTGCTTATTATTATATATGAATGGACCTTAGGGAGGGAGGAGGGTTTACGGCTTTATGCCTATCGACTCATAGTGTTGGTCATTAAGGCAGTCAAGTCTTGTTACATCAACACATCTTCCCCCAGCCTACAAGGTTGCTATCCTTGCTCTTACAGCCGGGTACCTACTTACTGCTAGGTAAACAGGGACATAGGGGGCTTGGAAATTTTTCCAACAATTCCACTGACCTGGGGATCGAACCCAAGATCTCTCGCTTGCGAGGCGAGTGTGCTAACCATTACACCATCAGTACCCCCTTTTTTTTACATGGGGATCGTATCAGATATTAAGCTGATAAAAATAGATACTACACTTTGATCTTTGATCTTTATTCTTAGGGATAAATTACTATAAATTGCCAGCACAACATTCGGACACAACAAAGAATCCACAATCACAGTATACAAACAATATATTCGATCAGTGATGGATTATGCAAGCCCTGCCTGGGCTTCAAACCTCACTGAGACTTATCACAACACCCTTCAAACCATACAGAACAGAGCCCTAAAGACAATCACAGGCTGCACAGCTACCACACCTAGAGACCACCTACACTATGAAACCAAAGTCCTCAAAATCAAGGATCACCTTGACATGAGAGGCACACAAACACTTGCTGCAGCCTCCACAAACCCACATCATCCACTACACTACATGGCACAACACCCACACATGCCAAGGAACATCAAAACAACACCCAGTACACGATACCATACACAAATACTATCATCTCTTACACCCTGCCCACCCCAAACCAATCTCCAGAAACACATCCATACTCAAATCACTCATCAGTCCATCCAAACACTCAAAAACAACACTCAGCTGCATGCACGACCTCCTGACATCCACCCATCTGAATATCTATACTCCACTCACTCATCAGTCCATCCAAACACTCCAAAACAACACCCAGCTATCAACAACCATACATACTTGTTGGTGATAAATTACAGATTCACATTTGTCTCTGACTGTACAAATCTTTCTGTATGGCTCTTATTATTATTATTATTATTAAAGCTCACATTATTGTTATTTCTATATGGCTCTCTTAGTTTAAGGGAAAATTAAGGTAAATTGGAAGGTCTGTGATTCCTCCAAAGTATGCCAGGAAACAGGACCAGATGAACAAAAATAATGGTGTTCTGTTGCTTGGAATAGTTTGGAGGAATCAGTAGCCTTCCAATTTACCAAAAATAGAATCTCCCCTTAAGGACCTTGTGATTGTGTAGGAAAATTGGAGGCTTCTGATTCCTCCTGACTATGTCATGAAACAACCTCCTTCCATATAGGTATGTGTGTGTGTTTGGAGGCTTCTGATTCCTCCAGATTATGCCACCAAACAACCTCCTTCCATATAGGTGTGTGTGTGTGTTTGGAGGCTTCTGATTCCTCCTTCCATATAGGTGTGTGTGTTTCGTGGCAATATTTGAAGGACCCATTTTCCTCCAATTGTTTTTGTATGTATATAGCTTTGATTTAGAAACATACACATTTCATATACTGTACTGAAGTTTCTTGATTCCTCCAAATGAACAAAATTAATGGTGTTCTGTTGCATGGAAAAATAGTTTGGAGGAATCATTTGCTCCAGAATTACATTAGGAGTTTCTTGATTCCTCCAAAGTATGCCAGGAAACAATAATAATAATAATAATTAAAATAACAATATAATAATGGTGTTCTGTAGTTTGGAGGAATCATTTGCTCCAGATTTGTTCTATATCACCTTAACACTAATTAATTTGTTTATTTTACAGGTGTGTGGTGAGAGGAGAGGGAGAGAGAATAACACAAGAGAGAGGAGGAGAAGGAGAAGAAAACAAAACAAGATCTCTCTAATATATAGTGTAAATAACAGGAAACAAATAAATACAAATATTATTAAATAGTATATTTTATTTTAAAAAATATAAACAATTACCATCCTACCAGGTGAATATATTAATTAATTTATACCTGTAAGGGTGTAGGGTTCAAGTAAAAATTATTGATGTTTTTATAATACTGTGTGTGTGTGTGAGAGAGAGATATCACTCACACACACACACATACAAATATTATCATAACATCAGTGATAATTACATACCTAAAGGAGTAAAAATTATTGATTTTATAATACTGTCTGTGTGTGTGAGAGAGAGAGATATCACTCACTCACACACACACAAATATTAAATCATCATCAGTGATAATTTTATACCTGTAAGGGTTCAAATATAACTTAAGAGGATAGTACATTGTTGGTGGTAAATCTGGAGCAATTGATTCCTCCAAACTATTCCAAGCAACAACAGGACACCATGGTCATGTTTTTTCCTGACATACTTTGGAGGAATCAAGATGCTCCAATGTACCAAAAGTGTATTATCTCCTTAGTACAGATTCCAGTGTTTGTTTTGGTTTGCAAGCACCCTAACCAAAGAAACTGAACTGTGTAAATGACTCCTGAGTGAATTATTGGATGAATTTGATGATCACCATCAAACTAAGGTGGTAATGAAACTCCCTGACATATTTTGTGGATATGAAGATTGAGTTTGTTGGATATAATTAAGACTGACAAGTGTGGTTGGGTGGGAAGCTAACAAACAAATACCACTGTGGAATCGACCCTTAATGTTATTATAATACTGTGTGTGTGTGTGTGTGACAAATACACACACACACACAGATGTATTATAACAACAACAACATATTATGTGTGTGAAGAGAAACATCACACACACAGTAACTTCATAAAACACTCACAGTAACAAGTGATACTTGTATAGTTGTAGTAGTAGTAGTTGTTGATGGAAAGATGAACACAGTGAATAATGAAGGTTGTTAAGTCTCTTGTACAACTGCACTCCACAAATCTGTAACAAAATACAACCTAATTAATTTATGCATGGTACATAATACAAATGAATTATTACTTTAGAATTACTGCAAGACATTATCAATACTTTGGCAAACATGGAGCAGGAGGAGTGCGAGAAATGGAAGGAAGGGAAGGTGAGGAAAGGGAAGGGAAGGTGAGGAAGGGGAAGGTGAGGAAAGGGAAGGGAAAGAGGGAGGGAATGGAAGGGATGGGAAGGGAAGGGAGGGAGGGAATGGAAGGGACAAGAAGAGGAGAGAAGGAAAGGAGGGAGAGGGAATGGAAGGGAAAAGAAGAGGAGAGAAGGAAAGGAGGGAGAGGGAATGGAAGGGACAAGAAGAGGAGAGAAGGAAAGGAGGGAGAGGGAATGGAAGGGACAAGAAGAGAAGAGAAGGAAAGGAGGGAGAGGGAATGGAAGGGACAAGAAGAGAAGGGAAAGGAGGATTCTGCCCTCACCACACCATTGAGAGTACCAGCCAACCAGTCAACCAGTCAGTCAGGTGTTATACATATCAGACAATAACTCCACAATATACAACAATAACAACACTTCCTTAATGGGAGATTCACTTGTTGGTGAATTGGTAGGAAACTGATTCCTCCAGAGTATGTCAGGAAACAGCACCATATAAACAAAAATAATAGTGTTCTGTTGCTTGGAAAAATAGTTTGGAGGATTCAGTTGCTCCAGATTTATATTGGAGTGTCTTGATTCCTCCAAAGTATGCCAGGAAACAACAGGAATAGTTTGGAGGAATCATTTGCTCCAGAATTACATTGGAGTGCCTTGATTCCTCCAAAGTATGTCACGAAACAGAACCATATGAACAAAAATAATGGTGTTTGTTCTGTTGCTTGGAATAGTTTGGAGGATTCAGTTGCTCCAGATTTACCAATACTGTACTTATACCTTAAATTATCTTGTTGGTGAATTGGTGGGAAACTGATTCCTCCGATAAAACTATACCATGAAACACATCCAGTATTAGTACCATTAAGGGAGTCTGTTTCATGGCATAGTTTGGAGGAATGTTACTGTTATTATAATACCTGTGTGTGTGTGTGTGTGTGTGTGTGTGTGTGTGGAGGAATTATAAACCTTCCTTTTCACCAACAATATAATTTGTCCTTAAGGGGTTAATTAACTTTTGTTACATTGGAGTGCCTTGATTCCTCCAAGGTATGCCAGAAAACAGGACCAGAAGAGCAAAAATAATGGTGTTCTGTTGCTTGGAATAGTTTGGAGGATTCACAAACATTCCTTTTCACCAACCATAAAATGTGTCCTTAACCAGTGGACCATATTAATCCAAATATGAGTAAATTACTGTACTTAACCCTTAAAGGCATACGTTATTGGACACACCTAGAATAGCATATGTTGAGTGTGACAGACTCCTATTAAGAAAAATCACAACACAAAGTTGTAATCAATTTTAATTGCTTTTCAGACCATGAAAAGAAAGATTAACTCCTCTACTTTTGTATCAATCACTTACTTAAGTAATTATGCAAAAATATATATTCTTAATGGGGGACTAAAGAAAGTAAAAAAAAAAAAAAAAAAAAAAAAAATGCAATTTCTTGACAAAAAATCATAACTAGGCCACTAATAGGAGTTAAGCTCTGAAATTTCGTATGGTGCTTCTCAGGTCCCATAGCTGTGTATTGCATGTGTTAGCCTAATTTACCCATTTAAAAATAATGGAAATAATTAGTTATACCTTTACAGCATATGTGAGTCTGATGGACTCCTTTCGCAATTTATCTCCCACCATGGGAGAGCGAGCTGGCGCACACACCCTTCCATAGCCAGGCCTAGCCAAAGACTGCACATAGCTGGGGTGCCTGGGTGGCATCTTCAAAAGTAGTCAAGCCACAACATGTTAAGCCACTTCCATATCCTGACAGGGGGTGCGAATGTCTTTGAGGGTTAAGGGGGTGCAGGAGTAGGGGACAGGCTTGGGGGGGGGGTGTGAATAGGGGGACAGGCTTGGGGTGGGTAGAGAGCCTGTCCCCCTATTCCTGCACCCCCCCAAAGCCTGTCCCCCTACTCCCGCACCCCCCAAACCTCCCTAAACCCCCCTCCCCAAGCCTGTCCCCCTATTCTCGCACCCCCTTAAATAAATGAATGGGTTATATTCAAGAACATTGGTGGTGTATACCATGGTGTGGTACTGGTACCATGGTGTGGTACTGGTACCATAGTGTAGTACTGGTACCATGACTCCATAGACAACAACACAGTCATTGTACCAGTACCAACACCATCAATGTTCTTGAATACCACCCAATGAATGAAGGAATAAATAAATAAATGAATTACTTCTATGAATAAATAAATAAAATATGGCCAGGTATGAAAGTGTTATAATGTGATGATGTCCTCAAAAAATATATCAACTCACCATGGATGTTATTGGTGGCCAGAGTGATGTGAGTCAGTCAATGATGAGATGCTAATGTATGTCTTGATAACTTCACAACACAATCTGTAATACAACCAAAGTACATATAAGTGTTATACAGTATATTCAAATTCAATCAACTCTTCATAACAACTTCACTACACAACCTGCTATTAATACAACCAAAATAAATATAAGTGTTATATATTTCCATTTCAATCAATTGTTTTCTTTTGTTAATAATAAATTCTCAACACTCTATCACCTACTATATTCTGTAAAGTTATACACACACAATATAATGACATTTATTCTTCCTAACAGCCTACAGTATTTATTTTCAAGTGTCATAAATAATTATTTATGACACTTGAAAATAAATATTGTAGACTGTACTGTTGTATAATTCCTTAAAAAAGTATTGTCACTCAGAGTGTAGATAGTTTGTAAATAGTAAGTTGTGGATGGGTAGTGTTGTTACAGCCACAGTCAAATATCCACCGACACTTTCCTTCTATCGTACAAATAAATCAGTATCATATCAAATATAAATACAACACCTTACGTCAATTCAACCCCCTCAATTATTATTATGAGGTGGTGCAAAATCATACACGTGTTGTTCTTTATTACCAAGATATTTACTACGATGGAAGGAAAGTGTGGGTGGATAATATTATTATTATTACTATGAGGTGGTGCAAAATTATACACGTGTTATTCTTTATTAACAAGATGATTATTATTATTATTATTATTATTATTAGGTGGTGCAAAATTATACACGTTGTACACCGTAAAAGCCATTAACCCCTAAGAACCGCAATCCCCCTAACGCTACTGGAGCGTGAACCGCAAAAACAGGGTGATTTTTAAAGTTTCGTTTAGGTAAATTTTGTTATTACAGATTTGTAGAGCTTGATTTTACACACCAGAATCTGTAAACTAAAGTTTCCTAGGTCTACTGGTTTGCGTACAGCAGCGCGATGAGTAATAAAGTAGTTACCCCTAAAACCCCCCTAAAAATTAGAAAACGTGAGCGAGCGTATTTTCATTGCATATATATGACAAGTGAACCATTTCCCTCTCACACCACTCACTGAAGGCCCTACCTAACCAGTGTTACCAATGAAGTGGCTAGATATAGCCCAAGCAGTTTTTTTTCTACCGGCTTTATATTACGTCAATCGGCTTCAAGGTCTAAATTCGCGGTGACGTGATATTTGGTCAATATGCATTTAAGGGTTAAGAGCAGGTAGAAGAAAAGGTTCAACTAAAAATACCTCACAATCTGTTTACCAGACAGCAGGTCAAATCCAGGTAGCTGCAGAACATAGACACCTGGCCATACCACCCAAGTTGGTCAAACACACAAACACACACACACACACACACATACAGAACATACACTCTCTCATCTATTTTTATACCAAAACACCATTAATTTACCTACTTGCATCCCCCTCAGACTGTAACACCCCTATTTTATATGTACAGTAGGATCACACCAATAACGCCTAATTAGTGCCTGAAAAACGCCGTTATTTGCGAAAACGTTATTTGCGTGACATTGAAATACATGTATATAGGGTTAATTGGTGCCGCCACCCCAGGAATTTGACCCATTTTTCCCATTTGAGGCTCTCCTATTACTACTGGTAAGTATCAGATTGTCAAACTTAATACAATAATCACCTTAAAGAAGTTGAAAAGTTGCTTGGTGTGATGATTGTTCCGTGTATGGAGGTCATGCTACTGTGGCATTTGTATGCCGTCGCCAGCGCCCTCCTCACTCTTCCCGCTCGTGTCTGGCTCACGCACTTTCGTCAACACTTCCTCAAACCCGTGAAATCAAAATCGTCAGGCAATTCACCGATATCATCAATTTCTTCATCCTCTTCCATCCCTATCTCTTGCTCTTGGGCTGGCCGGCATTGTGAAAGAAAGCGAGTGATGAGTGACTGTTGGCGGTCATTCATTCGGTCATTGTAATGCTTCTGGTAATTTCTGGAAATCTGATTTACAAATCCAATCATTTTTTCCTTTTCGCCTTGTTCACTCTCTCCAATGTCTTGAATCATTTCATGAAGGCTGGTACAGACACCCAGTATGTGTGACAGCTTCTGTGTTGTCACTTTTCTCTGCTCATGCTCCTCTGCTTCACTCGCCGCATCACCACCATCATCACTATCTTCTTCATCCAGGATATCATCAACACTACCAGTAGCATCACCATCTCTTAACATTTCTTCGAGGTCTTCCCTATTTACCTCTTCAAATCCTGGAGCTGGGATATTGCGGACAGCTTTCAATACTTCATTCATCAAGTCTGCTGTCTGCCTTCTCTCTGTCTCAGCTGACTTGAGGTGTGGTAGCAGTGCCGACCAACCATGCCTAACAGTTGCCAGTGTTATATTATTCCAGGCGTTGACGAGGAAATTTACTGCCTGCAGAATGTTAAATTTCTTCCAGAATGCAGTAATAGTCATTACGGCTGAAAGGTTCGATACTATGCCAGGTGGAGAAGTGGAGGCAGAGGCTGTGGGTAGAGGGGTGGAGGTGGAGGGTGTGTGTGGGTTGCGGCGTAGGGGAGGCTGAGTAGGGGAGGCGGAGAGGGGAGAATGCTGCGTCTCCTCCTCGCTGCTGCTGCTCACATCTTCATCAACTTCCTTTAATTCTTCTTGTTTGTCAGTTTCCTTCCTCATCTTATCGTGCACATATTTGTAGTACAATAACTTGACATTTGCTATAATTTCTTGGTCTAATGGTTGTATTTTGGAGGTTGTATTCGGTGGGAGAAAAACAACCTCAACTGCAGGGTGACGTCCTACTAGAAATTTTGCATGACTGGGGGCATTATCTAGGAAAAGCACCACTTTGAAGGCTACGTTCTTTTTCTGGCAGTACTTTTTGGCATCCTTAACGAAACATTCATCAAACCACTTCCTTGACAACTCAGTGGACATGTAACCTTTCTTTGTTTGTTCCCAGTAGACATTAAGTTTATTCATGTCACATCCCTTATAAGCCCTTGGCCTTTTATATTTGTAAATCACCAAAGGCTTCATGAGATAGTCACCAGATGCATTGCATGTTAAAAGGACACTGAAGCGATCCTTGGACATTTTCATCCCTGTTGCTTGTTTTTCTTTCTTAGAAATGAATGTCGACTTTGGTGCTTTTTTCCAAAATAGTCCTGTTTCGTCGCAGTTAAAAACTTGATCTAGGGTATAACCTCCTTCCTGAACAATTTTGCTGGCAATTTCAGGGAAAGAATCTGCGGCCATCAAGTCAGCTGAGGAGACTTCACCATGATACACTGCATGCTTTATACCACTTCTACTTTTGAATTTATGTAGCCACCCTACTGAGGCATTGAAAGGAGGGGGAGACTTGATGTTTTTCTTTCTAGCAATCGCAGCGTACAAAATCTTTGCCTGTTCGCGAATCACACTGCCATTACAACTTGCATTTTCTTTGTTTCTTCGAGCTAGCCATTTCACTAGAAAATGTTCTGTAATGACTAACAATCTGTTTCTATCACCTTTATCTTTCATAGCTCGCTTAGCATTTCCATCACTACCGAAGTATTTCTTAGCCAATGAAATACTCTTCTTGATTTCCACTAAGTTTCTCTTTATATTCCGTACTGTAGATTCAGGACAGTTCAACTTCCTCACAATTTCAATGTTCCTTGCACCACTCTCGATCATTGTAACAATATTTTCTTTATCCTGAAGCGAGTATGCTCGGTTCTTGTGACTTTGTCGTTTTGTTTTCAAACTTTTGGCAGAGGAATTATTAGAAGTTCCCGGGAGTTCTGGTAGCAAGTTCCCCCTCCCACCACCACTGCTGCTTCCCACACGTGAGGCGTAAGCCATTGTTGACCGCCAACACTTGAGACAGAGCGCAATAGAGGCGAAAACCACACACGCAGCACTAGTGAACCGAGGAAATTGAGCGCGGGAACTGGGGACTGGGGAGGGGAGGGACCGAGGGTCCGTGTGGGGGTGGCTGACGTCACAAGATGGCGGAAAACAAACACTATTCTAAATGCGAGATATACGTTATTTGAAAATATACGTTATTTGAGAGAATCTAAACGTTATTATAGAAAGTGAGTGTCTATTCTAACTTACCGTTATTGCTGAAAACGTTATTTTGGAAGTCGTTATTGGTGTGAGCCTACTGTATTGTTATTTAGGATATTTACGGGTATAATATATGTATATGTATTAGAATAGGGTTTTAGTGTAGGATAGTAGGGAGTAGCCAGGCTGAGATTATCACTGACGAATAATCTCGGTGGTGGGCTTCTTCAACACGAAATAAGTGTAAAATTGTAGGGAGTAGCCAGGCGGAGATTGTCACTAACGAATAATCTCGGTGGTGGGCTTCTTCAACCCGAAATGTTAATATGAGGAAAATAGAATTAAGGATTATAGTTATGTAAATAGGTTAAAGAGAGGAATAATTGAAACTTAGGTAGATTGATAGGGATAGAGAAATACGTGGTGATTTAAGAAATGAATGTAAAATAATTTATTGGAGACAGGGAATAACCTGCATTTATAATTATAATGTATAATTACGAATCTAACATTCCTATACTGTTACCGGCATTTAATTGTAACTTACTTAGAAAATTAATTCGATTAGTTAGGGACTAAAGTCGGGACAGTACATTTTCTTGTTGGCGGAACAATACATGCCTTGAATATGTGAATTACAGTAATATAAAGCTTTAAACGAGGGAGAAAGCAATGCATTTGAGGTCACTAATATGTATAAATAATGTTGTGTAACTATATACACCAGTAAGGGTGGAACTGATGAATTTGTCAGAAATTGAGATGAGAGTGGTCACTACTTTGCTTAAGAGAGTGAGAGTGGGGGAGATGACGAGGCAGTACCCTGCGTTGCTTCTACCTCATTCTGGTCTCGTCTCTGCTGGGTGACAGGTAGGAGCTAAACTCGCTCTCATCATAAATATTGTATTGTGAATATAGTGTGGTGAATCTATTAGTCCCGTGATGGGATATAACTAACTAAAGAATTTTGTGTGTTCACATTCAGACATAGTAAGTAAAGTATATTGTTTTTTCTCAAGCTCATTCTGGTCTCGTCTCTGCTGGGTGACAGCCATTAAATAGCATTCTCCCTTGGTGTAAAGTGAACCACGTGGTACCAAAGAAAATTAAGAACATTTGCTGGCAATTATATTATTTCATTATTATAGTGTTGAGATTAGGATGTGTTTTTTTTTTATTGTATTAACTATGTTTAGGCCTTGTTGTAATATTTTGTTTATATGTACTTAGCTCTGTCAACTGGCGAGACACGGAATTATTCCTGTCCTAGGTGACAGAACGGGGAGTAGGTAATATTAGCAAGGGAGGGGGGGGGGGGAACAGAAATTATTATTATTGTGATTATGTAGTACTCGTACCAAATAGGTTGATACAATAAACGAGTTTTTACATTGTCTGAGTATTTTCGTCACCGAAATAACAAATAGACTGTGTTCCTTATTAGAAAATAATAGATTCCTAATTCATATAACTGATCGTACCCCCGTTAGAACTGTAGTCTGGGTTGCTTACTCACGTGCCTAAATAAGCTAACGCTACGCTACCCTTCCGGTGTGTGCTCACTTGGTTCCTCTGATCAACTTTGGTCTGGTGGTGGCAGCGTATACCTCGTACTGAGAAGGGACTGGACTTGTCCGGTTCCTCATCAGTCTCTTGTTCTTTTTTTTCCCAGACCGGGTTGATCCAGATATAGGATAGAGTAGTAGCATGCACTGGTGGCTTTTTGTTTTGTTGAAGGCAGTGGGTTTTTGTTTCCCTCCAAAAGTAGAGTAAAATAGTAATATCTAAGAGTAAAGTAAGGGGACAAAAATCACGCTTTTACAAGACCATTAACTTTCCCTATCTTATTTTCATCTCTCCAAACCCAGTGCTCTCAGGTCACAAATGATGTTTGTACCTTCACTCACAAAAGAGAGTAAGAGAGAGAGAGAGACAGAGAAAGTAAGAGAGGGAGAGAGAAGAGAAAGGGGTGGAGCTTAACTAGACCTTCCCTTTTTTTCAAACAGGTAATAATGTATCTAGACATTACTGGCATCTCCAAGTACAGAATGAATATAAACTGACCAAGATAGCTTTAGTTAGGGACTCAAGATCGAAACAGTCAAAAGACATCTTCTCTGTACAGTACTCCATTAAAACAAGACAAGACAGGGCACAAAACTCCCTTAGAATTAATAAATAAAGTAAGTCTTAATTTTACTTACTAAAGTTTATTTCCAACCTTGACTGAACACCACCACGCCACCGAGCTAGCTACCACAACCAACTACAACAACTCCAGAACAAGGTACTGTACCAGATTCTTCGAAGAGACAAAATCAGGACGGGTACAATGTGTTGTTCTTTATTAACAAGATATTTACTACGATGGAAGGAAAGTGTTGGTGGATATTTGATTGTGGCTGTACACTGTGTGAGGTGACTGAGATGGTCACAAGAAGGATATGAACCTTACTTTGTTATATTAACTATCATAATAATATATGGAAAGAAATGTATGTATAATAATAATGTTTGTGTGATTAAGGGGGTGCAGGAGTAGGGGACAGGCTTGGGGGGGGGGGGGACGGGGGGGGGGGGGTGCGGGAATAGGGGGACAGGCTTGGGAGGGTGCAGGAATAGGAGGACAGGCTTGGGGGGGACTGGGAGGGGGGGGTGCGGGAATAGGGGAACAGGCTTGGGGGACTAGGGGGAGGGGGGGTTGTGGGAATAGGGGGACAGGCTTGGGGGGGACTAGGGGGGGTGCAGGAATAGGGGGACAGGCTTGGGGGGGGGAATAGGGGACAGGCTTGGGGGGGGAATAGGGGACAGGCTTGGGGGGGAATAGGGGACAGGCTTGGGGGGTGCGGGAGTAAGGGGACAGGCTTGGGGGGCGACTGGTGCGGGGGGTGCGGGAATAGGGGGACAGTCTTGGGGGGAGACTAGGGAGAGGGGGGTGCAGGAATAGGGGGACCGGCTTGGGGGGACTGGGGGGGGGGGGTGCGGGAGTAGGGGGGACAGGCTTGGGGGGGGAGGTGCTGGAATAGGGGGACAGGCTTGGGGTGGGTAGAAAGCCTGTCCCATATTCCCGCAGCCCCCTAACCCCCCCCCCCCCCCCCCAAGCCTGTTCCCCTACTCCCGCACCCCCCAAACCCTGTCCTCCCTATTGCCACACCCCCTTATATTAATGAGTTAAAATTAGGTGTAAAGATACTTCTCTAGGGAGAAGTGAAGATAGTCTAAGAGGGCAGTGGTGGTAGCAGAAGTAAAAGAAAAAGCTTGGCAAGAATGGAATAGGAATATTGATAGTACAGAAGGTATAGAAAGAAAATGTTCGAAGTAACAAAGCAAATGAGGAAGGAAAGAAAGGATGTGTTTGTTGGAGCCAGATGTGTTAAAGATGAAAACACAAGCATTTTGAGGGAGGAGCAAGTGGTGAAGGAGAGATGGAGGAAGTATTTTCAGGAACTGCTAAATGAGGAAAACCCTTATGAAATAGATGATGTAGACAAAGTAGAAGGGCCAGTGGAGGAGGTTACTGAAGAGAAGGTCAAACGTGTAATGGATAAGATGAAACTAGGGAAGCCGCCAGGACCATCAGGATTGACAGTCCATATAATGAAGGCATCTGGTCACATTGGGATCAGAGGGGTGACAAAAGTGTTCAAACAAGTACAGGAAGAGGAGGAGATGCCAGAGGAATGGGGTGAGAGTTTTACAATCTCTATTTATAAAGGGAAAGGAGATGCTTTGTATTGCTGAAAATACAGGGGAGTGAGGCTACTGGAACATGGAATGAAGCTATGGGAGAAGGTACTGGAGTACAGATTGAGGAAGTTAGTTAGGATTGATGAGTGCCAGTTTGGTTTTCAAAAGGGAAAGTCAACGATAGATGCAATATTTATAATGAGGCAATATACAGGAGAAGTAGGGCCCAGTGGGGCTGACTTTATTATCTGTGAATATTAGTTATCCCACACAGGGCTAGAATAAAGATTGTTGTAGGATCTGGTCACTTTCTAGTGGATTTGACGAGATCTGCCCACATGGATTAAAAGTCCATGTGAGGTGTACTGCAACCGGACGCCTTTTTTTTTTTTTTTTTTTTTTTTTTTTTTCCACTGCTGTGTGGGCCGCCAGCACACGGGGGTGCATTTCCCTTTGCATGCAGCAGTGTAAACTCCCTGCCCCTTATGGTCCCTTCAGGGCTGGTCTCATGGAAGGTACGGCCCCACTTGTAGCTCTTGTGGTAACGTGGACTTGGGCCCACAGCACTGGCTGTGGGATCAAAGCCTTCCCCCCAATCTCCCTGGCGGTCGGAGGCCCCCAGACTCCCTGGTCCAGTAAGCTCTGGTCCCATTTCCTTGGGATGTGCTTCGGTAGCCCAGGCATATAGGGCCAGCCCCTCCTTTATTTTAATTTGTTTTTTCACTGCGACCAGAGTGTACCAGGGGTTTGTGGGGCAGGAGGCCATTCTGCCCCGGGAGAACATCAACAACAACAACAGGAGAAGTATGCAGAGAAGAAAATGTTGTATAATGTTTTTTGTAGATCTGGAGAAGGCATTTGATAGAGTTCCAAGAGTGGCAATCAGATGAGCTTTAAGGAGACAAAAAGTTCCAGAGAGGCTGATAAATTTGGTGATGGCTTTGTATGTGAACACCAGATCAAGAGTTAAGACTGGAGTAGGAATATCAGATGAGTTTGAGATAAAGGTGGGAGTTCATGAAGGATCAGCCCTGAGTCCTTTGTTCTTTATTGTGGTAATGGAAGAAGTGACAAGGGAAGAGAGAGAAGGGAGGGTTGTGGTGAGTTGATATAATACTGATGATCTGGTGATAATGACAAGGAGTGAAGAAGAAGAAATGGTTGATAGGTTCAACAGATGGTAAAAGTGGAATGGAAAGGAGAGGCTTGAAGATAAATATGAAGAGAAGACCCAAGTGTTGGTTATAGGAAAGGAACCTATGGAGAGACAACACAGGGGAAGGTTTCTATGTATAGCTATTGTGACAGAGTGGTGATGATGGGTGTTAAAGGGGTGCAGGAATAGGGGGACAGGCTTGGGAGTGGTTTAGGGGGGTGCAGGAGTAGGGGACAGGCTTGGGGGGTGCGGGAGTAGGGGGACAGGCTTGGGGGGGGGTTTAGGGGGGTGAGGGAATAGGGGGCAGGCTTTCTACCCATCCCAAGCCTGTTCCCCTATTCCCGCACCCCCCAAGACTGTCCCCCTACCCCCGCACCCCCTTAACTCCATATTTTATAGTGGTTGTAACTATTAGTATTACTTGAGGTGTTGTGGGTTGAGGAATGTGAATCAGGCAGGAGAAAACTACAAGTGTCCAGAATGTGACAGAGGTGGGAGAGAAGCAGAGGCTGGGGGGGGGGGGATGGAGGAAGTAAGTTTACACATTGTTGTCGATCAGTTTTGTTGTTACCTATATGGGGGATATACTGTGTTGTGAGTCTGCAGTGAAGGCTGCAGTGACAACAACAACAATAGCAGCTGCATGGCAACAAAAGTGGAGAGAAATTACAGAGTTGCAGGACAAAGGTGTATGTATGTATGTATGGTGACTTGTGTGAGATGAATGTTACTGTATGTATGGTGTGGAAACGTGGCCAGTAAATAAAGAAGCTGAGAGAAAGATAAAGCAAAATTATTGTAGAATGGTGAGATATATGTCACATGTGAGATGGGAAGATAGGGTATTAAATGACTAGGTGTTAAGAATATGTGATGTGACAGATGTGTTAAATGTGTTAAGGAGGTTTACACTGAGATGGTTTGGTCATGTCAAGAGAAGGGAGGAGGGCCATATAATCTATAAGATCTATTGAGCTATAAGTACCAGGGAGAAGACCAGTGTGAAGGCCAAGGAAAACCTGGAAGTGTTGTGTGAACACTAAATATTGAAGTAGAAAATGATGTGTATGACTGAAGGGAGTGGGAGAAACTCATGGCTCATCCAGCCCCTTAAGGGAATTGGTACGTTAAATGTAGATGATGATGATGATGATATCATCATATTTAGTCCCATATCATAGATAAAATAATTAACCTAACCATATGAGAATACAAACAAACACATGACAAATTAATTAACCTTTTCTAGGTAATGATTCCAGCAAATTCCAGTGAAAAATACAACCTGTAATATTACTATACACTGGCAATCCACAATACCCAGACCACCTGAGTCAAAGTGTAAGATTCAAAGCAGACAGTTTCAGGACAACACCCAAACCATCACCATGACACACATACACACACACACAGCCCACCTGAGTCAAAGCATGAGATCTGAAGCAGGTGGTTTCTGGATGACAGCCCACTCCAACCATCACCAAGACACACACACACACACCATGGGTACTACAGGTGAGGAACTCTTGTCATCACATCTTCACCAAATGGCTGTAATGACAATATTAACATTCATAATTTGGTGTAGGCAAATGAACAGGTATTGTCCAAGACAGATATATATGTACACACACACACTATAGATAGATAGATAGACAATATTAACATTAATTTGGTGTAGGAAAATGTTCAAGTATTGCCCCAGACAGATATCTATGTACACACACAGGGATATATTGAGCAAATCTGTCCTGAGAAGACAAAGAAAGAGGTGCTAGTGTGGTGAACCCTTTAGGGAATAAGATAGTGTTGGAAAATTCTTGGCTACAGATCCTCCAAACTGTGCCATATAACAAACTAGGTCAGTGTTGGTGGTACATTATAGCAGAGAGTAAAGGAATATGTAGCCTCCAATTATCAACACAATCACTTCCCTTAATTGTACCATATTCAAGTGGAAGGTAAATAACATCCAGTACCCCACAAACACACACACTCTCTCTCTCTCTCTCTCTTACACACACATCCTGTACCACAATAATAATGACACTGGTTCCTTTGTATGGTCACTTGAAAAGAAAAATACTTTTCATATTGATAATATACTATTCTCAGGTCCATGTTGTTGTTGTTGATGTTCTCCCGGGGCAGAATGGCCTCCTGCCCCACAGACCCCTGGTACACTCTGGTCGCAGTGAAAAAACAAATTAAAATAAAGGAGGGGCTGGCCCTATATGCCTGGGCTACCGAAGCACATCCCAAGGAAATGGGACCAGAGCTTACTGGACCAGGGAGTCTGGGGGCCTCCGACCGCCAGGGAGATTGGGGGGAAGGCTTTGATCCCACAGCCAGTGCTGTGGGCCCAAGTCCACGTTACCACAAGAGCTACAAGTGGGGCCGTACCTTCCATGAGACCAGCCCTGAATGGACCATAAGGGGAGGGAGTTTACACTGCTGCATGCAAAGGGAAATGCACCCCCGTGTGCTGGCGGTCCACACAGCAGTGGAAAAAAAAAAAAAAAAAAAAAAAAAAAAAAAAAAGACCTCCGGTTGCAGTACACCTCACGTGGATTTTTAATCCATGTGGGCAGATCTCGTCAAATCCACTAGAAAGTGACCAGATCCTACAACAATCCACTAGAAAGTGACCAGATCCTACAACAATCTTTATTCTAGCCCTGTGGGGGATAACTAATATTCACAGAGAATAAAGTCAGCCCCACTGGGCCCTCAGGTCCATGTAATAATCTACACTGTACTCTAAGAATACCAACAACCCAATGAGCATGACATTACAGTATGAAGGGGATGCGGGTGTAGGGGACAGGCTTGGGGGGGTTTGGGGGGTGCGGGAATAGGGGGACAGGCTTGGGGTGGGTAGAAAGCCCGTCCCCTATTCCCGCACCCCCCCCCCAAGCCTGTTCCCCTACTCCCGCACCCCTTAAACCTCCCCCCAAGCCTGTCTCCTACTCCTGCACCCCCCTAAACTCCCCCCCAAGCCTGTCCCCATATTCCCTCACCCCCTTAAAATTATTTGTCATCATATTCACATAGCAGCATGACAAACAACAATCTCACATCAGTAACAGAAAGGTGGAAGCAGAGAAAAGAGTAGCAGGCATGGTGGCTGCTAATTCACAGTTTTTTCAATTTCTGGGTATGTTATTAATTTATATGTTTTGCTTTCTTTTTTACTTTCTGGAGAAAAGAAAACTGATAATGATGGTTTCTATGCACAAAAACCATCACTGAGCATTCTCATTTACTCAAAAAGGTTGTTTCCATGTGAAAGTGGGGGGATATCTTTTGGTAAGAGTGTACATCATAAAAATTAGTCCCATGAGACAAGAATAAACACATTGAAATTGAACTACCTTTCATAATTATAGTTTGAAATTATATTATTAATGTGGTAATTCTTTTTTGGAATGTTGGAGTGCCTTGATTCCTAAAAAGTATGCCAGGAAACAGGAACAGAAGAGTAAAAATAATAGTGTTCTGTTGATTGGAATAGTTTGGAGGATTCAGTTGCTCCAGATTTACCAACACAAAACTCCCCCCTTAAGGATTTATATGTGTAAAATCATAGGTGTAATGTAACAGTACAGTAAAGAAGTTTCAGTTTCAGTACAGTACTCTGGAACTAGTCTTAATAATAATAATATACTCATGCTTGGCTGATGAAATGTTATATTCTCTACTTAAATTACACAAATCCTGACTTTCCAACAATATTTTGCTCAATGTGCATAAAAAAAAAAATATATATATATATATATAAACAATGAAAGAATGAAGATAGTAGTGTATGTATGCCTGCCACCACCTGGGAGAAATGTAATCAGGTCAACCAACTCCTTCCCAGTAGTGATGTCATTACAACGGGAAATTTTTGCTGGGTATAGTCAGGGTCAAAAGTGCTGCATTGGGGGGTGACTGAAAGTGAGCCATGAGAGTGAACCTTATCAACCATTCATTATTACACACACCAACAGTTATAGTTTCACACCATTTATTGAGGCTGTTTTCATTGGTGTTGCAGGACTATTGACCATGACTGTATAGGATAGTACAGAGCTGGTGTTAAGGGGTTGTGGGAGTAGGGGACAAACTTGGGGGGGGGGTTTGGGGGGTGCGGGAATTGGGGGACAGGCTTGGGGGGTGCGGGAGTAGGGGGACAGGCTTGGGGGGTGCGGGAGTAGGGGGACAGGCTTGGGGGGTGCGGGAGTAGGGGGACAGGCTTGGGGGGTGTGAGAATAGGGGGACAGGCTTGGGGGGTGCGGGAGTAGGGGACAGGCTTGGGGGGTGGGGGTTAGGGGGGTGCTGGAGTAGGGGACAGGCTTGGGGGTGTGTGGGAATAGGGGGACAGGCTTTGGGTGGGTAGAAAGCTTGTCCCCTATTCCCACACCCCCCAAAACACCCCCCAAGCCTGTCCCCTACTCCCGCACCCCCCTAAACCCCTCCAAAGTTGTGTCACCTTAATATAAAGTTGACATACAGTCTGTTATTGTATGGTAGTAAATGTGGACCAACTCACTCACTCCCTCCAACCAAACTATTACAACCAACAACAACAAATATATCAATGTAATTCCATAAGCACTTACTGTTGTTGTTGATGTTGTTGTTGTTGTTATAGTTGTAGTTGTAGTTCCTCAAGGTGTCTGGCCAAGCATCCCCAGAGCTCCTATAGTAAATGCTGCTGTTGTTGTTGTTGTTATTGATGGTTGTACTGTTGTTGTTGTTGTTGTTGATGGAAGGAAGAACACAGTGGACAACAAACAAACAATGAAGGTTCCTTAGTCTCTTGTACAACTCCACAACTCTGTATCAAATTACAACCTATTTAATTTATGGATGAGGTTACTTCTATATCTCTTGTCTCTATTACAACTCCACTCCACAACTCTCTATATTACAACTCCACTCTACAACTCTGTAATAACAAAATACAACCTATTTAATTTATGGATGCACAAAGATAAGTGAAGAAATGCATTAAGGTTAATTCATCTGTAAAGTAAACAAATAAATTAGTGTTAAGGTGATATATAAATAATAAGAAATCTGGAGCAAATGATTCCTCCAAACTACATACATACATACATACAAACTGTATATTATATAAATCATACTGGCCAATTAGGTTAATATTATTATTATTACTATTATTATTATAAATGTTTTTATTATTACTATTATTATTACTATTATTATTACTACTACTATTATTATTATTATTATTTTTATTATTACTATTATTATTATTTTCATTATTACTATTATTATTTTTATTATTACTATTACTATTATTATTACTATCATTATTATTATTATTATTGAGTGGTACTGTACTTAAACATTTAATACAATCTTTAACAAAACACAAACAGCTGCTTACATTTCATAAGTTAATAGAAATAGATTGAGAAAACAAAATGTAAGTACAGTACTGTACATGAGAAGACTAAAGAGAATTACTGATTCTCGATCATTTTTCTCAATGTAGGTTAAAGGATAAATTCTATGTTAATGAAAATTTAACCAACAGCTCACATCTTAGATCATAGGATTAGACTTAACTCAAATAATGTAAAAATCACCATTATTCTAGACCAGTGGTTCTCAAACTTTTCCAACTAACAGAACCCTTTGACATATGCTGGTACTTGGAGGAACCCTCAGTGACCCCCTCACCAAATATAGGTGGAACCCTTCCCAATACACATACACACACACGACTAAATGAAAGTGTGGAACCCTTCCCAATACAAATACACACACACGACTAAATGAAAGTGTGGAACCCTTCCCAATACACATACACACACACACGACTAAATGAAAGTGTGGAACCCTTCCCAATACACATACACACACACGACTAAATGAAAGTATGGAACCCTTCCCAATACAAATACACACACACGACTAAATGAAAGTGTGGAACCCTTCCCAATACACATACACACACACGACTAAATGAAAGTGTGGAACCCTTCCCAATACACATACACACACACGACTAAATGAAAGTGTGGAACCCTTCCCAATACACATACACACACACGACTAAATGAAAGTGTGGAACCCTTCCCAATACACATACACACACACGACTAAATGAAAGTGTGGAATCCTTCCCAATACACATACACACACACCACTAAATGAAAGTGCAAAGTTTAGTACTCACCCATCACAATTCTTACCTCTCTCTCTCTCTCTCAAATGCAAAATATTTTATTTAATCCATTCGTGGTCAAATAAATAAATAAATATAATTTTTTGCCACGGAGCCCTGGGGTTCCGTGGAACACAGTTTGAGAACCATCAGTACTTTTTTTTTAATATTATCTGATCTTTAACTTCTGTCTTGTGGGGAAATATTTGCTGTGCTTAGTTTTAAAAGTGTCTGGCAATCATAAGAAAATGTACAGTAAGAGGAAGGAAATATAGTTTGACCAAATGATACAAGAAAATGTACAGTGTTGGGCAGAAGTGGTGTTGCCTTCCCTGCTTCACCAAGACAACACAGTATTCATAGACTCCAGAAATACATACTTTTTATACACTTAAGGGGGTGCGGGAATAAGGGGACAGGCTTGGGGGTGTGTGGGAATAGGAGACAGGCTTGGGGGGGTTTAGGGGGTGCGGGAATAGGGGACAGGCTTGGGAGGGGTTTGCGGGGTACGGGAATAGGGGACAGGCTTTCTACCCACCCCAAGCCTGTCCCCATATTCCTGCACCCCCCCCCCCCAAGCCTGTCCCCTACTCCCACACCCCCTTAATAATCTGGAGTCTATGAACTTCGTGTGCCTCGGTGAAGCAAGTGAGGCGACAGGACTTTTGCTGCCAACTGTACAGTATATTGTTTACCTGGTTAGTGAGTGTGAGGTAATGAAGAGTACAGAGTGTGGTACCAAAGTTGTATACCACTCCCTTGTATACCACTCCATTGTATACCACTCCATTGTATACCACTCCCTTGTATACCACTCCATCCATCGGTACTAAGGAAATGCCGGCCCTCAAAAACTTCAGTGTGGTTGTGGTTGTTGTTGTTGTAGTTCCTCAAGGTGTCTGGCCGAACAGCCCCGAGCTCCTGAGGCAGTGTGGGTCAACAGTAATGCCATCTGGTGAAGGTGTACATCACCTGTATGAGTCAGGAAGGAAGAAGGAAGATGTAAACAATGACCATATAATGACAACTCCAACATAAGACACAAAGACCTTCCCCCCAGACTCCCTGGTCCAGTAAGCTGTGGTCCCATTACCCTGGGATGTGCTTCAGTAGCCCACAAATATATAGGGACATAAAGACATATAGGGGCATACAGCCCCTCCTTTATTTTAATTTGTTTTTCACTGTGACCAGAGTGTACCAGGGGTGTGTGGGGCAGGAGGCCATTCTGCCCTGGGACAACAACAACATAAGACAACATTTTTTTCTGGCACTACACTTGTTCAATAGATAAGTACTGGTACACCTCACCACCTCAGATGAATACTGTATTATCATATACACAGAAACAACTGTTAGCCTTCTCACCAGCCACAGAAACTCTAGAGAGAGAGAGAATGAGGAAATTATAAATGATTGAGAGAGAGAGAGAGAGAGAGAGAGAGAGAGAGAGAGAGAGAGAGAGAGAGAGAGAGAGAGAATAGGACTGACAGGAAAGGTTGAATCTGAGTCAGTACTGAAGTATGCTGAAGGGAATGATAGGATGGACTCTCATCAACGGTAACATTCAGCAACTCATAAACAAGTGTTCTGTTACAAAGGTCCAACACAAGTGATGTACAGTCTGTGTCAATAATAATCATCCACATATGGGTATCTCAAACAATTTACGGTGTAATGCTTTCACGTTCACATAATAATATTATTGTTTTAAGTAGTGTGTAGCTGCTTGTATGAAATTAAAAGGTAGTAGTTAACGTGTGTGTGTGTGTTATTGTTTTAAGTAGTGTGTAGCTGCTTGTATTAAATTAAAAGATGGTAGTTAACCTATTTATTGGAAAGTTTATCAGCTAAGGAACAGAGGGAAGCTGTCAAACTTTTACGTGAGTTACCCCTATATGGATGATTATATTTGACACTGACTGTATGTTTACTAACTGGTACTCCCTCAGGCTGTAGTAAATAATATGGATGCCACATTTAATATCTTGAAAAATATATTACAGTTACAGTTATCATAATATCATAATATTATCATTAGCCTAAGTTTCCTGGGAACAGAAAAATATTATTGTATATCATAATATTATCATTAGCTTATTTTTGTTCATCTAGTCCTGTTTCCTGGCATACTTTGGAGGAATCAAGGCACTCCAATGTACCAAAAAAGAATTACCACCTTAAACACCAAAGTCCAACCATTCACCAAAGCAATAATAATTACTGAAAATAAAGAGAAGTGACTCACAAAAACTAAGTGTTGGTGAACCTGGGATGGAAATGTTGCACGTCACCCTCAAATTCCACATTAATAATAATAATAATAATAATAATAATCTAGTTATTTGTTTGTCAGAAGTGCCAGTTCTTCCAATTAACTGGAATGCAATGGCGCTACAGTCTTCAATTTAATAAAAGGTTAATTAAAGCAGAAAATTGTCAAGATACTAATTAAAACAGGGTCCTTCCTCACTAAAATGAATGTGTAAATATTTCACTGTCAGTAAAAATACATAAAATTAGACATGATTAATACTGATTATAATTGATTAAAATTGATAGTGAACAATGTATGGTAATGGTGTGTTGAAGTGTGTACTGTAAATGCCTAAAGTGCCTTCACAAATGTCATACTGTAAAAATACATGACATTTCATACAGTCACGTACCAATTTTGGTTTGTCTGTATATGTGACGACATTAAAGTTTATTTATGGATTAGAACTGTATGCTGTAGCACCTGCAAATCTCTGTCGTTTTTCGAATAACATTTTCAACTTATATCCACGAGAATCATTTACAGGTATGATTTGTCTATATCAATAAATTAATGTTAGAATATTGCCATGCTTTAGTAATGCTTAAAGATATCTTAGTACTGTGCATTCCAAAAGAAAACTAAACTGCATACCTAACACAGAATTTGAACAGCACATTAAAAATACAGTACACTTTTTTGTACTGTACATGTATGTAATGGCCGGACCTGAGAGTTAAAGGCAGAATTTGAAAGCTACGCCAGTGGAGTGCTCTTATGGCTTACCCGGTAGAAGCCCTGCCTGAGATTTCACTGGTCCGGGGTTCGATTCCTCGTGGGTACGACTAGAATTTAAATGGATCAATTTCTGGGTCTGACTTACTTGGGTGATTTGATTCTTCCTTGCTTGATTGATTTTCGATTATTACATGTACAGTTGGCCACACATGAAGATGGTGGGGCTCGTTACTTGTGAGGCAGCTACAAAGGGTAGAAAGGGAACAAAAGTTGTAGTTTGTTGACAGGCAGACAGTAAAATATTATTACTGTCTGCTTGTCAACAAACTATAACTTTTGCTAATTTTCCTTCCTGTTGTGGTTACCTCACAAGAAGTGAGGCGTACCAGCTTCATGTGTGGCCAACTGTACTTCACTTTTCATCCAAAATATGTGTAGTGTAAATAAATAGATAGATAGATAAATAGTGTGAATGAAAACAATTACAAGAGGAGCCTTTACTGATGACATTTAACCACTGCTTTTAAATATGTGAATGTCTGAGGTTACCCTTTATTATCACCTTGTGTGTTGTGGTAAAAAATTTTGTATATCTATATTGTTCCACAAGCTGAACATTTATCAACAGAAATTCCTCCTCAAATGGTGTTTTTATACACACAGACATACTCCAGTTTACAATTTGCCATGTTATTAATATTATACATTTTTTACACCATATCAACAGTGTCTTAAGGGGGAAGTTTTGTGTTGGTAAATCTGGAGCAACTGAATCCTCCAAAGTATTCCAAGCAACAACAGAACACCATTATTTATGTTCATCTGGTCCTGTTTCCTGGCATACTTTGGAGGAATCAAGGCACTCCAATGTAACAAAAATCTGTACCACCTTAACTGCTATGGTCAGTACAGCTAGTGTGCACCTTATGTCACACACACACACACACACACACACACACACACACACAAGACTACTGGTTAATGAATTACTGAACTAATGAACAGTGAGGCAAGCTGTACTTACTAACCCAATATCATAGGTTTGTTGACATTCCTAGATAGCAATATTATTTCTTTTATGCAGATTTTCCCAAACATTTGAAGTTGATTTATGGAACAAGGAGACTTTTAAGAACACTCCAAGATTCTTAGACATGTAATACTTCACTACAGATATTCTGAGACTTAAAAAATATGATCATGCCTCTTGAATCTTGATCAAACATTAACCCATTACAAACCTGATGTCCTGTAAAATGTTTATGAAAAGCACGGTACAGTATAATATTACATTAGAAATTAGTTGCTGATTTCCACAGATATCTGAATATTCCACATTTTCACTCTTCAGTAAGAGGAGACATAATGAATGTCATTGGTAAATACTTTTCTCCAAATTTCACACTCTCAGAGTGTGGTATTTAATGAGTGACATTTTTAAGCACATAACTTTCTATGGAACACAGAAGGAAATGATGACATGGATATCTGTGAATATTATTATTTCTTTAAAACATAACAGATAATGGCAACACATACAATAGCTTTCACAAAATTATATGGACATATGAATAAACACCTACTGTATATTATATATAAGTGTTCCAACAGCATACAAACTAAACATTATACAGAAGATGAGAAGGAACTTTTAGAGATGATGTTTTACCCCCACAGACACAGACAAGCAAACATGATCAATAAAAAGCTACTCCTCAATTGGTAACCTATATCTAGCATTAACTTTCTACATTCCAATTTGAGACTGGAGTGATAGAGGTGGTGTTCGTCTGGCTTGAAGGTGAGGTGGAGGAGGAGGTAGTGGTGGAGACAGTGCTAGAAGAGGTGGAGGAGGAGGTAGTGGTGGAGACAGTGCTAGAAGAGGTGGAGGAGGAGGTAGTGGTGGAGACAGTGCTAGAAGAGGTGGAGGAGGAGGTAGTGGTGGAGACAGTGCTAGAAGAGGTGGAGGAGGAGGTAGTGGTGGAGACAGTGCTAGAAGAGGTGGAGGAGGAGGTAGTGGTGGAGACAGTGCTAGAAGAGGTGGAGGTTGAGGTAGTGGTGGAGACAGTGCTAGAAGAGGTGGAGGAGGAGGTAGTGGTGGAGACAGTGCTAGAAGAGGTGGAGGAGGAGGTAGTGGTGGAGACAGTGCTAGAAGAGGTGGAGGTTGAGGAGGTTGAGGAGGAGGAGGAGGAGGAGGTGGATGGGAGAGGGCGGGGGGGGAGGGAGTGTGGTAGGGGCTGGTGGGTGGGAATGATGGGTGTGGGAGTGAGACCAGAGCTACTACGAGAAGTGTTGGGTGGAGGAAAATAGAGAGTGAGGAATGAGTGAGAAAATAGAGTGAGGAATGAGTGAGAAAATAGAGTGAGGAATGTGTGAGAAAATAGAGTGAGGAATGAGTGAGAAAATAGTGGGGAATGAGTGAGAAAATAGAGTGAGGAATGAGTGAGAAAATAGAGTGAGGAATGAGTGAGGAAATAGAGTGAGGAATGAGTGAGAAAATAAAGAGTGAGGAATGAGTGAGAAAATAGAGTGAAGAATAAGTGAGAAAATAGTGAGGAATGAGTGAGAAAATAGTGAGGAATGAGTGAGAAAATAGAGTGAGGAATGAGTGAGGAATGAGTGAGAAAATAGAGTGAGGAATGAGTAAGAAAATAAAGAGTGAGGAATGAGTGAGAAAATATAGTGAGGAATGAGTGAGAAAATAAAGAGTGAGGAATAAGTGAGAAAATAGAGTGAGGAATGAGTGAGAAAATAAAGAGTGAGGAATGAGTGAGAAAATAGAGTGAGGAATGAGTGAGAAAATAAAGTGAGGAATGAGTGAGAAAATAGTGAGGAATGAGAGAGAAAATAGAGTGAGGAATGAGTGAGGAATGAGTGAGAAAATAGAGAGAGGAATGAGTAAGAAAATAAAGAGTGAGGAATGAGTGAGAAAATAGAGTGAGGAATGAGTGAGAAAATAAAGAGTGAGGAATGAGTGAGAAAATAGAGTTAGGAATGAGTGAGAAAACAAAGAGTGAGGAATGAGTGAGAAAATAGAGTGAGGAATGAGTGAGGAAATAGAGTGAGGAATGAGTGAGAAAACAAAGAGTGAGGAATGAGTGAGAAAATAGAATGAGGAATGAGTGAGAAAATAAAGTGAGGAATGAGTGAGAAAATAGTGAGGAATGAGTGAGAAAATAGAGTGAGGAATGAGTGAGAAAATAGAGTGAGGAATGAGTGAGAAAATAAAGAGTGAGGAATGAGTGAGAAAAAGGAGTGAAGAATGAGTGAGAAAATAGAGTAAGGAATGAGTGAGAAAATAAAGTGAGGAATGAGTGAGGAATGAGCGAGAAAATAAAGTGAGGAATGAGTGAGAAAATAAAGAGTGAAGAATGAGTGAGAAAATAGAGTGAGGAATGAGTGAGAAAATAAAGAGTGAGGAATGAGTGAGAAAATAGAGTGAGGAATGAGTGAGAAAATAAAGAGTGAGGAATAAGTGAGAAAATAGAGGGAGGAATGAGTGAGAAAATAAAGTGAGGAATGAGTGAGAAAATAGTGAGGAATGAGTGAGAAAATATAGTGAGGAATGAGTGAGAAAATAGAGTGAGGAATGAGTGAGAAAAAAAAGTGAGGAATGAGTGAGAAAATAGAGTGAGGAATGAGTGAGAAAATAAAGTGAGGAATGAGTGAGAAAATAGTGAGGAATGAGTGAGAAAATAGAATGAGGAATGAGTGAGAAAATAGAGTGAGGAATGAGTGAGAAAATAAAGAGTGAGGAATGAGTGAGAAAATAGAGTGAGGAATGAGTGAGAAAATAGAGTGAGGAATGAGTGAGAAAATAGAGTGAGGAATGAGTGAGGAATGAGTGAGAAAATAGAGTGAGGAATGAGTGAGAAAATAAAGAGTGAGGAATGAGTGAGAAAATAAAGAATGAAGAATGAGTGAGAAAATAAAGAATGAGGAATGAGTGAGAAAATAAAGAATGAGGAATGAGTGAGGAAATAGTGAGGAATGAGTGAGGAAATAAAGAGTGAGGAATGAGTGAGAAAATAGAGTGAGGAATGAGTGAGAAAATAAAGAGTGAGGAATGAGTGAGAAAATAGTGAGGAATGAGTGAGAAAATAGAGCGAGGAATGAGTGAGAAAATAAAGAGTGAGGAATGAGTGAGAAAATAGATTGAGGAATGAGTGAGAAAATAGAGCGAGGAATGAGTGAGAAAATAGAGCGAGGAATGAGTGAGAAAATAAAGAGTGAGGAATGAGTGAGAAAATAGAGTGAGGAATGAGTGTAAAATAGAGTGAGGAATGAGTGTAAAATAGAGTGAGGAATGAATGAGAAAATAGAGTGAGGAATGAGTGAGGAAATAGAGTGAGGAATGAGTGTAAAATAGAGTGAGGAATGAGTGAGAAAATAGAGTGAGGATTGAGTGTAAAATAGAGTGAGGATTGAGTGTAAAATAGAGTGAGGAATGAGTGAGAAAATAGAGTGAGGAATGAGTGAGAAAATAGAGTGAGAAATGAGTGTAAAATAGAGTGAGGAATGAGTGAGAAAATAGAGTGAGGAATGAGTGAGACAAGCAGTGTGTGAGGAATGAGTGAGAAAATAGAGAGTGAAAGGTAAAGAGGAAAGGTGTCCAGTACAGTTAACTCTCATTTTACACTTGTATATTGGGTATGTAATGTAGTGTGTGTAATGAAACTGTGTACAGAAAACCCTCATTGTACAGTACACTGGTATAACAGTATGTGTTTTTGTAATATAGTGTACAATAAGTGTTTACAGTACATACATTCATTACACACAAACTATTTCACATACATAATGCCAATGTAAAATGAGAATTAACTGTATATACAAGTCAGGAAGGAGGACTAAATTAGGTGTATTAGGGTATACTATCTATCTATCTATCTATAGCTCCAATCTGTGCCTCACTCCCTCCGGGAACTGTCCCTCCACCTCACTCTCATACACACTCTTAACCAACCTCTCGCTTCCCATACGCTCTACATGACCGAACCACCTCAAGGTATTCATTTTCACACTCTCCTGGAAGTTAAATCCTGACCACAGTACAGTACAGTACAGTAATCTCTCAATTATCCGTTGTGGTGCTATCCGTCATGTGACATTATCCGGCGCACGAGATCCTAAAAAAAAAATGGACGATGGCTGGTTCATTAAACGGTGCAGTGAACACTACGACTTTATCAAAGTATTAATGTGCAGTATTATTATGTATTATTAACAGTATTTTTATGTTTTATTATGTATTATTAATGTTATTAGCATTGTGTGAGCCAGAAGGAGCTACAGGGGCTGGGTAGTGATGCATTATCCGTCTTTCAACATTATCCGACGTGGTCTCGGCTGCTATACGCCAGATAATTGAGAGATTACCTTGTGTGTGTGTGTGTGTGGGAAGACCCCTAACACGTCCATCCACCACTATGGCCTCCTTCCTACACATTCCCTTGATGAAGGTGACGTGGTCTGGAAAACTGGTTACCGGTCACCTCCTCTGTTTGTGTCACCTCCACTGTTTGTGTCACCTCCTCTGTTTGTGTCACCTCCTCTGTTTGTGTCACCTCCTCTGTTTGTGTCACCTCCTCTGTTTGTGTCACCTCCTCTGTTTGTGTCACCTCCTCTGTTTGTGTCACCTCCTCTGTTTGTGTCACCTCCTCTGTTTGTGTCACCTCCTCTGTTTGTGTCACCTCCTCTGATTGTGTCACCTCCACCACCACACCCTGGGGTATGGTGGCTGCCTGTAAGGATATCAGTGAAGGGTCAGTTGTGGCTGAGAAAATGTACAAAGCGAGGGAGAAAATAGCCTGACATAAGCAGAAGGTCCTGTGGTAAGGGAGAAAATGTATTGTTAGTGCCAGACAGTAATCAAACACCATATGGCACAAAACACACAATACAAAGGAATAGTGTGAGAAAGAACAGAGATATTATGGACACACACAAACAAAGGAAAGAATGAATACTGTACAGTCACAATCAAATATCCACCAACAATATCCTTCCATCGTAGTAAATATCTTGGTAATAAAGAACAACACGTGTATGATTTTGCAGCACCTTATAATAATAATAATAATAATAATAATAATAATAATTATAATAATAATAATAATAATAATAATAATAATAATAATAATCTTGGTAATAAAGAACAACACATGTATGAATTTGCAACACCTTATAATAATAATTGAGGGGTTGAGTTGACGTAAGGTGTTGTATGGTTATATTTTGATATGATACTGATTTATTTGTACGATGGAAGGAAAGTGTTGGTGGATATTTGATTGGGACTGTACATGGGAGTCAATAATAATTAATAATAGATAGGAATGGTCAATGTTGTGTTAGTTAGTAATGCTGACAGTGTAAGTACAGTACAGTACAGTATCTCTGTCATGATAACCTTGAATACTAACCAAACTCATCATACATACAATATGACACAAGATATTATGAAAAAAAACAAAAAAACATTACAAATATTAATAAAAAAAATAAAAAAAATAATAGTGTTTTAATGGTGTTAATATAAGTCCCCTACCCTTGTCATGAAAACTTCAATATGTACTAACAAAACATATCATACAAACAGAACACACATCCTTGCAACATCAGGAGTCAATGGAGGCTTTGTTTTGCAATTCTTCATACTCTATGTTTAGTATTCAACAACAACAACAACAACAACACAAGCCAAGTGTACACTCATCCAAAGAAGATCATGATGGTCGGGTTTTCAAAG